>CM062292.1:10587864-11187864 GCA_031216915.1 Pictodentalium vernedei
ATTTTAACGGGGAAAGCTGTTTTTGTGTTCAATATAACTTATTCATGAACAGGTTAACACTCTTTACACCTACGAAATTATTTTTTTGGAGTTTGATCAATTTCTGCAATGCACACTTTCTTTTTTGGGCGAGTATATATTAATGGTATTAATTTGTTTACTTTACACTAGCCTCCATACGATGCTAACTCTGCTCGTGTGGGTCAGTACACTGGAGAGTCCGACAGTTACGTGCCTCTACTCGGTGGTTTTCTCCAGATGCACCAGATTCTTCCATCTGAAAAAGTGTCAAACACGACATGAACCTGTTTGTTGAAAGTGTTGTTAAAACCACAATTAACAAATAATAAACAAATAAATAAATAAATTAATAAATAAATAAGTAAATAAATAAATAAATAAATAAAAATAAATAATAAAAAAGTAAATAAATCAAAATAAAAAATAAATAAATAAATAAAAAAAATATATGAATAAATAAATACAAATAAATAAATAAATAAATAAATTTAAAAAAATAAATAATTAAAATAAATAAATGCGTTCGTTCTGGAAACTATTTTCTTCCTGTACTATTATTTCGTTTGACTAAATATTTAGCGCTAACAATCTTTACCGTAAAATCTTTAGTAAAACTTCCAGCAGTTGGCTGTGAGTAAGTTTAAAGTGTTTTTAACACTGTGTGTGTTATGCACATGTGCTCAAATAATAATGGCAAAAGAACTGATTACGTGTTTTAATGTGAGGACAGATATTCCGAGTCATACCGAATTTCAATACAGCCATTGTGGCCTGATCACTTTCCAACGGGCATGCAATATTTCCACGGAAGTAATAATATTAAATTCCAAACACTAATTGTAGGAAACATCATCAAAAAATATAAGGAAAACAGAAAATATATATAACAAAACCGAAAACTGGCAGGTCATTATTAACCCCCGAGAAACAGAGTCAGAATTAGGCCTTCAAGGGGTTAACAGTTCCATATATTTAGCACAGTATTTTTTAACCCCCTACCTAACGTAACGACCAAAACCGGCCAGCGCGATTCTCAAAAAATCGCCAAACGATTTTTTAATTTTTTTTTATCTCAAAAACATAGGTTATGGCCCCTCATTTGAACGAGCTCGAGGGGTCATAGCCTATGTTTTTGAAATAAAAAATTAGTTATTCAAAAATTTTATTTGCAAGTGTCGTCTGCGTTTCATGTTAGGTAAAGGGTTAAAATCACTATTCGTCCAGAAGGAACAATTAATAATACGGTGATAACGTTTATATATTTATAGTTTGAGAAATTCAGAGGTTTGTATGAAGATGCTGGTGAGCACAAACTGGAAGATAACTTTAGACCAACCCAAGACCTGAATGGCAGAAGAGTCTATACCAGCCGAAGGCTTTAATATCACCCGACAGCAGCTATTAGCCAAAGAACTGATGTTCCATGAAATAAAAATAGTTTTAGATGTGTTTTCAAAATAAATTTAAAGAACATCTCATAAACAGCCTGTATTGTGACACACGGCAACATAACCTCTTTACAATCTGCACAATTAAAGTTGGACACCACCTAATGCTGAAGCTTATTATACTGTCTTCATCTTGAAGATGTAGTCTCCAAAGAATAATAAAACATTTAAAAGGGAAAAATGTTTAAAAATATATTCAAAATACCCACTAACTCGACTAATATACATTATCATGACCTTGTGCATGTCCTGCAATTTGTATCAGATTCGAGGTCGTGTTTACAATCAGATCGCAACGAGCCCGTTAGGGCGAGTTGTGATCCGATTGTAAACACGACCGAGAATCTGATACAAATTACAAGACATGCATTTGGTCATGATAATACATTTATCTAACAATCCCGTTACATAAAGCCTGTTTTGTCCCGTTTTTCAGTTTAAATCGGGTTGGAATTGGTGAAAATTTTGAATTTCATATTTTAATGCGTAATAACTATGCATGTAATGATATATGTCATAGCGCGGTGTTTCCTGGAAGTTGAATCTACATGATACGGAATCAGAATGAGTCGTCTACACTGCAAAAAATATAGGTTCTCTTTAGAACCAAAACTGGTACTAATCTTGTCCCTGAGATGGAACCAGTTCTGTTCAAACAGTATTTATTTCAAATCAAATAAATTTACCAAGATTAGCATTCAATTTTAACAGAATATTATATGAACTGAAGTAGATTCAGCAGTAAACTTGGAGCTTATTCAACGCAGTCGCCAAACATTTTGAAACAAAGGAGATATGAACAGTTGGCATATCGAACCAGTTTTGGTTCTGAAGAGAACCAAAACTGGTTCGATATGCCAACTGTTCATATCTCCTTTGCTAAATAGTGATTTGAGACAACCTCGCATAAGCTCTAAACTTACGGCTGAAACCCCATCAATTATGTTTAATTCTGTTAATATTTAATGTTAATCTTTATAAATTTATTTGATTTGAAATAAATACTGTTCAAACAGAACTGGTTCCATCTCATGGACAAGATTAGAACCAGTTTTGGTTCTAAAGAGAACCTATATTTTTTGCAGTGTATATGATACGGAATCGGAACACATTATGTGATACGTACCGTTTCTCGTGGTTTTCAGACCAAAATCTATATGATTGTTATAGCGGGGGAGGAATTCGTCACATACAGGTGAATTGTGCACTTGGTGATACCTTCTTGAAATTTGGCACACTGTTAGTGTAGGCTATGAGGTTCTCAAAAACGATCGGCTACAAGTTGACACCGACCGGTGGCGACCAGTAGCGGCACAATCCAAAATGGCCGCCAGCGGCTGAAGGGAACCTCCTTTTCGACGGTCTACCGACTATACATCCGATTGTAAGGGCGCGAAAGTGAACTCTGATCCACGCACGTGTTGGAAACAGACGTGGGAGATGATGTAGAATAAAACGAGATTCTCTATACGGACGCATCAATTTCTTGGAACTTGAAAAGAGCGTTGTTTCTCCGGGATCAGCGTCATTCAGGCAAACCTGAATGACGCTGATCCCGGAGAAACAACGCTCTTTATGAAGCAGTCTCTTTGCCATACAATCTCTTGTTTGGCGTAATTCCGCAAGCAATTCTGATTTGTCTGTCGAAATTAATTCGAGAACGCGATTGTTCACAAAAATCATTCACAGAATGAGTGAGAATCCTCTTCGTGTACGGACTAGTACTGACTGGGAACGTTGTTGCTTTTGCCAGCAAGACAGTTCCAAGAAATTGATGCGTCCGTATAGAGAATCTCGTTTTCATGACGCCTATAAAGCTATTGAGGAAGACATAACGCGCTTCCTAGATAATGGCGTTGAGCTTCCATATAATTTGACCATTGATTGTTTGATGAGAGAGAGTGATGAGTGTATGTCGATGTCACTGTTGACGAATAAGGCAATATATCATAAGACATGCCGTGACAGTATTCGGACTCACATCGTACAGCGCGTGCTACACAAGCGAGAGCGAAATGAGGCAGTGGCATCCTGCTCCACGCTGAGTCCTAAAAGAACACGGACAAGTTTTGAATCTGGCTGTGACAGGAAACTGCCCCAGTGTGTTTATTGTCACAAACGCGAAGGTGACAGCAGTGAGCCTATTTGCAGATCAATGTCTGATAACAATAAACTCAAAATTATGGCAAAGGAAGCCGAGAACTGGGTTGTTTTTTCTCGGGTCAATGCAGCATTTGATTCCGCTGCTAGTGATCTTTACTATCACAAAACCTGTTATTGTAAGCTTGCCAATGAAGCACGAGCGGCTAAATCTAAAAAGTCGAAGAACGCCGAACATTCCGCGTCAGGCCTGCCCTATGACCCTCTCGTTATGGCAGAGCTCATAACATTTGTTGAACACAACGATTCCGCGATGAAGCTTGTCGATCTCAAGAATCTGTACAGTCGGAGGTTGAAGCAAGTCGGTTCTGATTGGCTTAGTGAAGAAATACATTCCACTCGATTCAAAGAACATTTGTTGCAGAAATTGGGCGATGGCTGGGACGCCTTCACACAGGGTAGAGATGTGTTTATTTCAAGTAGGTTTCGAGTTGGCTCCTTGTTGTCCGAATCTTTAACTCGTATAGTGTCTGAGGAAGAGGCAAAAAAGATAGTTGATGTGGGTCTTCTTCTGCGTAAACACATACTCATATCTCAAGCTCCTTTCACGGGATCATTTTCATCTTATTGCTTGAGCGAGCCTGTACCCAACTCACTCCTGACTCTTCTTAGAGTTCTACTTGAGGGCACATGTAGTATACAGAACTTAGGCGATGATGAGACTGTTAATGCCAAGACTCGAGTGGCTTGTACTATTTCACAGATGTTGATCAGCAATTCAGCGAAACGCTCCGAACATGCACAAAATGTTCACCAGAGACGTGACAGAGAAACTCCAATGCCTCTTTATGTGGGTTTGAAGTTGCATGCCCATGATCGTATGAAAAATCTTATCAGAGATTTTCATCAAATGGGACTCTCTGTCTCTTATGATCGCGTAATGGATGTTCGCAGGAGTTTCGCGAGAGCTGTTTCACTGCGGTTCAAGAACGAAGGTGTTGTAGTCCCAGCTAACTGCAAACGTAATGTTTTCTCGATAGGAACCACTGATAACATTGATGTATCTGGTAGATCTGATATGCATGGTACGTCCATCACACTCATTGGTCAACTGAGCAGGGACAATGTGGGTACTGATCCCCCACCACTGAGTTTAGATGTTCCAGAAGACACACAAATTGAACTCCCAGACGACTATGCATTTGTTCCTTTCGTTGAAGACTTTGGTGGGGACATCAGGCTTGAATCTCCAGATGAATGTAATGTACGGCCCAATGAATATGCAGATTTGAACGTGGGAGAGAATGACTGGTTGTCTCATGTGTCACAGATCAGCAATAAAGGGAAGGTTGATGGCAGCTGGCAGCTTGATGAAGTCCCTGTGACCTTTTCAGGCTTCTTTTCAAAACATGAAGATCAAGACAATGTCAAACCTCGTGCAGTTATTGGGGTATTCCCTGTTTTCAGTGAGCAGAAAGCGGACTCACTCAGTATGCAGAAGCATGCTATGTATGTGGTCAGGGAAGCTACTGCTTTCGTAAACCCCGGCCAGATACCTGTCATTGAAGGTGACTGTCCGTTGTATGCCAGGCAGAAAAAATGTCAATGGCTGTTCCCAGAGGAGATAGGTGAGGATCGAATGGTGTGTATGATTGGATTCCTGCATCTTGAAATGTGCACCCAAGAAGCTGGTGGTAAGCTTATGGGTGGTTCTGGTTGGGAGCGAATGTTTCACCTCGCAAAGATATTCACACCCGGTGTAGCATCATCCCTACTTGGTGGGAAACATGTCAAGAGGACGCGACAGGCATATCTTCTCACTCTAGCTTGGCTTGAGATCCTCAGAAAGAATGCTTATGAGATTTACTGTCAGCAGACTGGGCCCCATGAGTCATTTGAAATGTGGGAACAGAGGATTCTTTCACAATCTCCAACTGCGCGCTATTGGGGTGAAATCGTTCGGAACTTTCTCTTGACAAGCTGTCAATTCGTTCGGAACCAACGAATCGGTAACTGGCCTGGTACACTGTGTTCTATCGATGAGTTGTGCAGTTACTTTTTTGCCCTAGGACATACAAATTATTGTCGGTGGGTCCCCGTATTTCTGAGAGACATGTCTCAGCTACCCAGGCGGCATCCTTCAATCCACAACAAATTCATGGAAGGCCATTTTGTGGTCCAGCGTAGTGAGAGGAAGTTCAGTATGATGGGTTTAGATCAGAGCCAAGAACATAGTATCCAACTACTCAAAGAAGACAGTGGTCCAAAAGGGCTCTATGGCCAGGCTGAAGAGAAAGTCGTTATTGAGCTTTCAAGGTCAGAAGTTCTGCGTGTTATAGATGAGTATGAATATGCAAGTTTCCACACAACATCATCAGATAACACGGAACACCCGGAAAGTTCGGTATCAGAGCAGAAAAAATTTCTGAATCAATTGAAATCTCTCCTCGATCTGGTGAATCAGGGACTCATTATCAACCCTTATGATGAAACTAGTGGTCAGCTGGTGACATTAGATACTGGTGAATATATGGACCCCGAAGTTAGTAAGAGTTTACGGTCATTACCCGAAAGGGGCAAGCATTTATATTCCACTTTCTTGAAGGAAAGGCTTGTGGAATGCACCGTACCCCTGAATGATGTTATTCCCAAGGCAAATATATATACCTTCCTTAACCCACCCCCAGCCAACCTGGACAAAGGCCGAGACAAACTCATGTCAAGTAAAGCAACTGCCGCAATAGTTACCCAGATGTTCGTTTCACTGCAAGCCCGGCCTGATTCAAACATGGATGAGTTTTTCATGCACGAGAATGCACGTGATCCGCCAGCATTATCCGATAGAGGTAAGCTACGGAGTGGGACAAAATCTCAAATTCTCAATTGTTTACCAGCTATTCCTGCACAAGGGAAGAATTCAGCAGCTAGACAAGCTTCAGTTGTCATCTTGGATATGCCTGCTGTAGTCCATGTAATCAAACCACAGAAAGCGGATCTGTTTGGAGAATATGCTCGATTGCAATTATTGCCATACATCGAATCTCTGATTAACACGAACACCACAAGGGTTGATGCGATCTATGACTGTTACCCCGAAGGCAGTTTGAAGAATCAGACGCGAGCAAAACGCCTCGGTGAGACAGCAGTTAGGTTGATACGGGTGTCCGAGAACGTCCCTTTACCTAAAGGGAAGAATTGGCAGGCATTCTTGAAAGTTAGTGAGAATAAAGACGAATTTTTCAAGTTCCTGTCTGCTGAACTGCTGAAATTAACATCAACATCCGAGTACCAGTTGTTAACGACATCAGGAGAATATGTACTATGCAATAAGGATGTTAGCTTATGTGACATATCTCCATCGAACCACGAGGAAGCAGACACGCGCATGATGCTTCATCTCAACCATGCAGTCTCACAAGGTCACAAAATAGCTTTTCTTCGCACGGTTGATTCTGATGTCGTCATTCTGTCTTTGCACCATTTCGCAACATTCCGTGACCTTGGACTCAGTGAGCTGTGGATTGGGTTTGGAATTGGAAAGGCATATAAAGATATGCCAATTCATGAGATAGCTTCACAACTTGGACCTGATTACTGTAAGGCCCTGACTTTCTTCCACGCCTTCACAGGTTGTGATGTAACATCCAGCATGCTCGGCATTGGGAAGAAGACAGGATGGAATGCATGGATGAATTTTCCCGCATCAACTGAAATGATGATAGAATTGACTGAGAATCCGCAAGTCTTTTCAGAGGATTCCCCTCATATGCAGCATATCGAAAAACTCACCATACAGATGTACAGTAACAGTTGTGTCAGTACACGTGTCAATGATGCGAGACGGCATATGTTCACACATGGCCTTAAGTCTATGGAAAACATCCCGCCCACCAAAGCAGCTCTGTATCAACATGTAAAAAGGGTAATTCTTGTGTCATCTTTCATTTGGCATCGTGCTCTGCAGAAACACTTATGTGTGCCAGACCCATCACAGTACGGATGGGAGTGGAATCCACGTCTCAATATTCTGGTCCCATTTTGGACTCACCTAGGAGACGCAAGTGCTGCATGTGCACTGATGCTCCACTGTAGTTGTGCCAAGGCCTGCAAGGGCAATTGCAAATGCTTGAAAGCTGGATTAAGGTGCACACCTTTGTGTAAGTGTGAAGGTGGCTGTTGTAACAATATTGAGTAGTATACTGTCATGTTAGGACCAGTCATCTCCTATTCTGGTATTTTTTTTTCCATTTTCGGCCAGTTAACACATGTCATGTTTCTAGTTGAGTTGATTTTGCTAACAAATGTTCATCCCATGTGGCTTGCTACATTGTCCGGGGTATAGGAATACAGTTTTAGATTTCGGAAAATAGTCTGTTATTTACTGCACAAGACGGTGTTAATTCATGCATAGCATGATACAATATCCCCAACTATTTTGCCTCTGTACAACAGTTGATACCTTCGTTCACCCGTGTTTCATCTATGGTATCCTTGTCTTTCTCTGGCCATAGGCCACATGTGACTAGTCAGTTCCTGACTCCATAGCAAATCAACTTGGAAATCCTTCATCTTGTAGCGCACTCATGTCTCAATGAATCCATACCTGAGTTGATCTAATAAATCTAACGTAAGGTATCAAATTGCCATACCGGATCATATTTCGATAAGTTATTCGCTAAAACATTTCGACCACTCATCGACATCAAAGGTCATGTTTTGGCTCCCAGTGGTGGCTATATCTCTATATCCCTGGTAAAGTAGCATACCATGAGGGATGGGCCATTAAGTGGTCGGCAACATTAATCCTGACTTGGAACACACCACATCTTAACTGGCCGAAAATGAAGAATACTACTTGTAGTCAAAAAATATTCCTGTACCTCGAATGACTGCAAACATACACTCACCCCTTCTAGTCCCATTTTGCCAATGTTCTATACTGGCAAGATAACATTGTATAATTAACAACGGGAACTAATGCATCCCGAGTTCATTCCAGCACTGCCCTTGCTGGCAGACGTGTCGCTATGGTGTTGAGATTGAACCAGAACTCCTCTAGAAATTTGATAGTTTTATTTTCTTAGAAAATAAATCTATCGAAAATGCCGGAAGTTGAGAATAGACTGTCACTTTAATTGGATTATCAAATGTCCAAGTATCCCCACTGCTGCATACTATCGAGTACCCTTGTTCATGTGTTGACAGGAATCTCTCATACCATGTTCATTTGACCATTGCATTCCCGAGAAACATTCAACACTAATTTATCTACGGACGGACGATCATACTGACAGTCAGACACACAGACGCACACATCGACGGAAATTCTGATCCCATTATCCATTAATCTTCCCCCCAACTTGTTCCAAGGGCTTCACTCCATCATTCACATCAATTACAGCACATGTATGGTGTAGGTTTGGAGCTTCAGTTGTGCGATCGGCGAAAATAGCTTTTTTTTCGATCCGCTTGGCGGCCATTTTGGATTTCGCTGCTAGTGGTGGCTAGAGGATGGTGCCAACTTGTAGCCGATCGATTTTGAAATCTCTGATGCCCTACCCTTACATCATGCCAAATTTCAGGAAGGTATCACCAAGTGCACAATTCTAGCGAATTCCTCCCCCGCTATTAGATAAGAAACTTTTTCCCAGCTGCCCTTGCCATTCTCCACACACACAGATACCTGCGTGGGTGGCAATTATAAATTCTTCGCAGACCTTGAAAACATAAGGTCAGAGAATATTTCAGTTCTCAGCATCCCAGATGTCTATCGTAATGAAAAGACGTTCGGTACGGTTATCTCCCTTAAAATTATTAGACGGACGAGGAATGTACAACCATGAAGCAAGTAAATTGAGAAAACACCGACATCAGTAAAAAATAAAGCCAAGTTTCCTTTTCTTGCTTTTAAGAAACGAAAACAACAGACAGCTCTCTCGGAGGTATAAAAGGAAACTTAGCGTTTTGGATGGCAAGCTGATTAGAAGCAACTATTTCACCGTCATTAAGAATATCTATCAGTATCACATTTCCCAACACTATATAAGCGTCCTTGGGGCGCAGTGGCGTATGTGGTAACCGGTTTTCGTCAGATTACTGAAGTTAAGCAACGTAGATCCCGGTTAGTCCTCGGATGGGTGACCGTCTGAGCGATCGATTCTGACTCCTGCGTTGGTGTTCTTGGGCAAGGCACTTAACCCCGATGGTCTACATGGGGCACGATGACGCCGCGTACTGCACGTCGATTGTGCGCGTGTCTTCGACCAAACTAACCCTGTCTGTGCTGCAGTGCGGAGTTACGATGTTGGGGAGCTGGCAGCTGCTCGTCGTTGCTCGGTGGTTCTCTCCTCCACTCGTAATACTGTCCACGGTCATGATTAGCCATTGTGCATAAGTATGTGACCTTAAACATCAATAAATAAATAAATAAATAAATAAATAAATAAATAAATAAATAAATAAATAAATAAATAAGCATCCTCTCTGGCTGTTTGTTTAAAGAGTATGTGTTTACTGTAATTGCAAATTTTATTCTTCACAGGAAATAAACCCCCCTAAAATGCCAAATCTTACATTCTAAACTTCTATTTTAATGGAAAGGGACGGTGTCCGTATTATATGCCACGATGCGCGGATTGTTGACCTACTGAACATAAAAAAGTCACAGAACACCAAAAGAACGTGAAAGCACCGTTTTCTATTTTTAACCCTTTGCCTAACGAATGACCCGCATCCACCCGCGTAATTTGCAAATTGTGCAGTTGAAAAAATTATATTTTTCAAAATATTTCAACAAAACCATATCATGTGACCCCTCATTGGAACGAGCTCATCGAGCTCGTTCCAATGAGGGGTCACATGTTATGGTTTTGTTGAAATATTTTGGAAAAATTAAAAAAAAAATAGTAATTAAAATAAAAAAATTTGATATTCTCCACGTTGGGTAAAGTGTGTTAAATGGTTTGACGGGAGAATAACAGTCAAACATTCAAACAGATTGGAGAAAAAAATTGTAAAAGCCATATTCTGTAGTATGTACCACTGTGGAGAAAAATGCCGGAAGTTTGTGAAATGAGGCGCACATCAATAACGGTGTCGTCTACTTTCGCCTGCAGTGCACTTTCGCCTACAAAATATTCAGGTAAAAGTGTCAGCGATAGTGCACTAATTAAGGTATAGGGATTAGTAGCTAATTACCTGTTCTACCCACAATAAATGGACTGACCGACCATTCATTCCCATCATTTTTCTTTTTTTTTCTTATGTTATGTGTTTGTTTTTTTTTCTTATGTTATGTTATGCGCAATGTAGTTGTTTAGCTGAGGCCATGGAGACAAATACTATGATGTTAACTTAATGGATTCTTATAAGAACAAGTTTAGAACATCATATACAATGTGGATTTGTTATTTGTCAATAAAACCTTGCAATTATGAATATTATTGGAACCGGCTCAGTGAGCCGGTTCCAATAATACTCATATTTGTATGTTTTTATTGAGACTAGAGAGAGAGAAAGAGAGAGAGAGGCAGAGAGAGAGAGAGAGAGGCAGAGAGAGAGAGAGAGAGAGAGAGAGAGAGAGAGAGAGAGAGAGAGAGAGAGAGGGGGGGGGGAGAGAGAGAGAGAGAGAGAGAGAGAGAGAGAAAGAGGGAGGGATAAATTGTATCGATATTTGTCAATAAAACCTATCAATATGAATATTATTGGAACCTCTCTCTCTCTCTCTCTCTCTCTCTCTCCTCTCTCTCTCTCTCTCTGTGTCTCTCTCTCTGTGTCTCTCTCTCTTCTCTCCCTGTCTCTCTGTCTCTCTGTCTGTCTCTCTCTCTCTCTCTCAATCACCAAACGGTCAGTCGATTTTATTGTGCGTAGAGCAGGTAATTAGCTACTACTCTCTATACCTTAGTTAGTGCACTTTCGCCTACACTTTTACCTGATAATGTTTGTTGGCGAAAGTTACACAACTTCGCTAACATTTCGAAATTTCAAATTTTATATGAAATTTCCATACCCTTAGTGTTTAATTTACTGACAGTGTTAGGAAATTAAGGGGAGCTAACTTTCCTGTAAATGGCTTCCAATTACGACAAGTGTCAGTCAGCCATGACTATCCAATCTTTCACGGTACTCCGACTGGTTTTAAATACACACTTGTCTGTTCACTATAAGTATATTATTACTGCCTATAGAGTTTTTGTGAGAGCTGCAGAGAATTCATTTCCAGACCCATTGTAAACAGTCACGACTAACAGGAAAATGATAATAAATACAAGAGACAGGGTGATCTTTAGATACCGCGCTGTAAGTGTGGAAATGACATTGATACTCGGGAACCAAACCACAAGTACTCTTAGTACAGAGCGTCATCGTGTCCCCATGCAGGCAACCGAGATAAAGTGACTTGCCCAAGGACACAACGCGGGTCGTCCCGGACGGGGATCCCGAACGCGGAACCTCTAGCATAGAAGTCCAACAATCCACCACAGAGCCATCGCGCCCCCTGGCTTGCGTTATATGTCACACGACAACTAGCTGGTTTATTATTTTACGGATGAGCAGTACTGTCTCCGTGGATTGGTCGTAATCCACCAGTGGTCAGTAATGTCCACGCATGTGTTTACCAGGTAATAAAAATCATCAGCAGAAAATTTTAATTAATAAAGCACCGGGTTGTACCCGGGTTGTACCCGGTGCTTCATTAATTAAATGTTTGATGCTTATTCCACTACCATTAGTGTTTGAATCTAATATTATTGCGTCCGTGGAAATTTTGCCCACCCCCGGAAAGTGATCAGTCCACGACGGCCATACTGTGTTGTTTTTATTGTGGTTAAAATCGCGGTAAACAAGGGGGGGGAGAGGGGGGGGGGGGGTGGACAAAATACCTATAAGGCCAACACACCCAATGAAACATCGATATTTTGCCTGCATAGTTATGATTAATTTGTTAAGCCAACAGAAATGGAAACTAACACTACTTGGTTTATTAGTGTATTCTCATCTGAACGAGATTGGGGGGGGGGGGGGGGGGGGGGGGGCGTTGCGGTGACCGATTCACGTCAAAGCACCGAAGTTTAGTAACGTTTAGCCCGGTTTGTCCTCGGATTGGGTGACCGTCTGATCGATCGATGCGGACTCCCGCGTTGTGTCCTTGGGCAAGGGCACTTAACCCCGATTGTCCACATGGGGACACGATGACACCGTGTACTAAGGCGTACTACACGTCAATGGTGCGCATGTCTTCAACCAATCTAACCCTGCCTGTGCTGCAGTGTGGAGTTACGATGTTGGGGAGCTGGCAGCTGCTCGTCGTTGCTCGGTGGTTCTCTTCGGGTACTCCGGCTTCCTCCACCCGTAAAACTGTCACGGTCATGATTAGCCATTGTGCATAAGTATGTGACCTTAAACACCAATAAATAAATAAATAATAACGAGATTATGAATTTTGTAGAAACTCTCCCCAACGGGAACCATGGGATGTGGAGCAGTGGTTGTTTACAATGGTAATAAAATTCTACTCTATTCTAAAATAAGACCTAGGTGAAAGTCCTCTAGAGTGGACAGCATATGTTTCAACTATCGGCTTGTCTTGACATCATAGCAATGTTACGGTCATGATATAGTCAAAAATGCGGGAATGTGACCTTAAACAGCAGTAAAATAAATAAAGCAGATCAAATTACATATAAAACAGTAAAGAGGGATACTACTAAATCACTGAGGGGGTGGGGTGTTTCACTCGCCATTTTGAAAAAAAAACAAGTCTCTACAAAAAAACAAACAGGAAGTCAGTCTACAATATGTGGGTCAACGAGTTGAAAGTGTCTCGTACACGTTTTTCGTTGCAACAAAAATAATCGTCCTATAAAAGAATCCCTCACGCAGTTCTTTATTGTTGTAATACGTTTGCACCACCCTGAATGGATTCCTACCGATACCCCTGGGTGCCTGGTGAGAGAACAAACGCACCTCAAAGCGTGCGCGTATGCTCAGACGTAGTATCACTATTTTCCACAACTCTGACAGAAAGCGCGGACAAATCCTGTTCTATGTGTGAATCCTTGTCCCATGCTGGTTTATCAGAATAGCTACCAAAAGGACAACCAAATCGGATTATCCACACCCGAGCTACATGTTGAAATGTTAGTACATACGGACAGACGGACGGACTGATCACTATTTTGTGGGCGACAACATTTAGTAAGAAAGTACACACAGAATCTGTCCTATATGTAGGTCCCCTCCATACCCAATGACAACCAAATTCAATTTTCCACATCCGACGAACAAGGCGAAATATTCGCACGGACGAACGGACGTTCTTAAAAATGGGTGTTGTGGGCTAAAACAATTACGGAAACATTGATCATTTTAAATCGTTCGGGACAACGGTTAAAACCTCGTTTTTTTTAAATAATTTCGGCGGGGGGGGGGGGGGGGGGGGGGGGGTACAGTTAAAACTAGAAGTCCTGTCACGAATAGTGCGCTTATCTAGGCATAATTGCGCGTTGGAATTGCGCGCAATTGCAATATCGAATGGCATCCAGAGCACGGTAGGTTCTCCTGGTTACTCATAGCAAACACATGCAATGTTCTGCCAATGGACCTCCGGGTTACCCGGATGTCCATTGGCTGAAACATTGCATGTGCACAGGCCATATGTACAGAATTTGATAGCTTTACTTGGGCCATAACGCGCACATTAACGCGCATATAAACGTGCTATTTGTGCACATTTCATGACAGGACTTTTAGTTTTAACTGTATATATAGACAGGGTTACATCTCCCAACCCTAAACCTGAAGAGACACGAACCCTAACCCCAACCTGAATTGACCCTAACCCTTAATATAAACCCAGAAAATTCGCAATTTGCCTCATAAGTCTCATATCTTAGTAATTAAGCTGATAATATATCAAATAAGCCATAATATTTCGGTAAGCTCATAATGCATCTCGGTACTCAAAAAAACCCTTGTAACTCCCGTATAATTTCGCGGACTGACGGATGTACGGACGGATGCTCGGCCCAGAAACCCACGTCCGGGCGGACTGACGACTCCGCCAGATACTCCCGAGTCCTCTTTCGGAGGTCAGGGGCATAATAAGTCAATGACAATTATATTAAAATGAAAATCTTGTCGTATCACTTGGGAGATCTAAGACGAAAAATGTAGGGGGCGTTATGAAGACTACAAATTGAAGGTGCGGATGTTATCTACAGTTGTTCCGACTCTAATGGCCCAAGTTCCGAAAGATAAAATATTCCAACTCCGTCATCAATGCATGCCTTCGACGAATGCCTACCTTGTTGAGGCAGTTGGAATATTTTATCAGTCACGACTTGAGTCGAATGCGTGCCTTGATACAGTACGTGGAGAGTGTATTATCACTAAATCACCCACAGAGTGGAGATTCCACCCAAGCAATAATTGCAAATTTGTTGCAAAGCATAACATAACCAGCACAAGCAAAGTTTCAGCCAGTGGACCTCCGGGTTAACTTAATAAATAGTAATTACAACTTAGCTTAAATTGTAATTACAATTTAAGCTATATTGTAATTACAATTTAAGCTAAGTTGTAATTACAACTTAATAAATTGTAATTACAACTTAGCTTAATTACAACTTAATAAATTGTAATTACAACTTAGCTTAAATTGTAATTACAATATAGCTTAAATTGTAATTACAACTTAATAAATTGTAATACAACTTAATAAATTGTAATTACAACTTAGCTTAAATTGTAATTACAATATAGCTTAAATTGTAATTACAATCTACCTTAAATTGTAATGACAATTTAAGCTAAGTTGTAATTACAGTTTATTAAGTTGTAATTACAATTTATTACGTTGTAATTACAATTTAGCAAAATTGTAATTACAATTTAACATAAGTTACGCAAAAAAACGAAATAGCGCTAATACGTTGCCGTACATCACTTTATTTTTGGAATTCAAATATCTTTGTCAAGTATAGCCCTTCAGACAACTTTTATACACTAAAACAGGGGATCATACAACAAATAAGAGAGAAACAACAAAAACACACCAAACGTCAGTTGTAGTTTTTAGGTCCAAAAGTCTTCAAATCACCCTTTTTATTCATCTGGAATATTCCACAATAAAGCAAGATGTCATTAGAATGTTTCAAATGTTTATTGAAACAATATATTTCCCCAAGGCTGTTTATTTTTAGAGATTGCAACATTTCAAGGTGGGTAACTCTAATTCGAATATTTACTGCAGTGATATTCATTAGACAGATGCGCTTCTATGTAGGCAGCAGGATTTTGTGCCCTGCGATTTTCATAAAAAACCTACTCTTATTGGAAATTGAATTTCATACAAATTCCACATAACGATTATTCGAAGTAATTTTCGATAAATTTTACATTAGATTATTTCGCATTTGGACAATATTATTTTGTCTCTTATCACCTGAAGACAATGTGATTACAGAACATCATCTGTCAAACATGTACAGAACGCCTACTGTTGACTTGTCACTTTCCACGTGTGGGCAGTATTTCCAAGGATGCAATAATATTAGACTCCCACAAGTATCTGGGAATTTCATTGGTTCAAAGACGTCACATGCAGACTTCATATAAAACCATATACTACCTGTCAACATCAGTGACATCGGGCAATGTCTTGGTGGAATAACTGCAATCCGACGTTAGCGTGAAACAACGGGACAACAACAGCGTTAAGAATTTCGTCCCTGTGTCGCTGTCCATACAGATTACCATCGATGAAGATCAACTGTGTTCGATACTGCAAGGAAATTCCTGCCCAAACCATTACACTATCCCCGCCGAAACGGTCGCATTCCCGCACGCAAGCATCAGAAAACCGTTCTCCTCGTCGGCGATACACTCGTGCCCTATAACATCAGCGCGCCATAGACAAAATCGTGATTCATCACTAAAAAGAACTGTGCTCCAATGCTGCCGAGTCCAGCGAAGACACTGACGTACCCATTCCATTCTGACGGTACGATGACGTTAGGTAAGGATTGGTCCATGGTATGGACGCCTACTGCGGATGCCGTGTTCAGCGAGTCTGTTGCGGACAGTTTGTGCACGAAAGCCCCCCAGTTTGTGCACGAAAGCCCCCTCCCCCACCCGATCGTCCGTCGGTCGGTTCGTCTGCCCGTCCTCTCGCCTGCCCGAAACCAACCCACCCGCCAGCCCGTCCCCCTCTATCCATCCATCCGTCCGTTTGTCCATCCGTCGGTCCGTCCAGAACCCGCCCGCCCGCCCGCCCGCCCGCCCGCCCGCCCGCCCGCTTGTCAGTCCGTCCGTCCGTCCGTCTCCCCAACCTCCCGTTCGCCCGCCCAACCGAAACGCCCACCCACCCGTTCGTCCGTTCCTCTGTTCGCTTGACCGCCCGCATAGCCGTCGGCCCGCCCGACCGCACGCCCACCCACCAGCCAGCCTGCGTGTCTGTCCGTACGGTTCCTACGCTCATGCTCGTAGTTTAAACTAGGGATCAAAATGCACTGTTACTTGAAAGTTTTAATTATTGAGTACACTGAGAGGAGTCTCGTGGAAATTGGAAAGTGTACAAACTTCCAATACTCTCCGGACAATCTTAACGAGGGAATAGGAGGTGTTATTTGTTTCAGGTGGGGATTCTTCAAAAGAACACAGGGTTCTTACTAACGTAACCCAAGGCAATTTAGGAAGAGCTGTTTGTTTTGTTATCCAGTGAGGTATCTTTCATCAGGTTTCTGAACACGTTGTAAATAGAAACTCAGCCCAATTTGATGAAACGCATCCACTCAATTAAGTCTGGACATAGTCAAAGACTCGACGACTCAGACTTAATTTATTGAAGTCGTGTCGAAAATTTAATTATAAACAATTTTATTTTCACTCTTTTATCTAACGAATCATCACATCCGCCCGCATACAAATTAAGTAATCAGAAAAAATAATTAGAAAAATCAACAAAACCATATCATGCGACACCCTCATTGGAACGAGCGCGTCTACGCATCTAGCTTGTCACCGAAATGTGAGGTTATGCCGAAATATGAGTCTTTCAAAGGAACTTTAAGGCGAATATTAAATTAAGATAGATCTAAACGGCCAAGTTTAAAAGAAGCAATTAAACTGAAAATTAATGTTCTAGGTATCGAAATAAAACTTGGGGGATTTCTCGAAAAGTTCATTCCAGTCTGAAGGTAAGTAAGACTGTGGGTCGTTGCGAGTAGATGGGGATGTCCCATGCTATAGGTTAGAGGAGGTGCCGCATCGGTGCGAAAGTATAGTCACGTTGTGATGTAGGGGAGCCACCGAGCTCATATTTAGAACAGGAGGAGTCGCGGGCCAAGTCGGTGGCGATATAGGGTCAGAAACACGAAGTACACGCTAAAAACTACACTTGAAGTGCTGTATTTAACACTTACTAAGTGCTGAACTAGCACTTTGTTCAAGTGTAGATATCCCAGAACTTGACAGGTGTTGACAATAATACCACTTGACAAGTGTAATGTCGCGACACCAAAAAGGAAACAATTCAGATGACGCGGATCAGGCTCGAACTCTCGAGCCTGATCCGCGTCATCATCTGCGTTGTGTCCTTTTAATTATGTACCCACCAAGCGCAAATCAAATTATGGACGATTCTGGAAGAACCACCAATGCTAGACACATGGGAAGTGCCATCCATTCCAGTTTCAGATGTCTGACGATTGTAATGTTCAAGTGCTTAAAGCATTGCACTTTGAGTGTTAAAATCAAACCCTAAGAGTTAGAATGGGTTTAACACCTTGAAAGTGTCAGTTTTAACACTTTAGTTTTTAGTGTGTACGAGCTCAGGGAGCTATTTGCATTTAAGTAAAACGGCGTTACCTGTTTTAGAAGGCAAGCCATACGTAGACAGAGTAGGCTTTGCCTGTATGAACATTATTCTGAGATAAATGGAGGGAAACGTTCAGCCCCATTGGTGGCGACTGCCTGTGTGAAAAGCGACAAGTATAGTGACAATAAGGTAGTAGACGTGCGATGGCAGTGGTAGAGTGACATTCTATCACTTGTTAGAGTAAAGGCTCCCGCATAAAGTGACAATACGTTATTGGCCGTGTTGCGGCCATGAAAGGGTGAAGTAAAGAGTCGACCCAAGAACGAACACCAGCGAGAAGGTGGAAAAACCAGCGACAGCAGAGTATGCCGTTATTTATATGTATATGTATTAAAATTGTTGTTTTCAGTGAACCCCTGTTGATTTATGCTTTTCGGGGAAAAGTTATTGACCCCTTCAGGATAAGAACCCTCCAACAAAAGTGAAATGGGCGGGTTCGTCACGGTGAGACATACGCTCACGCCCGGATTCAAGTGACACGCCTTGCGTTTTGGCTGAATACGCGACGTGAATCTATTTCTTCCAGCAGCGACAAAGCCCGGTTTCCGACACACCTGATAGGGTTTTGTTGCTTATTTCTTTTTTAACCCTTTACCCAACGTAACGGCCAAAACCGGCCAGCGATATTCTCAAAAATCGCCAATTAATTTTCACTATTTTTTTCATTTCTTGTCTCAAAAACATAGGTTATGACCCCTCGTTGGAACGAGCTCGTCGAGCTCGTCACATGACATGATTTTGTTGAATTTTTTTCTTAAATTTCAAAAAGATAGTAAAAATAACAAATTTTGATATTCTGTGCTTTGTAGTACAGGATCGAGACAATTGGTACACTGGTATTATTATAAATCCTAATTTTTACATCTGGAGACCAATGAAAAATGTGAACAAAACAATTGGTTTTGCTTATTAACAAGCACCGACTACTTTGGCCAGTAACAGAATAAATGTATATTATCACCGTGATGTTATATCGCCTATTTCAAGCAAGAATTCTGCAGGTATTGTGCTCCGTACAGTGCGGCTGCCGATGACTGGTCACTTTCTACGGGTGAGCAATATTTTCGCGGACGCAATAATATTAGATTCCAAACACTAATTACAGGAATAATCATCAAAAATTTAATTAATGAAGCACCGGGTACAACCCGGTGCTTCAATAATTAAAATTTTGCTGCTGATGGTTTTTATCACCTGGTAAACGCATGCGTGGTATCATTGCGCATGTGTGGATTCCGACCAGTCCACAGCAACAATACTGCACGAGACCGTTCAACTTAAAAGTGTAAAATTTTCTGCAGTCGGCCCGACGGGGGTCAATCTCGGCACTAAAATGACTTTATATCTGCTTTACCATAATATTCGGCGTAACAGAATTCAGATATATACAAAACATTTCTACAAAGGTATCTTAATACCTGAATTTTAATGCCTGGAGCGATAATGTGGAAGAAGATCCGGCTGTGGTGGCTCATTTGTTGATCGCTGCATTACAACAATAGTGGGGTTATGGGCAGGGCAAATATGCTGCCATGAAAAGCGAATCAATCTTTCCTTAGGTCTAGTCGACTGGTTTTATTGCCGACCGATGAGTGCAATATCGTTCTTAATCATCCGGATAGTCTACACATCCACTAACCCATGTTGGGCTAATTTCAATTTTAATTCTAGTAATTATTGTGGTGGCTAGTAATTCCGTACCGTTATAAAATAACCCCCTACTGAGTCACATGGTACAGAACTGTTCATGCTTTTGCAAGCTCCATTTACCTACCGTGTAACACGGAAGATACACAAGTTTTTTTTCCACATCCAGAATACTCAGTTGCCTCGGATGTGCACACGTGAAGCCCTTTACGGGCGGGGTTAATCATATGCGCACACCAAACAAGTGAGTGGTGTTAATATTATGATTGACACTTCCATTTACCCACCGTCTTTCCTTCTTACCTTTCCAGGGACTAATGGGAACGAAATTGGTAAGATGAAGGTTGACTTCCCCACCGCGAAAACGGTGCGCCTATCTGCCGTGAAAGGGAAACATTCCAAGAATGTTAGATGTCCATGGTTAGGTTTGGTGATATGCAAAAAACACCTGCACAATCACATGCACCACGTCTTCGCACTCACCATCAGACACACACACTCTCTCTCACAAACATGCTCTCACCCACCCTCACCCACACTCTTATCCATCCTCAGGCTTCTGATTTCACTCGATCCCTAACCGGAGATCTACACGTAGGTCTTTGGTGCCCGCTTTTGGGACGAGTCGAGGTATAGGCTGAGAATTAAGAGCGAAATACAACATTTTATCTACCATTCACTTAACAAAAACGCATAACCTTGACTTCTCGAAAATAGTGACAAACAAAAAATACCACAGTCAACTGATCAAAACATTTTCCATTTTCAATTCTCATAACGCAAGGGCACGTGCAGGAAAATTCCTTCAACATAAATAAAATTCTAAAGTGATTAGGACATGTATACTTCTCAGTCGCAATTTTATTTCGAACCAAACTGAATTCAAATCATCCTAAGACCACCCAAGAGATGTGTGGATGGCTTGCGAAAACAACTCGGAATCATATTTGTGAAGTGCGCGAGGATCGCTTTTAATACATAGCATCACGTCGATCATAATTTATAGAATATACAGACAGGGACGTGGCTAGAGATTTGCGATTGGTAGTGTAGTGAATTTCCAACTAGAGGGAGGGACCGGGAGGGGGAAAACTCCCTCCCGTTCCCTCACCCTAGTTGGAAATTCGCTACCGAGAAAAAGTTTGAAAATGGAGTCATGGAAGAGGGCATAAAATTGATTCTAGTAACTAAAATGCCAGCACATTTATGATAGAATTATCAGGTTGTTATTATTATTTGGTATTATTCTGGGAATTGAATATGCGCTAAACAAATGCTCAAGCTAAGAACTTTGAACAATTCACATTGTCCTAACATTAAATCAGATCTTATGCAGGAATGATCAATTTTCGATGTTTCATCATTTTGTAACTGTGAATGATGGAATTAACTCAGGATAAAGATTTTACATGATGTGATTTTCTTGAAGTGCCTTTCGAGGATTTTTTTATTACAATAAGTTAACGTACTATAGAAATCTCGTACCGATTGACATCATGCATACTTATGAAGCTCGATATTGCGTACACTGTAGTTGTAAATAGTAACAGTAGGAATTTTTGCCGATTTGAAACCGAATTGGAATTTTGGGAAGTAAAGGAGACATCAGCATCACCAAAGAAGCTCTAAAATCCAGATAGATGGAATTTCCAACTACTCATGACTTGCCCTCCGAATTTCCAACTATAAGAAACTTTGGCCAGGATTGTGGGGAGGAGACACCCCCACAACCCCCTGTCGTCGCCACGTCCCTGCCCACAGACCACAATGATATTCATTGCATTTCAAAATTTTCTCGCTGTCATTATCAGTTATTGCGATTCAACTTCATCTTTTTGTTTTGGTGTTGCGTGGTGGATTGTTTATGTACTGGATCGGGCAATTTCCTGAAACATGGAATATAATATATTATGTTGAGGCAAACATTATAGGTTTTTGAAGAGAATGACTTCTGATTACCACTGCCACCCACTGAAATAGTCCACCAGGCGCGCGTGCATGCATTTCTCGCGATGCCATGTGACTTTTGTCGTTACTGCAATAACGATATAAGATATTTTATCGCCGAATTGGTATCGCTTCTGAAAATGCGGTTTGCGATTACGTTTTGTGGTAAATATTTTAGTTTTCAAATAGTATGTATGGGTCCGTAATTACCTGAATGCGTCGTGTATCAAGGGCCTCTGATACAAGATCTTTATCTTGCAACTGTATGATATAAGCGCGTGCTTAGTTATGATTTGTTTACGTTACTCTTTATAGAACGTTACACGCTTTCGAAAGGCATTCGTTGTGGATAAGATAGCGAAAACAAATGTTGGAAAAAAGTACCAATCAAGACAGTTTTAAATTCATGTTGGCCAGTCTCGAAAAACTAGTCGGTAATTTAGAGAACGAACACTTCGAAAACAAACAACAGTTAGATAGCGCATTGGTACGGAGGAAAGGAGTCTATCTTTTCGATTACATGGACAGTTTGGAACGATTCGAAGAGACCTCATTACCTGACAAAGAAGACTTTTATTCGAGACTCTACGCCCTTCATATTTCGGACGACGACTGCGAACATGCGTCCGAAATATGAAGGGCGTAGAGTCTCGAATAAAAGTCTTCTTGCGAGGCAGTTATTGCAAGCTAATTAGATGTCACCACTGGACGTGGGCAGTGATGTACACGCATGCTTTTACCAGGTAAGGAAGCGGTCAGGCCATCGTACGTCAAGCATCCGACTTTGATACGACAGTCATATACGTCATCGGATTGAAATGAAAACTATATCTTTCCATTGTGGTCGTCACACCTACGTGGACGATATAATTTTCGTATACGTCACTCTTGTCCCTCCGAATTAAATGGAACATGTTCTAATCTAATCGCGGATGATTTTTTTTTCTCAATATTTTGAAGGCCAAGGTTCAATCAAAGTATCAAAAACCACATACTTATGCACGTACTACATTTTCTTGATTCCTGTAAGTACTGTGTTGAAGGTAGGTGGAGATCTTTGTTATTACTGTCTTATATTTTCCCCAGTACGGAACTTATGAATATTATATAGACCATTAACCCCCTGCACTCTGATGTCGAGAATACTCGACACCTCCCCCACTCTAAGCCCCACCACACCTCCCTGTCATCCATGGTTATCCCCCTGTGTTGTCAGAAATTCAGCAATTTAGATTTTGGTTGACAGAGCTCAATTGGAGCTCTGTCAACCACAATCTAAACTGCTGAATTTCTGACAACACAGGGGGGATAACCATGGATGACAAATCAGGCGTTTCGTCATCAGAATGTAGGGGGTTAATGTTCAAGTGGTTCAGCGTCTGCGTCATTGCCGCCCAGTATTTTGATTTTTTAATTCTAATTCATTGGAAATTAAGATAATTTTACAAAATCATAGCAAAATGCCCCTTCCTCATTATACAGGTGTTCGACCATGACTTGGACCCATTCTCATGATATTTCAATTTTTACGTGCTCCTTACGGAGAGCTTTGACACAATGAAGACGTGCATATAGTGTGACCATGTAACGATGCGAATCACAGGGAAATACGTGTACGATATTTATTTATTTATTGGGGTTTAAAGTCACATATTTATGCACAATGGCTAATGTGACAGTTTTACGGGTAAAGGAAGCCGGAGTACCCGGAGAGAACCACCGAGCAACGGCGAGCAACTATCAGCTCCCCAACATACTAACTCCTCACAAGCAGGGTTAGCATTGGTTGAAGACAAGTGCACGACGTACAGTGCGCCTTAGTACACGACGTCACCGTGTCCCCACATGTTAAATGGGGGTGAAGTGTCTGGCCCAAGGACACAACGCGGTTGCCGCAGGTGGGGTTCGAACCGAGGACCTCACAGCTTGCAGTCTGCACCTCTACCTACTGATCCACCGCGCCCCCACGTGTACGACAGACGGACTAGAAAATCGTATGCGATGGTGTGACCGCCGCCTACTCAAAATCAACATCATCAAAATTTTAATTAATGAAGCACATCGTTGTACCAGGTGCTTAATTAATTGAATTTTTGATAATTATTCTTATAATTAATCTTATATCATTGCGTCCGTGGAAAGTGACCAGTCCACGGGGGCCGTATATTCCCCATCCCTGACTTATATCGCAATGAGTGATTGCACAAATTCGCTAACATTTCGAAAGTTCAATCGACTTTCGATAAAGTTATCTCCCTTGAAATTATTAAAGCGAGACAGTTACAATTAAGCAAGTGGAAAAACCTATGACATCAGTAGAAAATAAAGCCAAGTTTCCGTTCGTTACTTTTAATAAACGAAAACTACTAGACAGATCTGGGAGCTGTGTGTTGTTTTTGTTTGTCAAAAGTTACAAAATGAAACCTGGCCTTTTATGGAGTAGGGAGGTAGAAGTGTGGGAGAGACAGGTGACTGTGAGTATTGGGGAGTAAATTTAAACATTGGGAGGGATAGGGCACCTTCCGAAAGCGGCAGCACGAGAAACAATCGGTGAACTTGGGTGGATAAGGATAAAGGACAGGATAGACTCAATGAAACTCTGTCATCTTAACAAGTGGTAAATCTCCCCGACAGCCGACGGTGTAAACTAATGTTCCAAAATTTTGGAATTCAAATACAAAGAAAGGGTGGATGGACCAAGTGTGGGAGTTAACAAAGACCTATTCAATGAAGCTCCCGGACTAGAAGTAAGTACAAACCAGGGTGACAACGATCGGCAGAGAAACAGTCATGGAGGAATATAACCTGAATTTGCAGAGTGGCGGGTTAAAGCAATGAGTCTTTTGGTGGCCGGCATGATAAAGAGAAGCCAGGTTTTGATGGCTACCATGGTGGCTGCTTTAGAGAGTCGCTGTTGTTCAAGGTGAGGTCGCGGACGCTGGAACTTAGAGGAAAACTTGGGAAGTGCGATCCCAAATGCCAGCCAAAGAGAACATTCACTGAGAGTATAACGGGGAAGTGGGATGCGAGAATGAAGGATATGTTGTTAGTGAGTGACACAAAAGAGAGAGCTAGCTTGTTTATCGGAGAGATTAGGAAGAACGTGGAACGTGGAACGGGATGTCATCAAGCAGTTAGTATTATTATTAGTATCATTATTATTATTGCAAGCTTATTGGATGTGACCTCTTCACAGATTATCCGTCATTAAGAATGATAATGGTTATCAGTATCACGCAAGCCAATCTCCAGTAAGTCGTCGTCTGAGTGCTAAAATGTCCTATGTCCCCTATGGGAGTACTCTGTCCCCTATGGGAGTACTCTGTCCCCTATGGGAGTACTCTGTCCCCTGTGGTAGTACTCTGTCCCCTATGGGACATAGGACATTGTAGCACCCAGACAACGAAGTGTGCACTTTATCTCTTTATTTAGCGATTGCGTTTTACAGTAATTGGCAATTTTGTATGCTTCCTATAAGGGCAGTGTTTGCTTTTTATACCATGATTACCTATTCTGCTATATATAAAAAAGCCTATGACATAATTTTTAGCTTTAAACACCAACCGTGGTGAACACGCCAGCAATGGGATTTCGACGAGTAGTTAAAATTTACACCTGCGGTGGAACTACATCCAAGTTGACCTTTGGTGACATCGACGTGAATGCAAACTTGTCTAAATGTATCGCACGTCGCCTCGCGAAGAGTGCAATGGAAGAGGAAGTTATTTATTACGTTTTAAAAGAGTTTACTCCAGAAGATACCAAAAATTAACAAACATGTGTTGTCTCATTTTAGTCTCATTTTAATAGCACATCCATAACTCGAAATAGTATGTAATTATGTTATTAAAATGAGAAAGACCCCATGATTTGTGGGTTTCTTTTTCCATTTCGTATCTGCAATAAAGTTGACAGCGGAAGCAGGGGCGGCGGGACTGGGGGGGGGGGGGGGGGGGGGGAGGTGTCTGAGGGGTTTCAGCCCCTCCACTTTTTTGCCGGGCCATGATTTTTTGTATGCATATATTTTAACACAACCAATGACTGGTGAAACAAGGGGCGGATCCAGAGCCTCCCCCATATTTTCGCCAGCTATGTTTCTCTCGTAATGGTTCAGTTTCGATGGATTTCGGATCATTTTTTGCAGTAAGTGGCAGCAAACGCTAAAATGTTCACAGTCTGTTAAAAAATCGGTTAACTGAAGTAGATCGTAATCTTACAAGTACCAAATCCACCCCAGACAAGATAATCCACAGACAGTATAATTGTTGTAAACGTCTGGTAAGGCATACAGGTGAGGTCTATTTATCAGCTTTGGTCGTTACGAAATGTGGGGTTTGGCATCCTGGAATTTAAAATTTTCTTAACGACGACCATCCATCGCCTGATCTAGCCACCCACTCACTTTGCAAATTGTTCTGCCGCCCCTGGTCCGAAGTACCGCCCGCCGGTACTCATGTAAACAAAAACCGATTCGCACGTATGTTCATCTGTTGCTCAGTAAAATCGAGAAAAATTAATAGCGACTTTTAATAATCTGACGATCATGGTATAAATAAAATATACCCAAAGTAGCTTAGAGTACCAAATGTTCACCAATTGGGGTACACCAAACTATTATGGGTATATTCTATATATATTCCACGATGCGCACGTTGTAGATGTAACGAACAATGAATAGAAATATAAAAAGTTAAAGAACATCAAAAGATTTTTAATTGGTTTCATCGCAGAATAATAGTCAAACGCTCAAATTGAGTGAAAAAAATGATAAAACGCCAACTTCTGTTATTTATTCTACTGTACAGGAAAATACATGAAATTTGTGAAATGATGCACACATCAATGATAAAAATTCGCTGATATTTCGTTATTTTATTTTTTGTATGAAATTTCTGTAGTCGTTGTGTTAAATTTGCTGACAGCCTTAGGAAATTAATGTGGTGCTAACGTTCCTCTAAGTCTCTCCCATGACGAAAATTATCTATCTTTAGATTCTGATTACATGGTTCGCGACATTTAATACTTATTGGTGTCCAGTTTTGCCACAAATTATCAATTATATACCCCATTCTGCCAAACATCATATAGTGTTCTCGTCAACACATACTTTTGGTCAGTGTTCTCGCTGTTGTGTGTCAATGGTGCCAACTGCTCTAAAAATACAGCATTTGGTACCAAATATATACTTTGGTAGGTTCCCAAGCTTTGTCGTTAATTATTTCAGTGCATTGTTTTAGATACAAACATAGACGGGACAGAATTCGCGCTTGTCCAGAATAGAATAGAATAGAATAGAATAGAATAAGAATAGAATAGAATAGAATAGAATAGAATAGAATAGAATAGAATAGAATAGAATAGAATAGAATAGAATAGAACAGAATAGAATAGAATAGAATAGAATAGAATAGAATAGAATAGAATAGAATAGAATAGAATAGAATAGAATAGAATAAGAATAGAATAGAATAGAATAGAATAGAATAGAATAAGAATAGAATAGAATAGAATAGAATAGAATAGAATAGAATAGAATAGAATAGAATAGAACTTTATTGCAATAAATCACCCGTACTGGGACAGATTGCATGTATAATAGTACAATATTAGTATAATTAAGAACATTTGATACAGCATCATCAGCAATAGAATATCCTGTCATATCTCAATATAGTCCTTTTATAATATATAATGAGAAATATATAATGATATTTTGAACACATGTATATACACATGCACACATTTGCATACACACACATCCTTTATATATGTAATGGGTGTAGTCGTCGCATTTTGTTATGGGGGCTGCTGAATTAAACATTTACACAACGCAAACGATATCAAAATTTATTATTTTAAATATCATTTTTTAAATTTTTCCAAGAAATTTCAACAAAACCATATCATACGACCCCCTCATTGGAACGAGCTCGACGAGCTCGTTCCAAAGAGAGGGCACATGATATGGTTTTGTTGGATGTTTTTGAAAAATAATATTTTTACAGCTGCTGAATTTGCATATTACGCGGGCGGATGTGTGCTATTCGTTGGGTAAAGGGTTAAACAGTTTATTTATTCAGTCTGATTCCAATGAAAACATTTCTTTGTTACCTAATAATTTTGGTCATGCTTAATTTTTTATAATCCTTCTGGAAGATACTAAATTATTCAGAGAGTAATTGCATGACTGGATTGGTTAAGTGAAATAATTCATGAGAGGTGAGGGACGTTGTACAAACACGTGTGCGCGAATGCGCACGAGTGTTTTACAATATAGTCCCCAGCCTCGAATTAATTATTTCACGTAACCAATCCAGTCAAGCGATTACTCTGTTTATTACTTTTCATTATTAACGATAATTATATTATTTAACCCTTTACCTAACGTAACGGCCAAAAACGGCCAGCGCTATTCTCAAAACACGCCAATTAATTTTCATTATTTTTTCATTTTTTGTCTCTAAAACATAGGTTATGACCCCTCATTGGAACGAGCTCGTCGAGTTGTTCTAATGATGGGTCATAACCTATGCTTTTGAGACAAAAGATGAAAATAATAGTTATTCAAGAATTTTTTTTGCAAGTGTCGTCTGCTTTTCATGTTGGGTAAAGGGTTAAAAAAAGAAAAAAAAACCCAAAGAAGTCCCTATTACGCCCACGGCAAAGCGTCTTCGTTTGCGCGCATGGATACATGATACAATTGTTGATTGCAGTTCACTTGTGAAGTTATCGTTTATAATCAAACCCGGAAATGCCAGTAAATCACACTTTGGAAAGTAATAAATGCTATTAATTTATTTGGTGAGACAAAACAGTGAGTAAATAATAAACCTGGAATTATTTTATTAATGTTAATAATGGCCTTGTCAGACGGCTTGGTCACCAACACATCGTTTTGACTCCGAAACGACGTTGGCCGCCCTCTTGGTGTTGGCCGTGTTTCGTTGGATGACTGAAAATTTGATTCGCGATTTCAAAACCATCTAGAGTGTAATTAAATATTTTTATAACATGACAGATGCGGCCAATTTGTTCAGTAAGGGATTAAACCCAAACACTGCCATGATGAGATGAATTGGATCTGAGCTCATCAATAGCTTTCCTGGCTCCAGCCAGAGGTTTTTTGAGTAAATATATTTTATACCATTATTACCTACTCCACTATATATAAAAAAGCCTGTGACATACATTTTAGATTTACACACCAACCGTGGTGAACACTCCAGCAATAGGAGTTCAATAGTTAAAATTTACACCAACAGTGGAACTACATCCAAGTTGACAGTTGGTGACCTCGACCTGAATGCAAACTTGTCTAAATTTATCGATCGTCGCCTCGCAAAGAATGAAATGAAAGCGGCAATTATTTATTACTTCTTTTTAAATGAGTTTACATCAGACGATACCAAAAATTAACAAACATGCGTTGTCTCATGTTAATAAAGCATCATAACTCGAAGTAGTATGTTATTATGAAATTAAAATGAAAAACGCCCCGTGATTTGTGCGTTTCTTTTTCCATTTCGTTTCGGCGATAAAACTGACAGCGGAAGTACCGTCCACCGATGCTCGTGTAAACAAAAATAGATTCGCACGTATGTACGTCTGGTGCTCAGTAAAACCGAGAAAAAATAATAGCGACTCTTAATAATCTGACGATCATGGTATAAATAAAATATACCCAAATTAGCTTGGTGTACCAAATGTTCACCACTCGTGATGAAGTGTTGTTAACCGCTCACCGAAGGCTCGCGGTTAACACTATTTCACCACTCGTGGTGAACATTTGGTACACCAAACTACTATGGGTATATTCTATATATCTAACGTAAGGCTAACGCCGGCTAGCACTGCTCAGAAAAAACTGCCAACCAAATTTTATTATTTTTGTCTTCAAGTTTTGCTCAGCAAACATAGTTATGACACCTCAATGGAACGGCTGGTAGAGCTCGTTCCAATGAGGGACCATGAGTGATCTTCTCGAGGTAAAAATGAAAATATTTAGTTATACGGGAAATGTTCTAAGGAAACTGTCGTTTGCTATTCAAATAATATACTACTCAAAGTTTGCTAAGCACCAAGTACATCCAACTACCTGTTTTACGTTTTAGTTGAAATATTGTAATGAAAAATGTATATATTTTTTATTTAATTATATCTTTAATGATTTAAGTACAAAAATTAAGATTTTATTTGTGTTTGACATTATTTTTTAGCTTTTGAACACGATAACCATGGAAAATGGATATTTTTGGTAAAAGAGGAATTTTTTCAATATACCAAAAAGTTGATGGTGCGAACTTGTATGGCTTCAATATCGAGTATGAGACCCATTACTAATAATTACAGCTTGACAATGCCTTCTCATGCTCCCAGTCAGGTTCCTGGTGGTCCTTTGTGGGATGTTGTTCCATTCTTGGACCAGCATGGCACCAAGCTCCTGGACACTTCTTGGCTGGACTGGACGGGCTGAAATTGCAAACTGCAACTCATTCCAGACATGTTCGATTGGATTGAGGTCAGGGGATCTTGCTAGTCAGTCCATACGCTCAATCCCCTCCCTCTGTCGGTACTCCCCGATAGCATGGGCAACATGAGGACGGGGATTATTGTCCATCGGAATGAATCTATCATCCACTGCACCTGCATAGAATCTGACGTGGACATCCAGGATCTTATCAATATACCGTGGAGCCGTCAATGTACCACGTTCAAGGACACAGAGTTTTGTACGTCTATCCCAGCTGATGCCGCCCCATACCATGATTGACCCTCCACCATAGCGGTCATGCTCAGCAATGTTGGCTGCATGGAATCGCTCTCCTGGTCTTCTCCATACCCTAGAACGCCTCTATGTGTGGTCTAGGCAGTACCTTGACTCATCTGTAAAAAAGACAGGTCGCCAATCTTCTCTGGTCCATCCAACGTGGCCCATGTCCCATTCATATCGTGCCCGGCGGTGGTTCTGGGACAGCGGAATGCGAATACATGGCCTTCTCGATCAGAGACTACCTTCGTGCAATCTTGCCCAGATAGTCTGCGTCGAAACATATACCGCGGATGCATTGTGAAGGTCACTGCGAAGCTGGGTTGCTGTGGCAAAGCGGTTCCTACGGGCCTGAATGATCAAAAACCGGTCTTCAGCTGCAGATGTTGCCCTGTCTTTGCCACCGCGATGCCGTCTGACTGGTGTGCCATACTGCTGAAATCTTGCCCAGGCTCTGGTGATCACCATATGGTGCACACCAAGGGCTTCACCAACCTGACGACGGATAGCCCTTTGCTCCACCATCCCTACAGCCCGCCACATTTCTGCTTCAGACAAGTGTCTTCTTACATTTGCATTTGCCATATTCAATCATTAAATCACAAGGGTTTTTGTTGAAATGAAGATTGAATACCCAACACATGTCATGTACATGTAGACAGTACATGCAAACATCATGAAAATCAAGGGGTACATGATTTCCAGAACTGTCACGAAAAGTCTGCCTGTCAAGAGAGCTAATGTAAACACTGGGGACCATCTCAATACATTCCTCAATCATATCCACCAAAAATATCGCAAATATGTCACAAGCAAATTTCACAATGAAGTGTCAAATATTTGGTGCTTAGCAAACTTTGAGTAGTATATAAACAGTTGATGGGATATAAAAGAAGATTAGTCCACTTCTACTTTCTAAACAAACTCACTCACAATGTTACGACGTCGATTATTCATTTTTTTATTTATTTATTAGGGTTTAGCGACACCTTAACAGCCAGGGTCATATCGTGTCGGTGACAGTTTTACGGGTGGAGGAAGCCCGAGTACCCGGAGAGAACCACCGAGCAACGACGAGCAGATGCCAGCTCCCCAACATCGTAACCCTGCACTGCAGCACAGACAGGGTTAGATTGGTTGAAGACATGCACACCATTGACGTGCAGTACGCCTTAGTACACTGCGTCATCGTGCCCCCATGTGGACAATCGGGGTTAAGTGCCTTGCCCAAGGACACAACGCAGGAGTCCGCTCAGAAGGTTACCCACCCACGGATTAACCGAGTAACCGAGCTCGACATTGCTTAACTTCGTTGAGCTGACGAGAACCGGTTACCGCAACACCACTTCGCCCCCTGCGACGTCGAAGTTGACATTCTGACGTCACGCTTTTATCAGACGTATTGTGAATGATATATCCATACTAATTTATTTTATGGTGATTATGTGATTACAGTCCGTCGCCTGAGTGCTAGAATGTCCTATGTCCCATGGGCGCTAAATGACCTTCTAGCACTCATGCGACGAGTTTATTCACCAAATTGGACATAAACTTTTTCATAATTGGCCTTACGAAACACATAACACAAACCATTTACACATTTGAAGATGTTACTGGTGTAAATATTCAGGAAACATATAATCATTGCTGGTATAAAGAATTCGGGGTTTATTTTATCCTACTAAATTCCTTGCTGGTATGAAGTATTAAGTATACATTTTATCCACACAGCAAGTTCAAATGAAAAAAACTTTGTCATTGATTCAGTTCTGGCAGGATTGTCAAGGTGTGTAGAAAAATAAAATTATTAGAGAATAATGGGAAGGTAACCCAAAGGAATTTGATAGACGGATAGTTCTATCAGATCGATATTTTCAAGATGAATTAAATACTTATTGATTGGAAAATATGGCAGGAAAGAATACCTGTCTGCATATATATATCTCTGTAAGTAAAAACATACCACATTATATCAACAAGAAAATGTGGGTAAACGAACAACCCATAACAGCGTCGAAGTTCGAACAGAATTTGACTCGTGTCCTGATGATTTGCGTATGAAAAACTGACAAAAAAGCGTATTGCAAATATTTGTTTAAACAGTAATTGTAATTATGTAAAAGCTAGTAAAAAGGTTTAGCGAATAGGCGTGGCCTATATAAACGCCTTCCTCTAAGCAAACATTGCACACACATACATAGTGATGGACAAGTGCAAGTGAAGAACAACTGAGTTTTTTGGCGAAGGCATGCTTCGAGAAATTTGACAAAACTCAACCAAGTAACAATTCTAGCTTAACCCCTGGTAATAAAATAACAACAGTGTACACGACAATAGCTGTAACACTACGCCCTAGACGAACATGCAATCGTCATCGTGAGACGCCCATGCTGTCGCATTAGAATTCTCCGGTGTCGACAACATACTCCTCAAAGGCCGAGACAAGTTAACGTTTTCAGGATAAGTTATGCTCGAATTGCCAAAAAGGATATCATCTTTGCTGATGAGGTTTTAACCCTTTGCCAAAACTGGCCAGCGCTATTCCAAAAAAAATACCATTTAGTTTTCATTATTTTGTATTTTTTGGTCTCAAAAACGTAGCTTATGTACCCTCATTGGAACGAGCTCGTTGAGCTCGTTCCAATGAGGGTCATAAGCAATGTTTTTGAAGAAAAAAATTACTTATTCACGAATTTTGTCCGCAAGTGTCGTCTGCCTTTTGTATTAGGTAAAGAGTTAATTAGAAAATTTTGTCGCTGTTCATGGTACATATTTCAGTAGAAAATGAAGTTTTCTTCGTCGCCATAATCGTGACCACATGAACAAGATGAGCCTGTTGCAATTGCCTCTCAGCTTTATGTGCATTCAGATCACTGCAGCGTAATCGGACGGCTGGATCTCCCGAGTGAAACTGTTTCTTGAATACTTCTACCGAATGCCACTAAGCATTGACGAGTCCAGTTCGTTTCAGGCTCTTACCACTGATAGCAGGAAAGAGTTGGAAATATCTTTTATTCTACTTAAGGGGTCATACATTTGGTCGGAGTTACGAAGAGGATAAGTTGTGACGCTTGAGATGTCCCGAGAAACCAAACATCTTAAATACGCTGGCAAAGGCCTTCTCTCATTCTGTAAAATATTGTGCGTTTGTGTCTACAACGCCTTTCTTTCAGACTGCAGTAACATGTATCAGTATAGGTGCGATGAGGACTCGTACCTCTCGTAGCCCCACCACTGATGGTGGGAAGGGATCGAAATGTATATTTTCCTGGACATTTTCTTTTTCCATTGAGCAGTTATCTCAAATGACATCGATGTTTTCAAAAAAGGGTAGAATAAAATAGTTATGCTTCGTTTAAAGCATTGCATGTTATAACCTGCATTTTAAGCTTTACGGTAACAGTTGGTCACAGGACGGACCTTAGCCATTAAATTATTGATATAAATATCCCAAGATTCATTACTTTGAAATATTCAGCCTAAATATTGATGATTACTTACTTGATATAGTAGTGTGTTTGACTAATACATTGGACAATAATAAACAATGAATTAAAAGATTTTTTTCGGAATGGGTAAATACGTAAAAAAACATCATGTTTATAAAAAAACGTTGACATATCCTTATCGCACCCGAGATTGAAAATAAAAATTAGACACGTTACCCGACGCCATTATAAATAGTTTTTCGATTTCATTAACTGTTGAGTTATCACAGCCAGGAGAAATGTATTTTCCCTGTGGTGTAGGCGGCGCGCCATACCTTTAACTTTTGTGCTCTGATGGAACAACTCAAGACTGATTTTGAAGTTCTCCGTGACATTTCGACAATATTCCAACACTCGAAGAACGAATGAAGAGAAACTAACGGCGAATTTGTTCTTGCTCAATCAAAGGTTTGTGCCCACCGAAGACTCACAAGGACAGTATTAGGATAGATTAACCCATTTTGACCCCTTTGTAATTATAGTTTGATGAAAACCAAAATGTGTCTGGCCGAAGTAGAGGGTGAAAAGAATATTTTGGTTCTGTGGTGTTTACTCTTCATGCAAGTATAATTTACACCTAGAAGTAGTGTTAAGTATAGAAGGGCGATCATGGGCAAGTATAACCTGATTCGGGCTTTTATGTTCTACAGAAAAGTATACAGTACGAATGCCTTGGATTGGTCTACGGACATAATAATATTAGATTCCAAACACTAATCACAGGAATAATCATCAAAAATTTAATTACTGAAGCACCGGGTACAACCCGGTGCTTCATTAAGTGAATTTTTGCTGTTGATGATTTTTATCACCTGGTAAACACATGCGTGGACATCACTGCCCACGCGTGGATTACGACGAGACCACGGCGACTGTACTATAGTTTAAAACTGAATAGATTTTGTAGGGGTTCAGCGGCCTTCATCGGCAAATATTGCCTGTTCCATGCTAGTTTCTGGCCGTTGGTGGGGAGTTGGAAAAACAGACAACGGCTCCCAGACGAGGTGACACCAACCCGAATTTCGATGAAGACCCGAACTCCCAAAGTATGTCGGTGTTGTGTTTGCGATTTTGTTAGATTTTGTGCTGATAGGTCGAGCTCTGGCAGAGGCAGAGCGATGAACTGTAGATCAGCCTGATTGGCCATTACTCACAGTAGAGCGAAATTGGATGACACAGAGTAGTACACTATCGTACGTTTCTGGCTTAATTTCCCTGACAGTGTATGTGTCCGCGTGCTTGTAGGTTGTGGGGTTGTTTTCTTGCGTAATACCGACAACATATTTAGAAAGTTGGTGTTGAAGAACTCAGATTGGTTCATGTGAACCGATTGCATAATAATATATAATATCCGGAATCCGATCAATACAGATTTTGTACCTGTCTTCGGCTCGCTGAAACTATCCTTCGTCCTTCGCCGTATAACGTTGAGTCATTCACCGATGTTATAACAACCACCGGCAAAGTCATTTCTGCACGCTGAAGATTGTTTAATCAACATTTATGTCTGTTTTCATAGTCCTTTCAACATTATTTTTTTCGGAAACGTAATTTATAAATTTTGATTACTTCATCAAATTACAGTACAATTCTCGTTAACTCTTTATCCAAATTAACCCCTGCACACTGATGTCGAAATATCTAAAGTTCAGGGTGCAAATTTTTCCCATAATGCAATTAGAAATTTAACCAATTCAATCTTGTTTGACAGAGCTCAATGAGCTCTGTCAAACAAGATTGAATTGGTTAAATTCCCAGTTGCATTATGGGAAAAATGGCTACTTGAAATCGGGATATTTTGACATCAGTGTGCACGGGGATTAAACTCTTTACACAAAAAAATACGATATATGCGTGCTTGCCTTTCTGTATTTTCACAAACGATAACTTACAACTCTCCATGGTACAAACCATTGTACTGAGGCAAAAAGATATACCGTAGCAAAAAGAAGATGTGTTAGTTATCAAGCTGTGAGATAATGGAACAATTAACGCATGCGCACCGTCAGAGTGGAACGTTAATCAGTTTGAGAAATTTGTTCTACTTTTGAAGTAGTTTTTAAAGTGTTAGCTTTTCCAACAATTGAAATTGGCCAACGGCCACTGTTCTACCTCATATAAAAACACCTCAGGACTTGATCTGTCATTCATTGGATGTTCCTCGTTTCTGTCGGTACGAATCCAGCAGTAACATACAACAATGGGTTTACTTCGCGCATGCCTTCTTGTTTCGCTCGTTGGACTTACAGGTGAGAAATCTTTCCGTGTTTCATTATCGCTGATCTGATATTTGTTTAATGAGGTTGACCGACACTCTCAGCAACCAAAGTCGTATCGTATTGGACAATTTTACAGATAGAGAAAGCTTTGGGAGAACCACTGAGCAGCAGCAGTCAACTGTCAGACTTTCCATCTTACTAATTCGGAACAAGCATAATTAGTAGGTTCGGGGGTAGTGCACTATCGATGTGCAGCAATGTAAGACCGCCACGGTGTCTCCATCTTGGCAATCGGGATTAAATATATTAAGGACAAAGATCGGGTCGGGACCTAACCGTAGACCATTCGGTTAAAAGTCCAGTGCTCTAACCAATAAGCCATCATGTTCCGTCGATCGTCTCATAAGTCTGAAGGTAACGGAAAGTAAAAAAAAGAGGAAAAGAGAAGCGTAAAGAAAGAAACAATTTTTGCATGGGAAAAAATGCAACAGAAAAAACTAAAACAGAAAAAAGGTAACCGACCAATAACAAAACTGATCATACGGGGGGTGGGGGGGGGGGGGGGGGACGCGGTGGCTCAGTAGGTAGAGGTGCAGGCTGCAAGCCGAGAGGTCCTCGATTCGAATCCCACCTGCGACAATCGCGTTGTGTCCCTGGGGAAAGACACTTCACCCCCATTGCCCAAGTGGGGGCACGGTGACGTCGTGTACTAAGGCGTACTGCACGTCGATGGTGCACTTGTCTTCAACCAATGCTAACCCTGCTTGTGTGGAGTTAGTATGTTGGGGAGCTGACAGTTGCTCGCCGTTGCTCAGTGGTTCTCTCCGGGTACTCCGGCTTCCTCCACCCGTAAAACTGTCACGGTCATGGTTAGCCATTGTGCAGAAATATGTGGCCTAAAACCCCATTAAATAAATAAATAACTGATCATATTATATATGGCGTCGGTATGATTTTTTAGTTACAAGACTGACTTCAGTTTTTTTTAAAGTATTCAAAGCTGAACTTTTATTTCCATAAATTTGAACGAAATTGGTGTGAAAGATCAGATTCATGCAAACTGTGGAAATAAAGTTTTGATTTGGATTCGAATTTTCATGCAGATTATTGGAAATAAATTATCATACTGGATATCAAATCCAAAAATTTATTTCCATAAATTTGCATGAAATGGTATTTTCTCCCTCCACTGCATGTGTAACATACGTCTGTCCAGGGTGAGATAGCAGGGAGAGACAGATGTATCCCACCCCACACCACGTGACGTTATACATTTATAACGTTATTAGGACGTTATGCATATGATATCAGTTTCTTGCTACCAACTAATTCATATTCACGTTACCAGAATGCCGTGTGATCAAAGTTTGATGCTCTAAAACTCTTTAAACCCCACGATGCCACCGTTCCAAATTGATTTCGTGGTATATACCCTTGGTATATACGTAACGTTTGCATGCTCTTTCCGATGGTGTCATTCATTTAGTTTTTCAAAACAACGAATTCCAAATGAGTTGATTATATCAGCACGTGACCGCCGGTTACCTCTGGCCAAGGTAACCGCTGTATGGTGGGGGGAGAAAAATAATCCCTGATTGGGTAGCCGAGTGTCTGGACCAAATATCTAGTCCCTCGGGTGAGATTTTCCCATCCCACACCCGTACCCATCAGGGATTATAATAATCATTAATGATTCTCTTTGTATGTATAAATGTTTTCGTCAACAGATGTGATTTTAATTTTGGTAATAAAAAAAAAAAATAAATAAAACAAAATACAAAAAATAAATAAAACAAAACACCCCCTCCCCCTCCAAATATCTCAAATTTATCTTAAATTTTGATGTTTGGCAGCTTGTGGAGGGAGAACAATTGCTTACCAGAATATCATTTCTATGCAGTTTGTAATGGCAATCCAAGACCAGCCAATGGCCAATTTGTCTTGAAATCTACAAAATGGGTTTTAAGAAATCCAGGGAAAACATGGATTTTTTAGCTTTTGATGGGTATCGCTGTTTAACCAGCCCAAAACGGGTTAAGACTTGTTGTTTTGAATACCCTTATTACTTACAAAAAATATCCTCGGTGAATGCCACTTCCAATAAACGAAGTTGTGTTTATTTCTTAGCTACACCTTGGGTGTTGTGGGTGGCCGACCGCAGCCTATTTTATCAAAGTTTTGATGTTTGAGAGCCTGTGGAGGGTTAACAAACGCTTATCAGAATATTTCGTTCATGCAACTTGTAATTTTACACCAAGATCTACAAATGGCCAGTTTTTCTTAAAAAAAATCTGCGCGATGTTTTTAGAGAAATCCATGTAAAACATGAATTTTTAAGCATTTGAGGGATATCGCTCATTAACCAGCTCAAAACGGGTTAACGCATGGTGTTTTGAATAACTTTATTACTTACAAAAATTATCCTAGGTGAATTCCACTTCCAATAAAGGAAGTTATGTTTAATTCCCAGCTACACGTTGGGTGCCCAACAACAGACAATTTTCTCAAAATTACTATGCTTGGCAGTCTGTGGAGGGTTAATAAACGCTTACTGGAATATTTTGTCCATACAACTTGTAATGTCAAACCAAGACTTGCGAATAGTCAATTTTTCTTGAAAACCTACAAGATCTTTTTAGAGAAATCCACAGAAAAGGGGATCATAAGCTTTTAAGGGGTATCTCTCTTTAACCAGCCCAAAATGGGTTAATGCTTCGACTTTTGAATACCCTTACTACTTACAAAAAGTTTCCCTATAAATTTTGCGTCCGATAAAAGAAGGTACATTTTTCTGTGACATACCCATTCGGTGCTGTTGATATCCAAAAACAGCTCATTTTATCACAATTTTGTCTTTTAGCTGCCCGAGGAGGGTTAACAAATGCTTACCGGAATATTTTGTCCATGCAGCTTATAATACCACACCAAGACCTGCGAGTTGCCAATTTTTCTTGAAAATCTACAAACAATCCACAGAAAACATGACTTTTTTGATCTTTTAGAGGGTATTGCGGTTTAACCAACCTTAAACGGGTTAACGCATGGTTTTTTGAATACCCTTATTACATACGAAATTGATCCTCAGTGCATCCCACTTACAATAAAGGAAGCTATGTTTATCTTTCGAGTATCGTTTGGGTGCAGTTGGGGTTCGAAAACAGTCCATTTCATAAAATGTTTTCGATGTTTGGCAGGCTGTGGAGGGTTAACAAATTCATTGCCTAATATCTCTTGTATATCAATGGTCGTGTCACAGTCAGGTCTAACAATAATGAACGTTTAAAACAAATCTACATAACGCGTTTTGAGAAAGTGCCGATAACCCCTAATTTTGACAGTTTTTTTCCAATTCTGGCGAATTAAGGGTTATATCGAAAATTCCGCTTTTGGTAAAAAACAAGAGTCTTTTCCATAGGGAAAAGCCGAAAAATATAAGTTTTTCTTCATTTTTTTTATAAACATGATTTTATTTCTCCAAACAGAAATAGGGTTTGACGAACAGGCATAGCCTATATCAACGTCTCCAGCAAAACATTTCGCAAATGGGTGCGAGTGGGTGTGCAATGAAAGGCAACACGTAATTGTGATTTGTTCCTTTCTTTCTATTCGTTTTCTTTCTTTCTTTCTTTCTTTCTTTCTTTCTTTCTTTCTTTCTTTCTTTCTTTCTTTCCATCACTCAAATTTGAAACTTGCCTGGATATTTCCATAATCAAATAGAATCGCATTTGTCACAGTAAACAGATCATCAAGAGCTGCGAGTTAATACGACATTTTTGAACCGACTTCACAAAAATGTGAACATTTTAAGTTAAATTAACTTCAAATGTTTGGAGTTTGTAAACAAAATCTTTTTAGTGGATAAAATGTTCGTGGACATTATGTCCATGGACGTTTTGTCTGTGGACATCAAGTCCAGGGACATTTTGTCTCTTTACCGGTAGTTCAAATGGCAGTGGCCTAAATACTGAAGAAAATGTAGGGCACCGCCCAAGATGTTGAAAATGCTGAAATTTGTCTGACTTCCAATCAAGCGACAGTCAATTTACGCAAAAATATTTGCCAGTTGTCCGTTAAGCCAGCCGCACATGTACGATTCAAGTGAAACGATCCGTGGATGGGGCACAGAGAAACACCTTACTGAAAAAGACCGAGCACTAAGGCGAAATGTGAGTTCATCTCTGAACATGCTACTTTCCTAAAGCGATTAATCCTTTATCTAACTTCCTTGGGCAAGGCACTTAATCCCGGTTGCTAGCATGGGGGCACGGTGGTGCTGTGTACTAAGGCGTACTGCACGTCGAGGGTGCACTTGTCTTGAATCAATGCTTACCCTGCTTGTGTGGAGTTAGTACGTTGGAAGTTTGACAGTTGCTCGTCGATGCTCGGTGTCTTATTCCGGATACTCCGGCTTCCTCTACCCATGAAACTGTCCGACACGAGGGGGCTCTGGCTGTGTAAAGTGTCGTTAAATCCCAAATAATGAAATAAATAAATAAGTTTGTCCCTATATCCCGATGAATTGTGATTGCCCAGAATGCCTAGGAAAAATAGACATGGCAAAGGGTGCACCCAACATCCAAGGTATATGAGAGCGTGCAACATCCAGGGTATAAGCGCACGCGAAACATCGGAGGTATATGGTTTAAATGAAAGCTTTCCACATTTGCTCGCCTCGATATAAAAATCGATCCAAAGAACATGAAAATAGTCACAAATGTCATCCGATTTCCGACAATTCGATCACATTTTGCCATTATAAATTAAATAGTTGAATAATTAAATGAAACAACTTCAGAAAATAAAATTAAGAGCAAATATCGTTCCCTCAGTTCCAATGTGTTCTATGTGCCAGTAGACACATAGAACACATTGGAACTCCGGGGACGATATGTCAACAAAATACTGTTTACTCGTTTCCTTAACGACACAAGGGATGTAACTCTATCTGTTGTCTTCTGCGTTTGTAGAAACAAAACAATTATTCACGAATTTGGTCCAACTGATTGCAGAGCGTGAGAAATGCGTCCATAAATTTGTTTCCTCTATGTTTATATTGTGTTTCAAACGGGACAAAATCGTTAACTCCGCCAACATGTATGGAATATGGAGATTTAATACCTGGATGTCTCATTTAAACACCTCGCCTGCGTCTCGGTGTTTTAAAACCGACATCCAGGTATTAAATCTCCATATACCATATATATGGGCGGAGATAACTTATAATTTGTAACTTGTATCACCACCTTCATTTTACCCGTTCCTGATAATATCATCTCTAACCTATTTTCATGACTCTGACACGTAGTGATCCTGATCATTTAAAATGTTGTTAAGCCCCAATAAATAAACAAATAATAATTCCTAATAATATAATTCAGTTCATACTGTGAATGTGAAATTAATATGACTCATGATTCCCCGTGGAATGTTGTATACACTTGCTTTTATTTTCTTTCTGATTTCGTTTCTGTTCTACTGCTGCAGATTGCATCTATTTTCTGCTCTGCTATCTGCAGATGTAACATTGGGATCAGTAAGATTAAGCCTTAGCCTTAGACCCCCCCCCCCTCCCCCCACCCAACGCCCCCTTTTGGAATTCCCGGGGTTCCACTGATCAGAACAAGATCTTTTACAACACTTTGCAGTAGAGAAGTCCAGACATCCCTTGGCCATTGTAAACATGTTCAAACTGAGAAAAATATTTATCATATATCAACCTCTTTTTCTTGAAAGGGGGAACTAGCCTAACAAGTTTGGTTGCTCCAAATCTATTTGGTGAAATTACATATGAGCGTCGGCGCTGCGATTCCAGTTCTTTTAGTGGTATTTCCCTTTGAATATTTTTTAATTCTATTTATTCCTAATCTCCTAAAACTTGCATTTCCATTTCACTTAAATGCATTTCTTTTTGAGCCTGAATTTGTTTCCATTCCTTTTTAGCCTGAATTTGATCCCTTTTTTTATGCTTCTAATTCTTTTAATTTAATTTCGTTCTCTATTTCCTCTTTTTCTTTTTGAGATTGTATTTTTTTAGTTTAATTTCATTTTCCCGTCTTTTCATTTCTTGCCGCATTTCTAATCTTTTTAATTCCAACTCTAACTTTTTGCATTTAAGGGCATCATTAGATTGTGATTCAGAGGGGGGAGAGTTCAAACTGCAGCAAAAGACCTTACTCAATATAATGACCCACAGTGAGTGCCTGTTTGTTCAGACTGGGGCAAAAGACCCTTCTCAATATAATGACTCACAATGCGTGACTGTTTGTTCAGACTGGGGGTGACAGTACAGTCGCCGTGGACTGTTCGTAATCTTCCCATGAGCAGTGATATCCACGGATGCGTTAACCAGGTAAAAAGTCATCATCAGCATAATTTTAATTAATAAAGCACCTGATTTTGGTGACCACTGATTCTCTAAATACAAATGTCAGGGAGTACTTCGTTTAAACAGTTTTACCTTTGGGGGACAAAGTTCAATACATAGACAGAAGAACGCGATGTGTGTTTGAATCGGTGGGTGTTTTACATAACGAGTTGGAATGGCGTAGTCATACAGTACGTGGAGAGTGGATTGTAACTAAATCACCCGCGCAGTTATATAGCCCGTTTATATGTATACAGGGGAAATCTGATTGAATATTTTGAAGGCCTGAGCGAAGGTATAGCTTGGAAATAGTGATACAAGTCAATATTAATGGATGATAGTTTAGTCAATAGTACTGGTACAAGTCTGCAATGGAACAAGACTGCTGTAGAAGCTAATGATAGGACAGATAGACCACAGACCAGTAATGGCCGTGGAGCTTTGGAGATGAGATGGAAGCCGTTGGTAAGACTACATTAGACCTCATTGAGGGATTTCTCGTGGCCTCATACGACAAAAAAGGGATTCTCCAAAAGGTATCCTCGATAGGTATCCTCAAATAATACAATACTAGGCCATAGGTATCCTCACATACCCTTATGTGCCTATGTGCTAGGGCACAACGTGTCACATTGTGCCTTTTCATATAAGCACATTCGACAAAAAAGGGATTCTTCGCAAGGTATCCTCAAATAACACAATACCAGGTCATAAATATCCCCAAATAATACAATACCAGGCCATAGGTATCATCAAAATACTCATATGTGCCAATGTGCTAGGGCACAAGACACATTGTGCCTTTTCATATAAGCACATATCGGCACATCCAACATGTGCCTATGTGCTATTGCACAATGTGCCACATATGACAAAAAGGGAATTCTCCAAAAGGTATCCTTGATAGGTATCCCCAAATAATACAATACCAGGCCATAGGTATTCTCAAATACCCGTATGTGTCTACGTGCTATTGCACAATGTGTTACATTGTGCCTTTTCACATAAGCACATATTGGCACATCCAGCATGTGCCTATGTGCTAGGGCAGAATATGTCACATTGTGCCTTTTCACATAAGCACATATTGGCACATCCAACGTGTGCCTATGTGGTACCTGTAATATGTACAATAGAACATAAACATATTTAGTGGCGTCAGAATAAATAGAACAAAACAGGCATAACATAGCTTGTAGATACATGGGTAGAAAGCGAGAATTTACCGGGAAATCAGAGCCAAGTAAACAATTGTTGGGCCTTTTTGGGCATTTAGATGAACGCTAGTTCAATCGAACTTACCCCTTGTACCCCTTGGTACTATAGCACTACGTGCTAAGCAGATAAAATGGGAAATCCGTAGTAAATAAAGTCAATTTCAATGATTTCGTGTGGATTTTGGTGATTTGTAGAGATTGTCGGGTTGTTAGTGGTAATTCTACGAATCCAGAAATTACTCCTGTACAAATGAACACACCCTCCGAACATACCCCTGTCATATAAGAAGGTTTTAGGTAACATACCAACCACGTGCTACCATAGAAACCAAGATGGCGGCCTCCAATATACAAAATGGACGACGAAAACACGTATCACCCTAACAACACGCGCTGCGCATGTGCACTCACATCACGTATCACTATGGAGATGACGTCAAAGATGGCCGCTCACGCAGGTTACCATAACAACACAACATGACATCACTGGGTCACGTGACATGATGTCAGTTCCGGGGTCTGGCTGCATTGGGACGTTTACCACATCTCCTACCACTAACGCTTAACAATTAAAGCTATTTTTGTTCGGCATAATAAAATAATTAGAACATTTCTTTTCATGTTCTATCAGTCGATAGTACCTGAGCTTGTGTGATTTCTGAAATAAAACCTTCAGCAGCTTCGCTGCTTCAAGTTTTATTTAAAAAATCACACAAACTCAGGTACCATCGACCGATAGAACATGAAAAGAAACGTTCTAATATTATAATATAATATATTTGGTGGTAGCGTCATCGTTTCTATTCTTTTTGCTTACTGATAGGATGGTCAGAGATTTTAAACAGAATAATTAATAAAACATATCGTCGGCTGAGTGCTAGAATGTTCTATGTCCCATAGGGGACATAGAACATTCTAGCAGCCAGGCGACGATGTATCTTTCATAATGATACTTTTATGACAGGTGAGGTATATTATAGAGGCCAACTATATCCAAACTATAACCTCCCTTATATTATCGTATAGGTGCGATAATATAATTGAGGTTATGGTGTGATTTTTTTTATTTTTTTAATTCGTAATATGTCATTTCACTTAATAGTTGTATTTTCTGGAAGAGAATATAAAATTTGAGATACACGTTTCTTCCACAAGGCAGGTAAATCATACTATAACCTCAATTATATTACCTCATGCGTGGCACAATGTTACTGAGTTTAAAGTATGATTTTTAAACTGAATGGAGGTCTTTTATATCTGTATTTTTAAACACTTTAAATATTTTCCAGATGCCCCCCTCCCACCCCCCACCCCCCCCCCCCCCCAGGACTGGTGAATGCAAAACACTGAATGGTCAATTGTTAAAATGTGGTAGAGTATGTTTCTAAAGAAACCACAACATACTTTGTATACAGATGTTCTATCTCCAAAATCATCATCCCCGTTTGGCATCAAAAAGGTGATCAAACTTAACCCTTTGAACCCCAGAGGGCGCTTTTCCAGCCCAGTAACATGCTACTTCATAATTTCATTAAGTAGGTTGACTTTTGAGTGACGGTGTGGTGTAGACTAATCAATATTTTCAACGTGCAGCCCCAAGGCTGCACGGTGCAGCCCCAAGGCTGCACGCTGAAAATATTAATTAGTCCACACCCAAATAAAGAATATGGACTCTTCCCGTTGTTCCCATTGAACTGATATGGAAGATGCCACTAGAGTTCAAAGGGGTAATAGTTCAGAATAGCGTAGAATATGTACACATAAAATGACAAAGACAAATTCATTATTCTACGCCAAAGGATGTACAAATGCCATCTGCCCAAATCTTTGACACTTGTTTTCTCGAAAAAATGAAAACTGGCACTCAGAACACTGTAATTCTCAGGCGACGATCCGTTGGAGACTTTCTCCAATGCTTAAAACGTTCCCGGATTTTGGCTTCTTTTGGACATCAATATAGTTTAAATGCAGGCACACAGATATTCGGCCCTTCATTGGCGAAGTGCGATATCTTTTTATTTGCTTCTCTGGCGAAATAAATACTGATCATGGATGTCGTTAAATTGTATGCAGACAAGGGAGAGATATGTCCTAAATACGGGAGGGGGAAACGATATGAGTATTGATGGAATTGGCATGACGTCGGATCGAAGTTTTTGTAAGACATTCTCTTCATGTCCATGGTTGTCCTACTTGCTCCCTAAGCGGAAGAAACAAGGCGAGTAGTAGGAGATGGGCGGAACGCCCCTATTTAGCGGATCGGGGAGGGTGTTGGGGGTCTGGAAGTGACGTCACAGCCACGCGATCCAGTAACGTCATTTGGGGTGGTGACGCTAGCCCGCGTATTTGGCCAAGCTGTGACGTCATCACCATGGTGATACCTGGTGACAGTGTTCATGCGTAGCGCGTGTTGTTAGGGTGATACATATTTCCGTCGTCCATTTTGTTTACTGGAGGCCTTCATCTTGGTTTCTAAGGTATCACGTAGTTACTATGTAACTGAAAGACCAACAATAGGGTGGGGGATGTTCTTAGGGTGGGTTAAGTGTATATGAGAATATCTAATTACACAAATAGACCCGACAGGTGCCCCAAATCACTAGAACGATTTTATTTAGTTCGGATTCATCCGGAATTCTCTTTATAATAGTAGCACGTTGTGATATACGAACGAAATGTTTCCAGAGTTGTGTTATACTAACCTGGAGTTTCTAGGAATCCGTCAGAATCTCCGTTTTTCTAACCATTACAGATGCTATTCTATCTTCTCTAGCAGTAACAATTTATCTATCCTTGACTACCTCTGTTTCCAACCTTTACATATAGAATAAACGTACAGTGTTTTCAAGTAAAAAATTTATTCTATGAGTAGGATTAAGAATGAAACCGTCGAGCCTCTGGCGAGTCGGTTTCATTCTTAATTCTACGAGTAGAATAAATTTTTTACTTGAAAACACTCCACGTTTATTTTGTTTATCCCATAAATCTTTTACAGGACAGTCGCGGCGAAATCGTGTTGTTACTTGCTACAAAACACAGCGAGAAGTGAGGAGCACGTTGGTCCAATTCGATGGACAAGCAAAATTGGCAAAAAAAAAAAAAAAAAAACAAGGCGCAGTAATACATTTCTGTCTAAAAATAATTTCTTTACAAACTTGAGCTAAACATGCAAAAATACTTTAAATGAACAGTGTGTACAGCTTTCTACTGACATTGTGTAAAACAAAAAGATGTAAAGAAAACAACAATTGAACTATTAATTATGCTACACGAATGCGGTAGAGGTCAGAGGTCAACAAGTCCGACTCCACTGCAGGAATAAACTCTTTCAGTTTAAACCTATGGGGATAATTTATCACCATACTAGGTGAATAAAGCAAAAATTTATTCAAGGCTTTTGTTGTTCAAATAAACGGCCATTTATGGGATAATCTCGTCTAATGTCTCATCAGATTGCTTCATTTCCTGCATTCTCTATCTACATACACAGAGTTATCTCCCTTGTGTACAACGAAGGTTTGTTTGATTCCAAAATGAGCAAGGCAATCGGGAAGTGACTGGAACAGGTAACGTTCGAACGACTCGGATCTTATCGAACAAGTAAGTTATCAAGTAGTGACTAAAACAGTTATTGTCCGTAGGACTCGAATCTTATCGAGCAAATAAGCTATCGATTTAATTGCTGGCATGAGTGACTCCTCGATCGACTCATGTTGGAAAAAGGAATTTCATAATCGGAAACGTTTTTATAGAAATGGATTATTTTTGGAGGACATCTGTGTGACGATGACTTTTTGTGCGGGTACTTCACGCTACAACACTCCTACCCTTATGCTATAGTGGTGGTATTATTGTGGGAAATATATTAGTAAAGATATTGTTGGCCTAATCTCTCTAGTAAATATTTCTGGAAAATATTGGGGAGGATGGGGGGGGGGGGGGGGGGGGGGACGTTCCCCCATCTACATTTCGTCTCTAGTAAGACTTTTGATGAACAACACCCAACCACAATGTTATTATCGAAAGACGCGCGCCTAAATGTCTTGTTATCGATATTTCTTACCGTGATAGAGAAATGCCTTGGGCAAGAGCCTAAATCTATTGTTAACAGCAACAATTTTTTTTTCTCTCACGCAGAGTAATTGAGGACCCTTTGATCTTTGACTTTTCATGAGTCCCTTTTTCGAAAAACATTTCGTAAAAAACTCATTTCACTCTACACATTGTCTAACCCTTTGAACTCCAGAGGTATCTTCCATGCCCGTTCAGTGACAGTAATTAGAAGAGTCCATATTCATTATTTGGGGCAGACAAATCAATATTTGCAACGTGCAGCCCTGAGGCTGCACGTTGAAAATATTGATTGGTCTACCCCACTTATTTACTGAACAGCCATTCTATTTAATGACGTTATGACGTCTCATGTTCCTGGCACGAAAAGCGGCCGCACAAGGTGCTAAGCATTCCTCCACAAATGAGACAGAACCACTTTTTGAAAAGAGTTCGCTATTCAAAAGAATTGAATATTTTATTTTTTTAGAGACCATTATAAACCATAAAAACAATGAATGGAATCTAGCTTTTTAGACGAAGTTCTCATGAATACTTGGTTCATCATCCTTTCGGCAGCACCATGAAAGTGTGGAACGCGCTGTCTAGAGTACGACGAAAGTGCTGTGGTTGGTTTTAGGCGAAGACTGGCACAGGCCTGTCTATGTTTTTTGAAGGACACAATCATGTTTTTGAGGAATTTAGAGTGTTGCTTTCTGATCCTCTGCCGGGTGTCGAACCCTCGGAAACACCTAAACCGCTTGACTGTTGCACACCGTCAAAGTCAATGGAAGCAGTCTAACTTTTTAGGTGAAGTTCTCATGATTACTTGATTCTCCTTCCTTTCGACAGCAGCATGAAAGTGTGGAATGCGCTGAGTAAAGTACGACGAAAGTGATGTTGTTGGCCTCAGACGAAGATTGGCACGGGCCTGTGTGAGTTTTTTCGAAGGACACGATCATGCTTGTGATAGATGTTGTGGGGGTACGAGGGTATGTGGTGGTGAGGGTGTGTTTGTGTGTGCGTGACGGTTGTTTATTGGTGCAAAGGAGGGTGGGATCAAGGTGGTGGTGTGTCTATATGTGTATGGGGGCATGTAAAGGCGTGTTTCTGCGTGTCTCATCCGATATTAGAACCTGTTTCATTCTACATTTCAGATGCCGCTTCATCGTGGTCTTACAGCGGAAGTACAGGTATGTAAAAAACGGATCTCCAACGAGACCACAGTTTATATAAATATTTATAAAGAGAGTTCAATAAATTTGGTCTGGGTGGAGCATTAATTAATTGGACCATTCTGTAAATTTCGATAAAAACCGGTACGAGTTGAAGATTCTATTTCTATTAAATGATCCCAAAACCCCACATAAAACACTTAAATACATTAAAGTATCCCCGGGGCCTATTAATGCATGATCGTGCATTACCATAACCCAACGAATCGGCCACATCCGTCCGCGTAATATGCAAATCTAGCAGCTGAGAAAATATTATTCTTCAAAAATTTTTAACAAAGCCATATCATGTGACCTCTCTTTGGAACGAGCTCGTCGAGCTCGTTCCAATGAGGGATCACATGATATGGTTTTGTTGAAATTTTTGGAAAAATTAAAAAAATGATACTTAAAATAATAAATTTTGATTTCGTCTGCGTTGGGTAAAGGGTTAATGAATGGGCTTAATAACTGATAGGCGGGCCAGATCATAATGTAATAAAACATTTCATTATTAACCCAATCTCAAGAGAATATCTACATAAAGACGGTGTTTGAAATAAAAACTCCAGAGTTGGGAGATTTTGATTTTTCAGATTGCGTTTTGATTCGGTTTTTCTGTAATAAGAATATATAATTAATAACACTCTGAATAGATGATTAATAATACATACCAATCCGGGCGCGGTGGCGTTGCGGTAACCAGTTCTTGCCAGATCACCGAAGTTAAGCAACGTCGAGCCCATTAGTCCTTGGATGGGTGACCGTCTGAGCGATCGATTCGGACTTCCGCGTTGTGTCCTTTGGCAAGACACTTAACCTCGATTGTCCACATGGAGGCACGACGACGCCGTGTACTAAGAAGTACAGTACGTCGATGGTGCGCATGTCTTCAACCAATCTAACCTTGCCTGGGCTGCACTGCAGAGTTACGATGTTGAGGAAAAATAAATAAATAAATAAATAAATAAATAAATAAATAAATAAATAAATAAATAAATAAAGGTCTTCATTCTCCTTGTTTGGACCAAATCTGCAAAGGTTTGTGCGACACTCTCAACACAAAGATCCCTGTTAGAAAGTATCACAATTTGGGCTCCGCCTTACTTCCGCTTTGATCACTCATAGAGGTTCTAAGGGGTCAGTTACTAAACGTACCAAGTGTATTTAGCTTTGTCGCGTTTTTCTCGGTGCATTCTTATTTAAATACTTCCCCAAAACGCGACAACACGACCGAGCGACAGACTGTCGCTGTGTCGCGTTTTTATGAAGTATTTAAATGAGAATGGACTGAGAAAAACGCGACAAAGCTATAAGGCTACGTTCACACCTACGAATCCGATTTTTAGATGCGTTACTCGTACACGTATTGTTAGGAGATTCGCATTACTTGCTTGGTCACACGTGGCACGACTTTTTGCGCGATTTGTAATCCCGATAATTTCCCCCTCCTAGGAAAACAGAAATAAAACCTTTATTTCTAGAAACACGTGGAATAAAGATAATATTGAACGATTATCGATTTTGTCACATGCGCAATGAAACCTTTCCAACGATACCAAACTCGACATAGAAACGAGCAATGGATGTCGAAATTTATCTTACTCTGAAAGAGTTGTTCTCAAATGATGAGGAATTGACCGATTTGGTCAATTTAACAGAAGGGATGATAAGCTCTTGTTCAAGGAGACCTAGAGGTATTTGGGTGCATCCATTACACACACAAAGAAACATTAAGGGTGCATTTGGTACCTGGGCGAGCGAGCTTCGGGAAGATGAAGACCGGTTCAAAGCGTCCTTCAGATTAAGTACAGCACAGTTCGACAAGGTATTGGCATGTATCCGAGAGGACACCACAAAGCAGGACACCTGCTTCAGGGAATCAATATCTGCCGAGGAAAGACTGGCAATTTGTCTTAGGTGAGGGGTAATAATACAAAATAACATCATATTGTGTGATAAAGTAATTATACCTTCGTAAAATAGACGCTCAACATGATACACATGTGTAAATTGATTGAGAGAGAGAGGGAGAGAGAGAGAGAGAGAGAGAGAGAGAGAGAGAGAGAGAGAGAGAGAGAGAGAGAGAGAGAGAGAGAGGGAGTTGAAGTCACAGATCCATGACATTGTTGCCCGAAGCATTTTCAATTGATACTATGTTTAAGAATATTGCATGAAGAAGAGTTGGGTCGGGGTCATGTGGTACCAAGAGGGAGTATTTCCTCTCAGTTTCAGGTTTACCTTGTGCGAATGATTATCCGTTTGACATTTGTGTCTCAATATAACCAGAGGTATAATACTTCTGTTTCCAGGAAATAGAGAGGTACAAGGAGAGCCTGAATTCCCCCACCTCTCTGTCATTTTTTGTGCGTGGTTTCGTGGTCTCGATCATTAAACGTCTACACATTCATAATTTAAAACTCTGATAAAAAACAACTATTATTTCTGAACACAGTAGTGTGATTACGCACCTGTAGTGTCATTTCTCCCCATTGCTTCGTTAAAAGAAGGCCACATATTATTGGACACCTCTAAGTCCTTATATGATGACTCTGTCTTGTCATATAAAGACAGATTCTGTTGAATCAAAGTGATCAACTTTTCAGTGTCTTTGTCTGATAATTTCCCCTCGTCTTGTTTTCTTTTGGCCGCCATGATGCTCATCTTCAAAAGAAATTCTCTATACTAAAAATCTGTTGAGCGTGTCACCTTTCACGTGGCTAACGCACAATAGACCAGGCGCACTTGGCTGATTTGAATAGTAAAATCTGACCTCTACCATGAAATGACGTCACCATCGTATACGATTGGATTTCCATCCGTCCAAAAATGAAGCATTTTGCATTTCGTTTCGGACGGATCGGCCGACGTATGCGACAATTTTATCGCGTGCGTAGGTGTGACCGGACCAATGCATCTTCCTATATTTCATTCCCGTCCGATATCGTATAAAAGTGACGTACACGAGATCGGAGGCTTGTCGTACTTAGGTGTGACCGTAGCCTAACACGACAGTACTGTCGTGTGCTTTGTAGTATTACAACGTTGTCGCGTTTTCGCCTCAAATTGCTTCCAAAACGCGACAATTCTAAATTACTACAAACTACACGACAGTACTGTCGTATTATAGCTCTGTCGCGTTTATGCCTAAAGTTGCTTCCAAAAGGCAAGTCGACAACGCTATGTTACGATATTTCTCACGACATTGCACTCGACAGAAGCGTCGTGTTGTTTTGCACTTTGTCACATTTTTCTTTTTCTTTGGAAACACTTTTAGGCGTAAACGCGACAGAGCTACAATACGACAAACTACACGACGGTACTGTAGCAATCCGCATTTACTTGTTTTGCCAGTGCATTCTCATTTAAAATAGTTCCTAAAACTGCATAAAACGCGACAACACGACAAAGCAACAGTACTGTCGCACTGTAGCTTTGTCGCGTTTTCGCCAGAAATATAAGAGAAACGCGACACTCGAAATTTGGCCCTAACAGGACACTATAAAATACAGACTACTACAACAACCAATTGATCTGTGTTGTATTTCGTAGAGTTGATGAGATGAGATTGGCCAGATCAAACGAGCCGCCGCAGGCGTCGAGTTTGATAGTGCCGATCTCATCTCATCAACGAGAGGGAATACAACACAGATTAGTTGACTGTTATAGTAATTTGTTTATTATGCGACAATTAGTATTTTTAAACTGATCGCAACTCCTAAAAAAACAAATACAAGAAGAACTAAATAAGCCAAATAACAATTAACAAGTTAAGGAATTGGGGGAGTCCCAAATGTCTAGAAATATCGAACGTTCGTGTCGAATATGAAATTTTAAATTCAAAACAATGGAGGCAAGATTTGAATATCAATCAGAATTACTTTTGATAACATAGATTCAGATACGTTTTGTTGGATTCGCATTTTGAAAATAGTTGTTAATTGTTATTTTGCAATTGTTCAGCACGACATTTTCAAACAGACCTCGACTGGAATGTTTGTCAAAGGAGTTTAATGAGGAGACACTCGTGTTTATGTTCTGTGCTTATGTTCAATATTTATTTATAGGTCACTGATAGAAAATAGAACGTTTTCGTGCGCCTCGTTTGAGACAGGCATGATAACGATCTGGAACTTGATTCCCTTGTTTTCCCGAGAGATCGATTTGATGGGAAAACTACAGCGCTATTGGGGGGGGGGGGGGGGGGGGGGCTATTTGTGATAGTCATATAATAAATACAGTTATGTAACTTGGTAGGCAACCATTCCCCTGAGTACTAATAATATTGTGATGATTAAAAGCAAAACAGACCCCAGCTTCAGAAACACTTTTGAAGAGTTGGAAAAACTTGCTATATGTGGTCTATTTTTTCTATATTCTTTGGTGAATGCTGAACTACTGGTAATATCTATTGTTCGAATAAAGTGTCTGTCACAAGTGTGTTTCCGTTGCAGAGTTTCAAATTAATGTTTTCGCTCGGTGTGTTCCACCATTATATGCTTTAAACACGTCATCAGTATCGGTGTGCTGTTTTCTTTCAGGTCCGAGTCATTGGGCTGAAATGTATTCAACTTGTGGACAGAGTAGTCAGTCACCAGTCGACCTTGAAACAGAAGACGCGCAATATAACGCAGAATTGACACCATTCAGCTTTAATGGATGGGGTGGAAGTGGGGGTGGTAATGGGGATAACTCAGCACAACAATCATGCCAATGCTCTCTCATTAACAACGGTCACAGTGGTAAGTAATTATCTATATAATTAACTATGATACTAACTATATTATATAATATCTTACCTCCTACAAGTATCTGGGAATTTCATTGGTTGAAATCTTACCTCTTATAAGTATCTGGGCATACGAAACCATATACTGCCTATCAACATCAATATATGCTGATAGCTATGGGTAATCTCCCTTTTGTTCATTGATTATTCAAAATGGCGGCAGCCGATAAACGCTTCAAGTTGAACGATTGAGTGTTGGAAGTCCATATTTGGCCTGAAGAGCAGGTTAAGCAACTTAAAAGGCTTCATATTCTGTGGATGTGTGCCATGTTACCTTCGAAATGAAACTGTTTGGTATGTATGAATTTGCCTTGTTACAATTTATGGAGTGTAGGCACTCTCCCATAAATTGTAACAAGGCAAAGACACGTGAACACATTGTGAGAATTCTCTCATCTAATTTTGTTCGATGTTGTTATTGGTGCGAAGCTCGAGTCCAATATGGAATTAACTGACACCATATATACCATATTAGGTCATCAACAAACTGTGCAACTAATATTACAGTACGGCCACCGTAAACTGGTTACTTTTCATGGTTGGACAATATTTCCACGGACGCAATAATATAAGATTCCAAACACAAATTATAGGAATAATCCTCAAATATTTAATTAATGAAATTTAATGAAAATTAATAAAAATTGTGCTGATGAGGATTTTTATTACCTGATAAACGCATGCGTGGACATCACTTCCCGCGTGTGGCTTACGACCAGTCCACAGCGACTGTACCCTATACCAAGCTCATATTATACCGCCCTAATTCTGTAAGAAACCCGACATTATTATGGGCTGTTTGTTCACCCACGTTCCTTGGAGTTTGCGCACAGACTACTGTTGAAGAAAAGCGATGTCTTTTCCCCTCACAAAGATGTAGAGATATTCCTTTGTGCTCCGGTTATGGATATTTCAGTCAAAGTGTATTCATTTCACCTTGACATAATTAGTGGGACTACGCGGCGTAATCATAAAGCTACGGCCATGGTGAGTCGTCATTCATAATTCTTTATTTTACAAACATATGTAATCTTATTAAAAATATCATGTCAGATTTGGCCAAATCAAGTTTCAAATGAGAAACTATCACTTTGATTAAAAAAAATGAATGTTTACGGTATATTTAGATTCAAATGACTGGAATATTTCAGTTGGTCGGAAAAGCGAACCTTTGGTTCGTTTTTCCGACCAACTGAAATATTTCAGACAAGTGAATATAAACGTAGGGTGATGCCTATTTAATGGCTAGACTACTTCCAGGCCATAAAAGTCGGATTCTTTAATAATTTGACTTGTGGCTTGTGATCTTCATATCATACTTGCTAGTTTCTATATCACAGCAGATGGAGCGCGATGGCTCAGTAGGTGGAGGTGCAGGCTGCAAGTCGAGAGGTCCTCGATTCGAATCCCACCTGCTACACCCACGTTGTGTCCTTGGGCAAGACACGTCACCCCCATTGCTCACGTGGGGGCACGGTGGCGTTGTGTACTAAGGAGTACTGCACGTCGATGATGTACCTGTTTTCAACCAATGCTAACCCTGCTTGTGAGGGAGTTAGTATGTTGTCGAGCTGACAGTTGCTCGCTGTTGCTCGATGGTTCTCTTCGGGTATCCCGGCTTCCTACACTCGTGTTCTTGACTAGCCATCGTGCAGAAATATGTGACCTTGAACACCAATGAATATATAAATATAAATAAATATCACAGCAGATGGTACAAAATATAGTTAAGGGGGGTTATATGATTTGGATTCAGTGTGAATGAACGCTAGATATTTTAGAAATTTTCTCAAGACATAGTTCAGTCTTCTGCTCGGGTGGTAACTGAGGCGATGCAAGGGTGAGTCTGAGTGAGAATTACTCCTTCCTGGTTTACAAAAGATAAAACGGTCATGCCTTTGAAACAGCAGGGCAATCTTCTGTTTGATTCGGTAAATGTTTAGTCCGTCACTTAAGCTGACAAACATTCGAAATGATCGATTCGATTGTTTACGTTATATTTACATTCAGTTGACTGGAATATTTCAGAAAAATTGGGTAACATAGCAATCACGTCCTACCATAGAAACCAAGATGGCGGCCTCCAGTATACAAAATGGAGGACGGAAACACGTATCACCCTAACAACACGCGCTGCGCATGCTCATTCACACCACGTATCACTATGGAGATGACGTTACAACATGGCCGCTCACGTGGGTTACCATGACAACACAACATGACGCAACTGGGTCACGTGACATGAAGTCACTTCCCTGAGGTCCCCCACCGAGGTCCCCCAAATATTGCCCCAAAAACCCCTGACATACTAGTAATGTCAAATGAAAAAAAGTTTGTGTTCAAATCCACCAAAATTAACGAAACTACATTTATTCTATAAATATGGAATGATTTTAAAACACTCATGTTCTGACTTTGAAGGGAAGATCTCCCAGATAACGGCAGATAATTTCTTAAAAATACGAATAAATAACCTATTTGGACCATTTATATATTTTTGTTTACGTATCGACCTGTTAGACGTGTTTGTCAATTACACATGGATTTTTTTTTTGTTTTTGTTTCAAGCAAACATCAGAACTGTCAAATTCTATAAATCATACCGAAATTTAAATTAATGGATGCTATGGCACAGATACGTGAAATAATCATAGAAGTCATGCCATTGCGCCTCTCGTTCTATCCTTCCGTGCTGACACTCATGCTATATTGACGAACGCGACCAGGGGCGTGGCGACAGGGGACCAGGGACGTGGCGAATTTCCAACTATACGAAATTTTGACCAATCCTGGTCAAAATTTCCTATAGTTGGAAATTCGAAGAGCAAGCCATGAGTAGTTGGAAATTCCATCTATCTGGATTTTAGAGCTTCTTTGGCGATGCTGATGTCTTCTTTACTTCCCAAAATTCCAACTCGGTTTCAGATCGGCAAAAATTTCAACTGTTACTATTTACAACCACAGTGTACGCAATGTCGATAATCATAAGATTGAATGATGTTAATCGATACGACATTTCTATAGTACGGTTACTTATCGTAATAAAACAATCCTCTAAATGCACTTCAAGAAAATCGCATCATGTAAAATCGTTATCCTGAGTTAATTCTATCATTCACAGTTACAAAATGATGAAACATCGCAAAATTGATGATTCCGGCATAAGATCTGATTTAATGTTAGGATAGTGTGAATTGCTCAAAGTCTAAGCTTGAGTATTTTGTTTAGCACACATTCAATTCCCAGAATCATACCATATAATGATAACCTGATAATTCTATCATAAATGTGTTGGCATTACAGTTACTAGAATCAATTTTATGCCCCCTTCCATGGCTTCATTTTCAAATTTTTTCTCTATCTTGACGTGGCGACGTAACATGCGGACGTCCACTCCTTGGACGATCAGATTATCTTCATGTGGCTCTGAGATGGCCGACTAAACTCTGAAAGCATGCAGCGTCGCACGCTATCACGGTTCACTGGATTTTAAGGAAATACTCTTTAGACAGTGCACGGATGTAGCTATGTGTCAAATCTGACAACATTTGGTCTGCGGATAAAAATTATATTACCAAAACTGAATTTGCGTTTCTTTTTTCCGTCAGTATAGAATTAATAGGAATACCAAACCTTTTGTTTACGTGTCTTGAGTACATCAAGGCGCCATCTGCAATGCTGAAGCCTTTTGATGCAGTAAAGGGACACTTTATTATAAATATATAAACAATAGTTCACGAGGCGTTAGCCGAGTGAAATGATCCGCGCGGTCCACGAGAGGATAAACGCGTACTCGAATCCGAGCAGTGAACTTATTTTATTCTCTCCTTATTTGCTTTTCAAAACAACCCTTTATAATACACTATTCAAAAAAGGAGATATATGAAGAAATATATTAATCTTTTCATCAAAATGATAGTTGAGGCATTGGTTGTCTGACAAGCACACATTCCACGCACAGAGCTGTAGAAGACATGGACGGTCAGTCAGAGAATTTACGACATTCAGTCTAAGACCACAATACCTTTTAAGTCCTCCTCGGTTCGCCGATCCGAGGTGGCATATTCCTAACCAAACGTCCAATATCAGCTTGACTGATGTTATTCCAATTCTTTCTGCAACGCAGCGGCGAGTTCCTAGACATTGGTAGGGGCTGTTGGCGTTGTCGTAGACGCCTGCCAAGTATATCCCAGGCGTGCTCGATTGGTGAAAGGTCTGGACTTTGTGCTGGCCAAGGCAGTGTAGTGATGTTCTGCTCCTGAAGGAACTCTGTAGCGACACGGGCCCTGTGTGCTCTTGCATTGATATCTTGGAAAATGAATCGACGGCCGTGACGTTGCGCGAATGGTACCCCATGAACTGCTAACATGTTGTCACGGCAGTACTGCCCTGTGACACGCCCTCGGATGACATGTAATGCTGTTCTGCTTGTCATGGTTATGCCTCCCTACTCCTTAACCGATCCACCACCAACACGATCGTGCTGCCTAACGGTTACGCCATGGAATCGTTTGTTCCGCCACCACACTCTGTTTCGCCTGTCATTGAAATCGAGAGTGAACCTCGATACATCGGAAAACATGACGTTGCTCCACCGACGATTCTCCCAGCGCTGTCGTGCTCCACACCAATTACGCCTTGCAGCGATGTGACGTTCAGTCAAACGTGGAATTATTCGGAGGTCGTCGAGGGTACAAATTCCAGCTTCGTAGGCGATTTCGGTTAGTCTGACCACTGACTCGCACATCTGTCGCTCGGTGCAGCTGCTGTCCAATTCCGGAGACACTTTGATGGCGATTACGTAATGCTGTGGCACGCATGAAACGATTCTGGTGAGCAATTGTCGCCCTTGGACGACCTGACCGACGTCTGTCATCAACATTACCTGTCTGATGGTAGCGTGATCACAACCTGCTAATCACCGATCAAGTAACGTTGAGAATTTGAGGCACTGCAGTCTGTCTGTTGCCAGCTCCCAACATGCCAACGGCACGTAAAATTCATCACGTGTCAGTCTTCGCATACCTCAAAAGTTACGTTTTGACGAGAAACTATTGATGAACGAGTTTATACCAAGAAAAGAACGATGATACCTCCGAAAAAGTCCGTCCAGTACAAATGAAAATTTATTCATATTTATTTATTAACGTACCCCACAGACTTTAACGCGGCGCTCGTGCGAAAAACCTGCACGAAGTTTTTGTGGGCCGGTGTCATTCATGATCCACACTAAACTTTGTAACATATTGATGTGTCCAATCACGCGTATTCAATACCATTTTCCGAAAATATCAACATCAGTTTGGATATCCCCTACTTTTTTTGAAGAGTATAGATTCAACTCAACCGATTTGTAAACAATAAGTAAGGAATAGTGCATGGCTTGGAGTTGACTACGCCCATATAGTGCCCAGTGAGGTGGTGTAGTTCCCGCCGCGAAGCGGAGGGAACTACACCACCTCAATGGGCACTATATGGGCGTAGTCAACGACAAGACATGCACTAATCCTTATATTATATCGAATACCCATCAAGAAAAACATCTGTCCGATTTGTTAATCTGTTACCAAGGTAGCAGCCTTACCAACCAGCGTTATATAGAAAAAATACCCTGTAGTTTTTAAAAAAACATTTTCTTCTTCCAAAACACGGCTAACTTGGATTATTGTTATGAGCAGAAGACAGATTTTGAATCGGTCGGCAAGGGTAAACAAAACATTTCCCCCAAACGGAACTGTGTATTCTAGAATCGCGCAACTCGCGAATGAAAACTAAAATTTTAGAAATTTGACAACGCAGTTTGATAATTTCCACACATCTGTCACACATATACATTACCGAATGGGTCAGCATGGGATACAAACTCCGAAGATTCAATTGAATTCCATTATTTACTCGTTTACTGCCCAAAACATACAATTAAATAGCGAAATAATATGAGCAGCGAAACTAACGATTTTTCATATCCGGACGCGTTCTCATGAAAGTTGGACCCAGGTATGAATCATTCTCTTCAAAACGAGATATGGATCATCTTCTCAAGGAATAAAATGAACGCCTCGGAAAATGTGACTTCAACAATGGAAAAACGATACATTTTTCCACAAAGATTTCTTTTCGGGTCGTTCTGTGGATGTTGTGCCTCTGTGAATCGACTTTTAAATTTAGCCTGATCAGTTTTATTCGCCCAGTATGAAAAGAAAACTGATATAGAAGTGTGCTAAAAATAGAAAATGTGTAGTGCCTCAGTGTAGTGCCTGGTCAGTTCTGTGGATGCAAACTACACGAAATAGGGTATGATCTTTCAGCCAATCAGAATGCAAGGAAGTCACGTGAGATATAATATATAAAAAAAAAAATAGTGCGTCATCGCTGAGAGTGGAATACGTTGCTGGGAGTGGAATACCATTTTCGGTGTGTGGGAATGGGAATATAATTTGTTTTGGGGAAAAAAACGAACGAAAATAAGATAAATGAGAAAACCCGAATGAGCGAGTGCTGAAAGCTTGCATTTACACGGTCAAATGTGCAGGTACATAACCCTTTACCTTACGTAACTGCCCGAACCGACCAGCGCTATTCTCAAAATCGCCAATAAATTTTCAATATTTTTTTATTTTTTGTCTCAAAAACATAGGTTATGACCCCTCATTGGAACGAGCTCGTCGAGCTCGTTCTAATGAGGGGTCATAACCTATGTTTTTGAGACAAAAAATGAAAAAAATCGTTATTCAATCATTTTTTGGCAAGTGTCGTCTGCTTTTCATGTTAGGTAAAGGGTTAAACTGGTACCACCAATTTAAACCTCTGTGGGCTGATGCTATTATTCTTCATTATTCTTTGCCTCAAAAATATAGGTTATGACCCCTCGTTGGAACGAGCTCGTCATAACCTATGTTTTTGAGACAAACAATGGAAGCAATTAGTTATTCAAGAATTATTTTGCAAGTGTCGTCTGCTTTCAGTGTTTGGTAAAGGGTTAAATGCTTCATAATGTATGGATAAGCTTCATATGTTTTGAAGTAAAAGCATTCCGTTTGTATGGACTTTCCTCGCCCTAATGTATGGAAAAGTGTCTGTAGACTTCCCCCCAATCTAAATTATAACAAGGAAAAGACACATAAACATATTTTGACAACCAAAAATAAATGAACACCAGCTAATACCATTGTGTTACTACCATACATGGTTGATATTAAAGTAAGATTTATTTTGTACATTACAGTGCAGGTGAATATTGATCCAAACTGCAATGCTTACGTTACGGGCGGTGGATTACCTGGAACTTACATAACATCTCAGCTTCACTTCCACTGGGGATCTGACAGTTCAAAAGGATCAGAACATTTATTGGAAGGCGATTCATACCCGATGGAGGTAAGAGATTTATGTTTTGATTATCTTTTCACTTTTCATGGCAATAGCCTGTCTGTCTGTCTGTCTGTCTGTCTGTCTGTCTGTCTGTCTGTCACGCGTGAGCCAGATGTTCTGTAAAACATATTTACTGTTTGATCCCAATGGCTTAATAACGACCTAATAAATATGCAATAATGACCTAATAACGGCCCAATAATGACCCAATCGACGCAGAATTTCCCAGCTGAACATTCTTTCCGAAAATGAAAAAAATAAAGCATCTCCGGCGAGTATCCAGTTTATAGTGAAATTTACGAAACGAGATCATTAACTTAGGTCTGGACCGAGCCCTTGGTATGGTCCAGACCCAATTTACTGGGCGAAGTTCATAAACTTTATTATAAAAAAAGATCAGTTGACGATAATATTAATCACGTGATCCAAACTCGATAGCAGATGCCCAAATGAATGGATAAACAGACAGCGCTTCCCATGAGGTATTGAATTATGGTTTTGAAAACATTGCGTTATTTGGAAAAAAATAACATGCCGACAATAAGCTGAATATCTTGAAGCGTGCAGTAAATTCACAGAACGACACACGTGCGTGAATGGGTTAATCGATATGGCACGAGTGCCAGTGCGGAAGTATAAAACGAGAGGCCACAGACCTCTAGTTTTATCCTTCAGCGATGGTACAAGTACCATATCGATAAACCCATTCAAACGCGTTTGTCAGTCTGTGTTTATTACACGCCTTAATGTCTATAAAACAATAATTAGAAAGACACTCAGCAATTCATTTGACAACTATCAACAGAAACAACACATTTTATCGCCAACCAAAGTTGTGAGGGGAACCCGTGTTACTAGTTCGTGCCCTGAGTTGCAATGTGTTCTATGTGCCTACTGGCACATAGAACATATTGGAACTCAGGGGACGATTTTCAGCTATCGCAAGCGATTCAAATTGTTATTGCATTGCACTATTTGTAGAAAATTCCAGTGAAATTTCGCTTCTGTTGAAAAATAGTCCGTCAACGATTTCTGTTCCGCCTATATGTACGGAACAGATTTTCTTTTTCCACATGATTTAGTGTTGCCGTAGATGGAGATTTCATTGAACAGGCGTGTAATAATGAGAAATAAAAATAAAATAAAAAAATAAAATCATGGCTCAAATCTCAAAATCATAGTTTCAGATGCGTCATGACTCTAAAACTGAATTCTTAGTGTTATCCGGGGTTCGCATGCCTACTCCCTCTGTTACACCAATTCTGGTTGGAAACAACATCACTATGAAAGGTGAATCGGCCAGGAATATTGGACTGATTCTGGACTTAAAACTAGACATCCATATCAATAAAATATGTCAGAAATTCTACTGGCAGCTTCGTAATGTTGGAAGACTGCGACCTTATCTTAACCAGTCAGCACTTGAAAAACTTGTGCACTCCTTCATCACCTCACAACTAGACTATTGTAATTCAGTGTTAGTGGTGCTGTCCCAGTGCCTGATTCAGAAGCTTCAAAAAGTTCAGAATACTGCTGCTAGGATAATTACTGGTACTAAACGCTCTGAACACATAACACCTGTTGTAAGACAACTACATTGGCTTCCAGTTAAACAGGCAACTGATTTCAAAATATTGATCTTAGTATTCAAATGTATCCACAAACTGGCTCCAGTTTACCTGCAAGAGCTCCTCACTGTATATAAACCATTACGTAGTCTCAGATCTAAAAGTCAAATTCAACTGGTTGTACCTTTTAGCAAATCTAATCAGGTTCATGATTGTGTTGTCTCCATCGTGGGCCCCAGATTGTGGAATTCCCTGCCAGTTAGTGCTAGAATTTCAGAAACTCTTGACGTCTTCAAAAGAAATCTTATAACTTTCCTATTTACTGAAGCATTCTCCCGAACCTCTGAAAGAGGCAACCAAAACAGATGTAACTCTTTACTTCAGAAAAAAAGTGTATTTATTTCTGTCAAGCGTTTTACAGTTGAAACTAGAAGTCCTGTCACGAGTAGTGCGCTTATCTAGGCTTAATTGCGCGTTGGAATTGCGCGCAATTGCCATATCGAATGGCATCCAAAGCACGGCAGGTTCTCTTGGTTACTCATAGCAAACACATGCAATGTTTCTGCCAATGGACCTCCGGGTTACCCGGAGGTCCATTGGCTGAAACATTGCTTGTGCACAGGCCATATGAACAGAATTTGATAGCCTTACTTGGGCCATAACGCGTACATTAACGCGCATATCAACGTGCTATTTGTGTGCATTTCGTGACAGGACTTCTAGTTTTAACTGTAGAGCACTATTTGTGGTTTTACGTTCCAGAAAATCAATTATTATTATTATTGTGTGGGAAATATAAATAATCCAACACAGACAGAAGGGATCAATTTATTAGGAAGAGTAGGACGGCATAATTCACGAGTTACTTCAGGGGAATGATCGCGTTTTATTTTAGGAGTTTTAGGGTTGGGAAAAGATAATGTCCCATGATGATTCTTTTTATATGACACACGACCGTAAACAGTTTCTGGTGGCGGGGGAGGGGGGTGTCACATACAGTTAAAACTAGAAGTCCTGTCACGAATAGTGCGCTTATCTAGGCTTAATTGCGCGTAGGAATTGCGCACAATTGCCATATCAAATGGCATCCAAAGCACGGCAGGTTCTCTTGGTTACTCATAGCAAACACATGCAATGTTTCTGCCAATGGACCTCCGGGTTACCCGGAGGTCCATTGGCTGAAACATTGCTTGTGCACAGGCCATATGTACAGAATTTGATAGATTTACTTGGGCCATAACGCGTACATTAACGCGCATACCAACGTGGTATTTGTGTGCATTTCATGACAGGACTTCTAGTTTTAACTGTACAAGTGTGCCACCAACAGAAAAAAGAACACATTTCTAGATGGACAACCACACTAAGCAGTCCAGATGTGTGCGTGGCAACCACTTTTGTTTCGACGAACCACTTTTGTTACAGCTCACCATTTTTGTTACAACACTTGCCTATTTCTATTATAGCCCACCACTTTTGTTAGAAAAACAGCCACTTCTGTTTCAAAAAGAGGGCTCCACTTTTCTTACAACCATCGCCCATTTTTGTAACAAAAAACCCTCGCTCACCACTTTTGTGACAACAATCGCCGATTATTGTTACAGTTTTTGTTAGTGTGAAAAATGGAGTAATCTATAAGTAATACGAGACGTGACGCTCAGTCATGATTATCGAGAGCGCGGTTGTTCAGTGGTAAGAGCGTTGATCTTGAGAAGGTTGTGAGTTTAATGCCTGGCCGGGATAACTTGCGTTGTGTTCTTGGGCAAGCCACTTAATCCCAATTGCCCGCTTGGAAGCAAGGTTGCTCCATGTGCGGCGGCATATCGCACGTTGATGGCACACATGCCTACAACCAATGCTAACCATGCTCCTGTGGGATTAGTACGTTGGAGAGTTGACAGTTACACGCCGCTGCTCGGTGGTACTATCCGGGTACCCCTGCCTCCTCCACACGTAAAACTATCTTCGATACAACATGGCCTCAGCTATTAAAGTGTCATAAAACACAAAAAATCCAATAACGATTATCAAACCAAAGAATTGTCGCACATGTTCAGTAGAAATGCCACACCCTTGCTTATTATTGGGTGATATAGTAACCTGCCACCTTGCGACGTCATTGTCGTGGCGATATGTAGTGTATCGTGCGCGTGCACACACGTATACCTGAAACGGTACGTGCCTGTCGGTGCCTGTTATAGCAGATTCCAACTCCTTGAGCTTTGGACCTTAGTGGCATGTGATGTTGACTTCTTGCCCTCTTAGCAGGTTCTCATACAGGTTCTCATCTTTCGTCACCAGTCACGTGACCGCAAGGTGTGGATGAGGTTGCCATGGTAGCCCGTGTGACGTCATTCCCATGGTGACACGTGGTCCCACTACGCATGCGCAGCGCGTGTTTCTAAGGTGACACACTGTTTCGCCAACCATTTCGACTATTGGCCTCGCCATCTTGGCTGTTAGGGTAGCACGTGGTTGCTGTGGACCCCAATGCCTTTCTTGCTGGACAAGGGCGTGTTCTAAGGGTGTGTTCGATCCAGCGGGAGTATATCGAATCACCACAAAGAACCCAACAACGACCCAAACTCACCTCAACGGACCTTTAATTGGATAGAATTCCCACCAAAACTTACCCAAACGGACCTCTGTGAGCTCGTAACACACGAATACAAGGTGCCTATGGGGAGAGGCCCCAATGAGGCCCCAACTCATAACTCTCAAGATCTCCCCTGCCCTCTTAGCTCCCACCTCATAACCTTCCCTGTCTCATAGCCCTCGGTTCATGGGCTCATCTTGCCCTCATAGCCCTCGTGTCGTATCACATGAAGACAACATAGATGGTCGTTAAATTCCCGGTTTGCTACAGACTGTACTTGAACGAAGCGGACGTAACAATAGAGTGCCTTCGAATGACGACAAAACAAGCACAGCGGAAGCATGTTAGAGGTTGTAGGTTGAAGAAGCCTAGCGCCAAAGACGCTTTGTTCTAGATTTGTCCGTGACATGGTTTCTCGAGACATTTACACTTAATTCTGAGTCCATCTAGAAATATTTCAAACCTCAACCTGGTGCTGGCTCTTGAAGTTGTCAACAGATGGTGCAGTAGCAGGTGCAGATGGTAAGGAGTCCCATATTCGAATACCGTCTGGGACGAATGCCCTTTGGTATGTAATGGTTCTCGCATATGGTCCAAGAAAGGTGGTGTTGTTCCCTCTTGGAGATATGATGGGGTACCAGGATATACGATGGTATATCTATCAGTGGGTGCACGATACGGTACAACCTGGTGGCTTTGGCCCGGTTCCTGCGCTCTCGTAACGATGGCCACTAGTGGTGTTCCCTTATGTTGGAGACATTTCCGGTCGTCATGTAGTCAAACAATATTATGCGGGCAGCTCTCCTCTGTACCATCTCCAGTTTACGTATATTTTCTGCCGTATGGGGGTCCCAGATTGACGCTGGAATAGTCTGTTAGAGGCCCGATGAGTGACTTGTAGCAGAGAGCCTTGGTTCAGCAGGCCGGACAGTGATGGATGTTCTGCTACAGGAAGGCAAGAGTGTAGTTCGCCTTCTTTGTCCCTTGGTTGATGTGATGGTTCCATTTCCGACACTTGTGAATATTAACTCCAAGATACTCGGCTTTATTACACGCCTGTTCTATGAAATCCACATCTGCAGCAACAATTAATCACGTGAGAAATGAAAATCCGTTCCGCACATTTGTCTGGAACGGAAATCGTTGAAGAACAATTTTTAAATAGAAGCGAAATTTCTCTGGAATTTTCTACAAATCGTGCACCGTAATTACAATTGGATCGCTAGCCTAAAAGTCGTCTCAATTGGAACTCAGGGGAGAAATACGGGTTTCATTTGCAAATTTGGTTGGCAGTAAAATGTGTTGTTTTTGTTGGTAGTTGTCAAATGAATTGCTGAGTGTCATTCTAATAATTGTTTTGATAAACGGGAAGGCGTATAAGAAAAACACAGAACGACGCGCGCATGTGAATGGGTTAATCGATGTGGCACTTGTGCCACCGCGAAAGGACAAAATTCGAGACCCATGGACTCTCGTTTTGTTCTTCCGCGCTGGCACTCGTGTCATTTCGATTAACCCATTCACACGCGTGTATCGTTCTGTGTATGAGTTGAACACTTCAGTGGTGTGCTCATGGGTGGTAAAAGGGAATTCTGTGATCTTCATCTTGCTGGGGACATTCCGGGCGTGACATTTCTTAGAATGGAATTCCATCAACCAATGCTTTTCTCCCTTCTGCAAAGCATCTATGTCGTGTTGGATCTGTGTGGCATCCTCGCCACTTCTGATGTTCCAACAAAAGGCGTAGTTACCTGCAAACATAAGCACGGTTGATTGCTCTGTAGTAGTATGTGATGTATTTTTCACTCAATATTTGCAGGACCCCCATTCGGGATCCCGGAAGTGTCGTCATGTCACGTGACCCAGTGGCGCCATGTTTAGTTATCGTGGTAGCCTGCATGAACGACCATGTTATGATGCCATTACCATAGTTATACGTGGTGTAAGTGCGCAAGCGCAGCGCGTATTGTTAGGGTGATACGTGTTTCCGTCGTCCATTTTGTATATTGGAGGCCTCCATCTTAGTTTCTATGATAGCACGTGACTGCTATGGTCCTGAACAGCCTCTTATAGGTCAATAGACGTTTAAAAGGTATGCTCGATTCAATAGGAGTAGTCTCGCGGTTCGTTTACTTCATAGAATTACCACAAACCACCTGACAATCCCTCTAAACCACCTAAAAAACTGTCTAAAATCACCGAAACGGACTTGGCGAAGTCCCATTTTGGGCTTATAGGAATAGCATGTAGTGCTATGGGGTGCGTCCGATTTTATAAGAGTCAATATAATTACCTCAATGGACCCGACAACTATTTTACTAGTTCGGATTCCCACAGAATCCTGGGTTTCTACTTATTCATCCAGTTCAGATTCCTTTGGACTTCTTTGCTCTATCTATATATCTACAAGCTATCTTCCCTATAGATGGTTTACAGTACGTGGAGAGTGTATTATCATTAAATCACCCGCAGAGTGGAGATTCCACCCTAGCAATAATTGCAAATTTGTTGCAATACATAACAAGCACAAGCAAAGTTTCAGCCAATGGACCTCCGGGTTAAACCCGGAGGTTCATTGGCTGAAACATTGCTTGTGTTTTTTGTGGATATGCGCAAAATTTGAAAGTTATAGTTTGGGTGATAACTCCACCCCGCGGGTGATTTAGTTACAATCCACTCTCCACGTACTGTATATGATGTATTCCGACTTCCCTGTAGATGGTTTATATGATGTGTACACATTACTGGTAGCACATGGGCACATCTTGGATGTGCCGATATGTGCTTGTGTGCTAATGCAACCCTAAAGTGACCTTACGCACCACTTACGAAAACACTTTCTGAAAACGACTTTTTTCAGAAATGAGTCGTAGAGTAGTATGTGGATTCACTCTTTTGAACAACTGCTCTATAGCTCATTTGCTCGATGGGATTAGAGTTTTGAGAATACATGCTCCAGTTATTGGTCGATTGTCTTTTGGATTTGAACATCGTAGAGACCTTCGCTCTATACAAGGGAGATAACCTTGTGTGGTTAGGTACAGATTATGGGAAATCAAGAATTCTGACTGGTGATTGTAAGACTTGGACGAGGGCAGAGTTCGTAACATGGGATAGTCAACGGTAGCCATTACTAGATGAACGGCTAGGGTTAGAGTAGCTAGAATAGCGTCTGTAATAGGCAGAAAAGTTGGGATTCTGGGAAAATCTCAACCAGTACTCCACTGTAATAGAACTGACGCCCAGGAGACATCTCTGTCCTGTAGCACTACGTGCTACTCTTATAAGACCAACACGGGGGATTCCATATCAAATAAAGTAGTTTTGGGTGGATTTGGGGGAAATTGTTGGGTTGTTTGTGGTAATTAGTTATACTGCCATTGAATCAAGCGTACCCTATTGCACTACGTGCTACTCCTCCTCCTCCCAAAAAATGGGGAAATCCTTACCAAAATAAAGTAGTGTTTATTGATCTGGAAGGATTTTCGGGTTATTTGTGGTAATTCTAAGAAGTACAACGAACCAGCAAACTACTCCTATTTAACCGAACACACCTTTTAGAGGTTATTTGCCCTATAAGAAGGTTTTGGGTAACATGACAACCACCCGCTATCATAGAAACTAAGATGGCGGCCTCCGGTGTCCAAAATGGACGACGGAAACACGTATCTAACAACCCGCGCTGCGCATGTGCACTAACACCAGGTATCACAATGGTAATGCCGTCGCAAGATAACCGCTCACGCGGGACACCAGGGCAATGAAGCATGGCGTCGCAGGGTCACGGGACAATGATGTCACATGAGATCATCCAAAAAGGGTCGAAAACCACATTACATACTTTTGATGGTGTCTATATTATACGTCACGATGCGTACGCTGTTGATATACCGAACAGATGAATAGTGACAGAACATCAAAAGGTGGTGAAATAGAGAGTAATTGCTTGACTGAATTATTTCACGTAACCAGTCCAGTCAAGCGATTAATCTTTTTATTACTTTTCATTATTAACAATAATTATATCATTTAACCCTTTACCTAACATAACGACCAAAACCGGCCAGCGCTATTCTCAAAAATCGCCCAATTAATTTTCATTATTATTTCATTTTTTGTCTCAAAAACACAGGTTATGACCCCATTTTTTCTCAAAAACATAGGTTATGACCCCTCACTGGAACGAGCTCGTTCCAGTGAGGGGTCATAACCTATGTTTTTGAGAAAAAAATGAAAATAATAGTTATTCAAGAATTTTTTTTTTGCAAGTGTCGTCTGCTTTTCATGTTAGGTAAAGGGTTATAAAAACAAAAAAAAAAAAAAAAAAAACAAAAAGAAAAAACAATGAAGTCCCCATTACGTCTTCGTTTGCGCGCACGGATGCATGACACAATTGTTGCTTGCATATTTCACTTGTGAATAATCCAACCCGGAAATCCCAGTAAATCACACTTTGGAAAGTAATGAAGTTCCGTTTTCTTAATTTTAAACGGGTTCAGACAGAGAACAGCAGTCAAACTTTCAAACTGATTGGTACGAAATTGTATTTTTATACTACTCTACAGGACAATGCCTGCGCACATCGATGATACAAATTGGGTAACATTTCGAAATTTCCATTTTACATGAATTTCCATACCCTTATTTTAAAATGTTTTGATAACTTTGTGACATTAAAGGGAGTTAGTTTTCCTATAAATCCCTTCCAATAACAAAACTTGTCAGTCATGAAAAAACCCTCATTTTTGTTTATTTGACTAGACAAGAAGCTTTTTTTGTGTTTATGTTTTGACCGTTAACGATGGGCTTTCGTTGTTCTTTCCACTGTTTTGTAAAACTACGCCTTATCATACAAATTATATATTTTGTATTTCTTTTCCAGCTACATTTCGTGCACTACAAAAAAGACTATGGGAGTATAACTGGCTCTTTGGGTTCTTCCGATGGTTTAGCAGTTCTTGGAGTACTATTTAAGGTATAGATGCATCTAAAAATAAATCGCTAAAGTTTTCTATCTTATTATTTATGAGTATAAAAAGGGGAAACATCGTTACAGCATCACTGTTAGTTGGAAGATCTACTGACTGAAACTTCTCTTTTCTGAACCTTTTCTTACAATTCAGGCTGCAGCATCGTTACTATATTCAGTGATAGTGTGTGTGTGTGTGTGTGTGTGTGTGTGTGTGTGTGTGTGGGTTTGTGTGTGTGTGTGTGTGTGTGTGCGCGTGCGTGCGTGCGTGCGTGCGTGGTGTGTGCGTGCGTGTTTGAGGTTAAAAAATCGCACTGACACAGACATTTCCTACTGAAACGTTTTTTTCTTTTAATATGCCGCTGAAAAATTGTTTTCATTTACTGAACTCTGATGGGTTTCAAACATAACAAAAAATTACATACAATTGATTTAAACTAAGTGATGAGTTTAGGAACTGGTAAAACTGACTGGCAATAATAGATATTATTCATTGATGGGCTCTAATTTAGTCCTTACAAGGATGTTACGCAAGCTTTCGTTTTTCTTATAGGCGATGACAGGTCGAAGATGCAAAGGTTCATTTAATTTAGCATTGGTTAAATTTAATTCATCTTTTAACATTTGGGCTATTTCGATATTCATTCTGTTGTATGTTAAAGTGAAAGGAATGATGGACCTCCTTTCGCATTCGCCCTCTGATATGTTCATACCAAATAGCCAGAGAGTTTGAAGCGTATTGATCCAAAAAAGCTTCACGTTTTTTTTCTAAATTCATCCGTTTCTCCTAATGTGTCTTTAATTGGTGGTTGTTCAATAGGATGGATTTCGAAATCGTCCAAAGAATGGCCAGAACGGTTAAAATGTTGTGCTCCTGGGGCATCAGCATTATGTTTTATATCCTGTTTGTGTCTAGTAGCATGTTCTCGGAAAGGATTTTGACTTTGACCAACATACTGTTTCCGACAGCGCTTACATGTGATAAGGTAAATAATGTTTTGTGAATCACAGTGGAGGGGGTTACGGATCTGATAATGATTTTTCGTTTGTTCGGAGGAAAATTCCTCTTTCTGATCAGGCATAAAAGTATGCAATCTACATCGAGGCTTTTTGCAATTAAATACGGCGCCACTACCATTCTGCAACGGTCTGTTGTGTTCAATCTTCAGTGGTTCGAAATCAGTAGTTTCAGCTGGACTTTCGAGCTTTTTCAAAGTTTGAGATTTTAAGGTATGCAAAAAGCGCAGTGAGTACCCTCTCGATCTGAGGGCGCCAAATAGAACAAGCCTCATTGAAATTTACCTTATCACTTAAATTGCGGTGGAAACGAATGAGTTGTGATTTGATGATACCTTTAAATGTATGTTGAGGATGAAATGATTTTGTGTGCAACAATTGATGTGAATCAGTTGGTTTAAAATATATTTTATAATCTAAATGGCCGGATGCCTGAAATTGCTTGCCTTTATACACGGTCACATCGAGAAAATCAACAGAATTTTCACTGATAGTAGCTTTTAATTTAATGTTTGGATCATGATTGTTCAAGATTTCTAAAAAAAAATACCTAAATCTTCTTTTGAATGTTCCCAAATAATAAAAATGTCATCTAAATACCTGAGATATACGAGAGGATGCTTTGCACATTTGCTTAAGGCAGTTTCCTCCCATTCCGCTACATAAATGCTTGCAAAATTAGGACTGAATCTTTTGCCCTAGAACAACCCATTTTTGTTGAAAATATTCTCCAGTGAATTGAAAGTCATTACTTTTTAAGCTCAGCTCTAAAAGATCCAAAATTTGTTCATCCGAGCGTTTCGCATCCGGATATTTTTCAAAAGCATTTTTAACAGATTTAACACCTTTATCAATATCATTGTTCATATACATACTGTCGATATCCAAAGCAGCCAGAATTGCATTTTTCGATATTTTCAATTTCGAAATTTTTGACAGGAAATCCTGTGTATTTTTAAGATAGCTCGGATGTCTATTTGCTATAAGTTTCAGATGATAATCAATTAATTCCGAGATCGCATAAGATTCCGAATTACAATCTGATACAATTGGCCTTCCGGATGGTGTTACGTCATCCGGCCACGAAGAACGGTTGTTACGACCCATAATGTAATAAATGCCCACAATGTAATACCTACCCATAGTGTAATACAAAAATGTCCGTAATGTAATACGTTCCCATAATGTAATAAAAAACGACCCATAATGTAATAAATGTAATAACGTGTAATAAATGTTAGGTGCCCATAATGTAATAAAATTCACAAAAAAATTACGTACAAATTACACTCATCCAGGCCGGTAATGTAATAAAATTATAAGCTTGATTTTTGTTTTTTCTCTTTACTCCAGCAGTGCGTTCGGCTACTTATGACACATCCTACGCCTCCGTCAATGCTGTCAATGGCCCCTATGCCATACACAGCCAACATGTATGGGTGTGTTGGGATTACGATGGACCGGGACCTGGGGCGGGTCGACTCTGCTCTGAGTGACGGGCATTATCCCTCTTCCACTTGTACCACCCACGCAAACGGCTTCCTCGATAGCCTCTACTGTCATGCCACAACTATATAGGTCTACCTTACCAGACATTCAATAATTTCGATTCCAGGATGGTCATTTATAACTGCAATCATCATATTCGACCGGCTGTTCACTTGCACAAAAACAATGTGGTAGCAGGATAATGCCTGTCACTCAGAGCAGAGTCGACCCGCCCCAGGTCCCCGGTCGTTTGCGTGGGTGGTACAAATAGAAGAGAGATAATGCCTGCCACTCAGAGCAGAGTATACCCACCCCAGGTCCCGGAATACTCGCCATCGTAATCCCAACACACCCATACATGTTGGCTGTGTACGGCATAGGGGCCATTGGCAACATTGTCGAAGGCGTAGGAGGTGTCATAAGTAGCCGAACACCCTGCTGGAGTAAAGAGAAAAAACAAAAATCAAGCTTAGAATTTTATTACGTTACGGGCCTGGATGAGTGTAATTTGTATCTAAATTTTGTGAATTTTATTACATTATGGGCGCCTAACATTTATTACACGTTATTACATTTATTACATTATGGGTAGTTTTTTATTACATTATGGGTACTTATTATATTACGGGCATTTTTTGTATTACATTATGGGTAGGTATTACATTATGGGCATTTATTACATTATGGGTCGTAACAAACGGTCCTTGTGAATCTTTGGTAGGATATAAAATTGTCTTGTTTGAGCACTGAGCTTAGCTGTTAAATATTTCAATTGTTTTTTGGTAATGTGACCTTCATCGAGGAGAAATTTTAAGATCTTATTGAATTTTTCGACATTACTAGGCTAAATAAGTGAATCTATTTTCTTATAATGTTTAGCATTGCTGAGTTGTCTCATGGCTTCCTTTATATAATTATCCCGAGAACAACTATCGACCCACCTTTGTCGGCTGGTTTAATTACTAATTTCTTATTTTTCGAAATTTCGTGAGGGTTCTCCGTTCACCAGCTGTTAAATTGTCTTTATCGGAGAGTATGTCCATGCTGAACACCTTTTGGATGATTCGTTTGCTAGCCTCAATAATTTCGGGATCTACTTCACTATCTGGAGGTGATCAACCAGATGATTCTGTAAAAGGAAGTTTCCGATCGCTGGAGTTTCTAAAGAGGTCTGCTAATTTCATTTGCCTAAGAAAATTACAATTATATGATGGCATATTTATTTGATTACCAGTTTTAGCCTTAGGTGCTGGTACAAAAATTAAACCGCGATCTAAAAGAGACTTCTCTTGAGTTGTTAGGTCATTGGTGCCAGACAGGTTAACCACATTAGTTCCTTATCCCTCATCTGTACGGCGGTTATTATCTTTGGCTTTACTTGTGTATGTGTTGTGTGTGTGTGTGTGTGTGTGTGTGTTTATATATATGTGCGTTGTGTGTGTGTCTGTGTTCTGTGTGTGTTTTTCAAATGACACCATCATGTTTTAGAGGAATTTAGAATGCAGGTTTCTGATGCACCGCCGGGATTCGAGCCCTCGGCAACCCAGCCTGGCAGTCAGGAGTCCAACGTCTAAACCACTAGATCATTGCACACCGTAAAAAAAAACCCAAAAACGATGTCTGGAATCTAGCTTTACAGATAAAGTCCTCTTGATTACTTGATTCATCTTCTTTTCAGCAGCAGCACGAAAGTGTGGAACGCGCTGGCTACAGTACGACGAACGTACTGTGGATGGCCCCGGATGAAGACTGGCACGGACTCGTGTGCGTTTTTCAAATGACACAATCATGTTTTAGAGGAATTTAGAATGCTCGTTTCTGATTCCCCGCCGGGATTCGAACGCTCGGCAACTCCGCCCGGCAATCAGGAGTCCAACACCTAAACCACTAGACCATTGCACCATGGCTAAACAAACAGTCCTTAACATTGTCGGATTTATTACAGAATTTGACCTAAGCTTTTTATGTGCACATACCCAGCATTCACGCTCGTCCGACACTGTCCGGTGCTATATATAATCACAGGGATAAGACCAGAGGTTTCCGATTGGGGTGGGGGTGGTGGAGGTGTAGCGTGGTGAACTTCTAACTAGGTGGAGGGACCGGGAGAGGGTTCCCCCTCCCGGTCTCTCCGACAAGATGGAAATTCACTTCCGAGAAAAATTTGATAATGAAGTCACGAAAGAGGGCATAAAATTGATTCTAATAACTGAAATGCCAATACATGAATGATAGAATTATCAGGTTATTATTATTTGGTATTATTCTGGGAACTGAATCTGTGCCAAACAAATGCTCAAGCTGAGAACTTTGAGCAATACACACTCTCCTAACATTAAATCAGATCTTACGCAGGAATGATCAATTTTGCGATGTTTCATTATTTTGTAACTGTGGATGATGAAATTAACTCAAGATAACGATTTTACATGATGCGATTTTCTTGAAGTGCATTTCGAGGATTTTTTTTTGTTTCGATAAGTAAACGTACTATAGAAATCTCGTACTTATGAAGCTCGATATTGCGTACTCTGTAGTTTCAAGTTGGAATTTTTACCGATTTGAAACCGAGTTGGAATTTTGGGAAGTAAAGAAGACATCAGCATCGCCAAAGAAGCTCTAAAATCCAGATAGATGGAATTTCCAACTACTCATGACTTGCACTACGAATTTCCGACTATTGGAAATTTTGGCCAGGATTGGGGGAGGACACCCTCCACCCCCACCCCTGTCGCTACGTCTAAGGATACACGTTTGCGATTGAGCATTAAAAGAAAACGAGAAAACGGTCTGATGACAGGTACACACACGGCATTCGGTTATTTAGAAATGTGTTGGTTTTTGAGACTGAACAGTCAGGATCCAGGATCTTCGAAACTTACAAGTACAGCAGAGACCACGTAATTGTGTATTTCTTAATTGAATAACCCAGTTAATTGAAGTTGTTCCTATATCCCGATAAATTCGGTCTTTTGCTTGGTCAGAATGCATTGGACAAATGGCCATGGCAAAGGATACACCCAGAATTCAAGGTATATGAGAGTGTGCAACATCCAGAGTATATGGACACGCGAAACGTCGGGGGTATATGATTTAAATGAAAGCTGTTCGCATTCACTCGCCTTGGTATAAAAAGCGAACCACAAAACCTGAAAACAGTCACTAATATTATCAGATTTCCGACAATTCGATCATATTTTGCCGTTATAATTCAAATAGACGAGAGTAGTATGTAATGTGGTCTTCGGGTCATAGTTGATGACCCCGGGAGTGACGTCATGTCACGTGATCCAGTGGCGCCATGTTGTGTTGTCATGGTAACCCGCGTGAGCGGCCATCTTGTGACGTTATTCCCATAGCCATACGTGGTGTTAATGCGCATGCGCAGCGCCTGTTGTTATGGTGATACGTGTTTCCGTCAAACGTTTTGTATACTGGAGGCCGTTTCTATGGTAGCACGTGGTTGCTATGTGACCTAAAACCTTCTTAGGACAGGGGTATGTTCGGAGGGTGTGTTCGATTGAATAGGAGTAAATCTAATTACCACAAACATCCCGACAATCCAAATCACCAAAATCCTTTTTTATTTACTACGGATTCTGCAAAAACCTTTTTAGGACCACCATACCGTGGATTTTAATAGTAGCGCGTAATGCTATAGTACCGAGGGAAACCGGGGGTAGGTTCGGTTGAATAGGAATAATTGTAATTACCCAAATAAACCCGACAATCCCTCCAAATCATTAAAATCCCCCAAACTACCGAAATTGACATAATTATACCCCCCCCCCCCCCCCGTAAACAAGGTTTAGGGGGGAGTGGTATATAGGAATCACCCACCGTTTGAAGAATTTTCATGAGACTTTACACAACGGAAGAACTCCATATGAAGATGTGAAGCAATATAATTCCGTTCTGACATTTCCAAGGGGTGATAATCTAACTTATACATTTCAGGCGCGGTGGGTATTACTTTGTGAGCTTGCTCACAGTACCTCTAGTTTTTTAGTACAGATTTCCCCCAGTATATTTTGCAGTAGAGCAGCACGTAGTGCTATAATATCCGGAAGGCCCATAGGGATAAGTGCGATGGAACTAGTGAATTTTTGTCTTGTTCAGATTTCTCCAGAATCCATATTTACTTCGTAGAATTACCACAAACAACCCGTAATTGTTTACTTGGCTCTGATTTCCCAGTAAATTATCGGTTTCTACCCATGTATCTACAAGCTGTGTTATGCATTTTTTGTTCTCTTTATTCTGACGCCCCTAAATATGTTTATGTTCTAGTGAACACATTACAGGTACCACATAGGCACACGTTGGATGTGTCGATATGTGCTTATGTGAGAAGGCACAATGTGACACATTACGCACTAGCTCATAGGCACATACGACTAAAAAGGGATTCTATAACCACTGACGTTTCCCCAAAAAGGGATTCTTACCTTACATCCGGGTTCTTCTGTTGGGAAAGGTATAAAAGGGGTACGAGCTCGGCTTAAACCTCATTTGTGTTCTGACCGTCGTCGAGTGAAGACATGTTACCGGTTTGGTGCAGATACTGTTCCAAGTTATTTTCGAGCTCGCACCCCTTTTATACCTTTCCCAACAGAAGAACCTGGATGTAAGGTTTCTACAACATGTATCCACCAACAATACAATACCAGGCCATAGGTATCCTCAAATACCCGTAGGTGCCTATGTGCCATTGCACGATGTGTCACATTGTGCATTTTCACATAAGCACATATAGGCACATTCAGTATGTGCTAATGTGCTACAGGTAATGTGTACACATGTGTTATAACACACAAGCACATTCCACCAAACGCCCAAGTTGCATGGAATCCCTTTTTTGAAAAACGTCTGGCGTTCGGCACCCCTTTTTTCATCGTATGTGCCTATGTGCTAGTGCACAATGTGATACATTGTGCATTTTTACATAAGCACATATCAGCACATCCAGCATGTGCCTATGTGCTACATATAATGCACACACATGACAAAAACAGGTCGTTGGAATACTTATGGAACATGATAGTAATGGCACAAGAATGGTACAAAACTATACTATTTTTTGACTAGAGCCAAATAATAGGACAGATATTAAGATTACCTTATAGGAGCTTGGACTCCCACTTATGGAATCCCTTTTTTCGAATCCTATTGAATCCCTTTTTGGGGAAACGTCGGTGGTTATAGAATCTCTTTTTAGTCGTATGTGCCTATGTGCGAGTGCACAATATGTCACACTGTGCCTTTTTACATGAGCATATATCGGCACATCCAGCATGTGCCTATGTGCTACCTGTAATGTGTAAAATGAAACATAAACATGTTTAAGAAAGTTAGAATAAATAGAACAAAGATGTCATAACAGTGCTAGTAGATACACAGGTAGAAACCGAGAATGTACTGGGATCTCAAAGCCATGTATACAATTATGGGTTGCTTGTGGTAATTCTACGAAGTAAATATGGATTCTGGAGAAATCTGAACCAGAAAAAACTACTCTAGTGCAGTCGAACTTACCCCTGGGGCTTTCTCGGTGCTGCTCTACTACAAAATATTATTCTGGGGGAAATCTGTACTAAATCAAGTCAATTTCGGTAGTTTGGGGTGGATTTTAGTGATTTGGAGGGATTGTTGGGTTTATTTGGGTAATCACAATTACTCATATTCAATAGAACTTACCTCAGGTTCCCAACGGTACAATAGCACTACGTGCTACTATTAAAATCTACGATATGGCGGTCCTAAAAAAAAAGGTTTCTTGTAGAATCCGTAGTAAATAAAAGTGGATTTTGCTGATTTGGATTGTCGGGTTGTTTGTGGTAATTAGATTTACACCTATTCCACCGAACACACCCTCGGAACATACCCCTGTCCTGTAAGAAGGTTTTAGATCACATAGCAACCACGTGCTACCATAGAAACCAAGATGGCGGCCTCCAGTATACAAAAAGGATGACAAAAACACGTATCACCCCAACAACACGCGCCGCGCATGCGCACTAACACCACGTATGACTATGGGGATGACGTCACAATATGGCCGCACACGTGGGTTACCATGACAACACAACATGGCACCAATGGATTATCCAACTATGACCTGAAAACCACATTACATACTACTGTCGAGTAATTAAATGAAGCAACTAGAGAAAAATGAAATGAGAGCAAATATCTTTCCCTGAGTTCCAACGTGTTCTATGTGTCTACTGGCACATAGAACACATTGGAACTCAGGAGAGGATATGTCAACAAAATACTGTTTACTCGTTTCCCTAACGACCCAAGGGATGTAACTCTATCTGTTGTCTTCTGCGTTTATAAAAATAAAAAAGATTCACGAATTTGGTCCAATTGATTGCGGAGCGTGAGAAATGCGTCCACAAATTTATTTCTACTGTGTTTGTATTATTTTCAAACGGGACAAAAACGTTATCTCCGCAACACGTAAGGTATATGGAGATTTAATACCTAGATGTCTCATTTAAACACCTCGGCTGTGGTTAGGTGTAACATTGCGGGTAATTAATCCACACATACCATATATGTTGGCATGCTATAATAACTTCCAAACAGAAAACCATTTATTTCGTTGTGGCCTTGAGCAAAGGCACCACATCTGCAGTACAAATTTGACCTGTTCATTGTATATATGTCATATAATAAACCCCTGTTAATTGAATAAAAAAATGTAACAAATTACCCCAACAGTCCCCGAATTCTGCTTGTTTATAGACCTATTCGGCCTCCGTACATCCAATACAAGCGTTTATCTATTATATCTTGTTTGCTAGAGCTCTAGGAGCTCTATGAGCTCTGTCAAATAAAGTATAATAGAATAAAAGAACGTAGGAAAGTAGCCAAACCCATGTTAATTGAATACTTCAGTTAACGGAATATTTTTCACTAGCAAACTGGCTAATGACGCAACACTCTGCTAATCAAACATATTTGTTGTAAACATGCCTATGGGTCGCGCTGGCTCAGTAGTTACGGCATTGGGCTTCAAACCGAAAGGTCTACGGTTTTGACCCCGCCAGGGGTTATTGCGTCGTGTCCTTGGGCAAGGCACTTACTCCCGATTGCCCATGTGGAGACATAGTGGCGCTGTGTACTAAGGCGTACTGCACATCGATGCACATCGATGGTGTAATTGTCTTCTACCAATGCTTACCTTGTTTGTGTGGAGTTAGTATTTTGGGTTGTCGGACAGTTGCTCGCCGCTGTTTGGTGGTTCTCTCCGGATACTCCGGCTTCCTGCACCCGTAAAATTGTCGAAAATGCTGTTAAATCCCTATATATAATAAATAAATTGTATATATGTATATTTTTTTTACAGGTGTCCTCATCTGACAATCCCAATTTCAACACGCTCCTTAGTCACTTTAGTGAAGTCCAAGAACCAGGTAAGATGAAACAAATGCCCCCACAAACTTCATACGCGGTGTATGTTCAGACTGTAATTCCTATACAGGACATTGTCGTAGTGGGCTGGTCATAATCCACGCGTGGGCAGTGATATCTACGCATGCGTTTACTAGGTAATAAAATCATCAGCAAAATTTTAATTAATGAAGCACCGGGTTGTACTCGGTGCTTCATTTAATTATTTTTTGAGAGTAGTCAGTCCTATAGTTAGTGTTTGGAATTTAATATTATAGCGTCCGTGGAAATATTGCCAATCCGCGGAAAATGATCAGTCTACGACGGATGTACTACATGTATATCTATTCCCAGTTTTATCTCCATTTAAACGTCTCTCTTTCATGGTCGCGCCCTTAACGGTAGTGCTGTGATGAGTGTTGCACTGACAAATGCTTTGTTAAAATCTAAACAAGACCTATATTTTATGAACGATATAAATGGAAAAACAAAGCGTTTATAGTAGGGAAAGAGAATTTTATAAATTCCTTTGTTTGAATCCTAAATCCTGCTGGTCTTAAAGGCGAAATAATTGAAAAAGCAAACCACAACATGGGTCTGTTAATCACTGATCTCCTTACAACTGGATTGCTGGAAAGCTCATTGGTCACATAAAGAAAAGGGTCTCTTCTGTCATCATCCTACAGGTGGGGTTGTGGGGGGGATGGGGGGGGGGGGGGTGGTGTTGCTAAAAATATACAATGCCAACAACAAAAATATCTAAAAATGTTTCAACTTGACAACCCGTCGCAATCGGCGATCGCTTTTTAAAGAATAAGTATTGATGTCTGCGAAAAATATGTGCACATTTTTCTCCAGAATGTCTGTTAAAATTTACATTGAGATATTTTGACAAGAAACAACAGCGAAGATTAGAAAGTTGATGCCGTTTTACCAGCTTTCATGCTAGGCTTTAGGTTGATGTTTGATGATGTGAAAGCTGTTACGCTGTGACTACAGTAACAGCTTTCGCGTCATCAAATATCACCGATAGGGGGAGCTACCGCTTTGAATGACCTGAATGTGATGCCATCTCGGGGATGGGGGTGAGTGTACAAATTGACTTGCGGCATTTTTCTCTGACGTTCCGGCAATCCAGTGTATCGAGACCCTTGCTGCCAATACGCAACCTAAAGGACCATAAATTGAATTGTTTCTCGTGTGTCTTTATACTTTTCGATGAAATATTTGAAATATTACATGGTTTTTACTTCACCCCTGTGGTATATCAGTGATAATTCACTATCCGTTGTATTGCACATTCAAGGCGCATGGTCACGCGGATGATCTTAATTCAAAGACTTCCAAGGACTCTATTCAAACCAGTTTCTTTGACCTTTAGGTCTTTTTTGAGACATTTACAGGCTAGTTTCATGGAGCTTTAAGTACACTTATGAATAAGGCAAGAAAAGTTGATTCTGCAGAATTACAGGCTTACCCTGGGTTATAAAAAGTACCAGAACTCAAACATTTGCAGACATATACTTCACACATACCATTGGTGCAGCAAACCCAAGCTTTTCCGGCAGACTAAAAAAATTCTTCGACAGAATTCAGCTCTGGCATCCAAAATGGGTTGTTTATCTGTCTAAGGTATAGATATGTTTTAGCCAAACTATCAAAGATTTTCCTTCTATTTTGCAAAATCTAACGAACATGAGCCTAAACAAGTTCCCGACACGCCGAAAATGTTCCCTCAATATCTTTGGGGCTGGGTTCGGAAAGGTAAGTGATGTCGCCCGGTACACCTGTATCTACTCCACTGTTTGGCTCTTTGGTTAAAGTTGAAAACGCCATGAGGTGTATTTATTACATCGTGATTCGTTCAAAATGTATGGAAAATTTCAGCTGAATTTAACTGAGAATTTTGAGAAAGGGGCCGATTTTCGGCCCATCTTTTGCAGATGTGTATTAATTTTTTAACCCTTCATCTAGGCGTTCTGAGTAACTTCATCGCCGTATTTTGGACTCTTGAAACTGCCCAGGACACCAGCGGGAAGCCATCAAAAACGTACCACCTTTCTCAATGTCGATTTTCTAACTTAATTGATGCAATCACATTTCTTCTTTCTTGAGGCGTGTTTCCTGTTTACTCGTGTTAAACTCAGTGCATAAATATCTAAAACAAACTATAATCTTGGTGTGCTACACTTAACATTTAGCCATCTGTACCTCCACTACTTATCAATGTGGGGGCGCGGTTCTCGTCAGATCACCGAAGTTAAGCAACGTCGAGCCCGGTTAATCATTAACGGGTGGCCGTCTGAGCGATCAATTCGGACTCTTGCGTTGTGTCCTTGGGCAAGGCACTTAACCCCGATGGGCCACATGGGGGTACGATGACGCCGCGTACTAAGGCGTACTGCACGTCGATGGTACGCATGTCTTCAACCAATCTAACCCTGCCTGTGCTGCAGTACGGAGTTACGATGTTGGGGAGCTGGCAGCTGCTCGTCGTTGCTCGGTGGTTCTCTCGGCTACTCCACCTTACCCCACCAGTCAAACTGTCACGTTCATGATTAGCCATTGAGCATAAGAGTATATGACCTTAAACACCAATAAATAAATAAATAAATAAATAAATAAATAAATAAATAAATAAATAAATAAATAAATAAATAAATGCGTGTGTACAGTACAGTCCCCGTGGACTGTGATATTAACGCATACGTTTAGCAGGTAATAAAAATCATTAGCAAAATTTTAATTAACGAAGCAATTAACGTTGTACCCGGTGCTTCATTAATTAATTTTTTTATGATTATTCCCGTATTTAGTTTTTGGAATCTTATAATATTGCGTCCGTGGAAATATTTCCCAACCCGTGGAAAGTTACCACTCGACGGCGGCCATACTGTATGTCTGTAAGTCTATTGACCTTACTGAAGAAAACACGGTCACCGCTTTATGGCCTTCAAAGTTCGAAGTGAATCAGGGCGATAATATTTCCCAAAACAGTAAGTGAAAATTTCATCAATATTCGTTGATGATTATTAACCGAGGGTATGGCGGTTTTATTCACCAATCAAAATTCGTATGATCAAAACGTCATATCATCGTCATTTGGAATGAGACTGAAATTATTTTCACCTACTTGTTTGCCAACTCGACCCCTATAAACTTGCGTGATCACTGATCCACGGTTTAGTATTTCTGGCATGGACATCCAGTTACTATATGATGAAATAATGTTGAGGGTTCGTGGGCGTTATACAAAAAGATGCGGCAACTACTACGGGGTTTACAGCCCAAATTTCATGAACATGGTCCGTTTATTATTGACTGAGATATAGCCCTTTCGTCGCCTGAGTGCTAGAATGTCCTATGTCCCCTATGGGAGTACTCTGTCCCCTGTGGGAATACTCTGTCCCCTATGGGACATAGGACATTCTAGCACTCAGGCGACGTTTTGTTGAAAGAAGGTGCATTTAAAGTGTTCTGGTCGTTTTATCAAGGGGCGATACGGTTTCGTGCTGGAGAATTGTCAGAGGTTGGGCATTTTACTTCCTAAGGATAATTCCCATTTAAACTTTTAATAACTTGTGATGCGTGCACTGGTAAGAAACCAAACTACCATCTTTAAAACTACCACCAGGGAGTACAGATGCAGCTTTCAGCTATTAGATAATTAGAACGATAAAAAGTGGACAATTTGGGCGGATGGACCAACAGCGATTGTTGAAAAAAAATTCTAACCAGACAATCAGATTGAAAAAATGGTACTTCCGACAAACGTGCTACGTGTAATTTTCACCGTTTTTTTCACGAGACCGAGACTCGGGCCAACATCCTCAACGCATTTCTGCCTTCTGCAACCGCGTGGGGGCGCTATGAAAGGCCATGAAATCCTCGCCACGATTTTTCTCTTTTATTTTCTTCCTTCATTGAACGAGCGACGTTTCCACTCAGTTCAAGAATAACTCTATTTTACAATTATTTCTGTATCTGCCTGTACCAAACTCTTTTCTCACAAAATGCTCGCAGTAAGGACAAAATGCCTTGTTGGTCAATTATGGAGACAATCACCACATTTGGGCCCTTCAGACCGATAAGGATTAGTTTTGAAGATGTTGTTTGGCGATTTCATGGTATCAGATCACTGTCCGACAGTACAGAAAATTTGAAGTGAAAATTGCTAGAATTTTAGAATGAAGTATATTTTCGAAAGAAAAATTGCAATAAGCCTCACCATTATATCAGATAACCCTTTATATAACGAATCGTCCGTATCCGCCCGCGTAATTTTCAAATTAAGCAGTTGAAATATTTTTTCCAAATTTTTTTAATAAAACCATATCATATCATGTCATCCCTCATTCGAACTAGCTCCTCAATATATGGTTTTGTTGATTTTTTTCAAAAGAAATTTAAAAATCCAATAATTAAAATTTTGATATCCTGTGTGTTGGGTAAAAGGTGAAACAAAAAGAACTGATTTCGCTCACAGATCAGAGATAGAAAAAGAACTTCACTGCAAACAAGCATATTAACCAGTCATGAGAATACATGACGAAAGTAGATTTTATTTGACAAAATTCCCGATTTTTAAGAATGCAAAAAAGTTTTCATTTTTCTGTCACAGCAGTCCATGCTGTGCTACTGGAGTTCAATTTTTGAAGCGATCTTCACCCTGTGACACCATAACATTATTAAAAAGGATGGCTGTTCAGTAAATGTGTGGGGTAGAACAATCAATATTTTCAACGTGCAGCCTAGAGGCTGCACGTTGAAAATATTGATTGGTCTACCCGAAATAATGAATATGGACTCTTCTGGTTGCTACTATTGAACTGGCATGGAATATACCACTAGAGTCCAAATGGTTAAAGGGCTTGCGATGTTAGTGTACATATTTAAAGTATTTCGAGGACTTGAAAACTGAAATATTAAGTTCAAGGACGTTGAATAATGTCAATGTATACAGCGATCCCTGTCTTACATCATACTTACATCATACTTATATCACACCTACATCAAATTTCGTTATTCAGAAATTCTTAGTGTTGTAGTATTTTCTATTTCTAGTTCAAAAAGAGTATATAATTTTTATAATTTTCCTCCTTCGGTCTAAAAGCCAAAGATATGTAAAAGGCGAACTCCGAAAAACTGATTTGTCAAGTAAATCATCTGCGTAAATATCTCAATGAAGGCATATAAAAGTGATAAGTTTAATGGAGAGGAGTCTCAAGAGGAGCCTGTAACGCCAATTATCGCTTATCTGGTCAACGATCTTGCCGGATAAGCTTCAAACATAAGATACTCGTTTAGCCATGCGAGGTAATCAGTCGCCTAATTATATGGTCATTAATGTCGATAATCTCCTAATTATAATGGCGCACGTAGGGTGTCTGGTGTGGTACGGGTCGCCTCAAATTATGACAGTGGACTGTCAGAAATGTCAAAATATAGCAAACTTAAAAGAATTTAAAAGTGAATATTCAATTAAGATAGATCAATGCGGCCAAGTTCAAGAGACGCTATTAAAATGAGAATTAATGTTCTCGCTATCGAAATAAAAATCGGGAGATTTCTCGAACAATTCATTCCAGTCTGAAGGCGTGTAAGACTATGGGTCGTAGGCGAGGAGCTGGGGATGTCCCATGCTATAGGTTAAAGAATGTGCCTCATCGGCGTGAAAATATGGGCACGTTATAACGATGGGAGCCACAGAGCACATGTTTAGAATAGGAACGGTCGCGGGCCAATGTCGGTGGCCATATCTGAGTGTAGGATCAAAAATAGGAAGTACGAGCTCACTGAGGTATTTGCATTTATGTAGATGACATTACCCGTTGTAGAAGGCAAGCCATACGCAGGCAGAGTAGGCTTTGCCTGTATTAACGTTGTTCTGGGATAAATAGAGGGGAGCACTTAACCCCCTGGGTGGCGAGTGCTTGAGTGAAAAGAGTCCAGTCGAGAGCCGATACATTAGTTGCCGTGCGTTGGCAATGGTGAAGTGACATTTCGTCACATGTAAGAGGTAAAATGCATCCAAATAAAGTGACAATGCGTTAGTAGCCGTGCGACGGCAGTGAAAGAGTGAAGAGTGGAAGAGTGAAGGTCCAGTTGTGTTTCGTGAAAAGACGGCCAGAGACAAAATACCAGCGACAGGGAAAAAACAACCAGTGACAGCAGAGAACGCAGACCCGCAAAGTGACTTAAAACGGTGTGGCTGGGGTGTGACTGACGTTTGTGTAATTCGCTGGATTTTATGTAAGTCACAAGTTAATATATTTTTTCATTTGTATTAAAATTGTTGTTTTCAGTGAACCCCTGTTGATTTATGCTTTTCGAGGAAAAGTCATTGACCCCTTCAGGATAAGAACCATCTAAGCAAAAACGAAACTGGCGGGTTCGTCAGCGGTGTGAATCTATTTTTCCCAGCAACAACAAAGCCTGTTTTCCGACATAGCACCATCGTTGAATACCGATAAAACATTTCAGGAGCACACCAACAGGTGGATACATATACATTACGCCTGACTATCGTTTTGTTTTCATTTTAAGGTGTCGAGGTGCCATTTGATTGCTTTGCACTGAGTAGCTTGCTTCCATCTGATGTGTCAAGATACCTGAGATACTCAGGAAGTTTGACTACGCCTGGATGTCAGGAAGTTGTGACATGGACTTTGTTTCCTGTTACCGTCAGCATCTCAGAGGGACAGGTAGGTTGAACACACAAATTGTATTCTTTGGTTTTAAGTGCCAACCGAAACACTTTTTTATTAGACACTGATTTCAGTTTACCGACCAAACTTCTCATCCAAAGTGTTTAAAGGTGCTGATATAAGGACTTCACTAACTGGATGCGATGCGATCGCTGGCGAGATGCGATAACAGTTTCTCTCCTAAGTTTACAATTTCGATGCTCGTCGACTTTCCAAAATATGAAGCTATCTGTAAAATTGTTCACGTTGAACTTTGAACTCAGTTTAACTCATTGGCTTTGCTCGATAACAAGGCCCAAATTAGTCACAGCAAGCATAACAAAATTCAAAATAGAGAGCGAAAATTGTCAGTTATCGCATGAGTTCAATCGCTTTCATCGTGTCCGGGTTAAAGTACTCCTCCGCATTGTAGTCTACATTTCAACTACTCCTTTATTACAAAATAAGATGATAAAAACAAACCGAAAAATGCCATCGTACATTTATGAGCGAGTATAATGGAATGCAGGGTGATTATAAGTTATCTCCCCTAGCATGTATGGTATATGGAGATTTAATACCTGGATATCGATTTTTAAACACCGAGCCGCAGGCTGAAATGAGACATCCAGATATTAAATCTCCATATACCATATGTGTTGTTGGCGGAGATAACGTGTTTGTCCCGTTTGAAACACAATACAAGCATAGTGGAAATAAATCTGTGGACGCATTTCTCAGCTCCACAATCACTTGGACCAAATTCGTGATAATTATTTTGTTTTTATAATCGCAGAAGAAAACAGATAGAGTTACATCCCTTGGGTCGTTAAGGAAACGAGTAAACGGTATTTTGTTGACATGTCGTCCCCTGAGTTTCAATGTGTTATATGTGCCTACTGGCACAGAGGACACGTTGGTACTCAGGGGACGAATTATTTGCTCTTATTTTATTTTCATGATTTAATTGTCGGATATCTGATGATATTTGTGACTATTTTCGCGATTTTTATTTCGAGGCGAGCAAAATCGGAAAGCTTTCGTTTAAACCATATACCCCCGATGTTTCGCATGCGCTTATACCCTGGATGTTGCACGCTCCCATATACCTGGATGTTGGGTGTATCCTTTGTCATGGCTATTTTTCCAAGGCATTCTGACCAATCAAAAGACCGAATTTATCAGGATACATGGACAAGTGTTATTATCCAAAGCCAAGTAGTGGATGTATATACAGGAATGGGTTCCGTCGTTCCATTCGTCCATCCTTAAGACACGTAGCCTGGATTCTATAATAAAGAGTGCCCTAGCCAGTTTTTTTTGGGGGGGGGGGGGGGAGGGGAGGGCAAACATGATATTTGGAAGGCCGTTGTGAAGAAGTGGAGGCCTCCCCTATTCTTAACTTGGACCCTCGGGTTGTTCCCCTCCTCCCACTTCTCTTAAGGGGAAGGGAGGCGGTAACAGCCGGAGCGTCTTAGTTAGGACTAGGTCTTCCACGTCCAAGAAACGTTTGCAAAATTCATCGCTCTTTGAGGGAATTTTGGGGCATTTATTGAGAGAGTAGCTCTATATTGTAGACCAATTTTTATCTCTATATGTTATGTGAAGGTTGCATTGGACCCAAGTTAGGGACATAAATTTGGGGCGGTGGAGGTGGCTCCCCGTGTGGCTTCCCGTGTGGCAACACCACTGCCGTCATTCCCCATTTCTTTTCATAATTATCGAAATATTTATCCTAAATTCAATATGTAGTTTTTTGTATACAGATGTGTCGTGAACGGGATTGTGAACCTCCTGTGTACATGAGGAATGATCGTTTGTTTCTGTCTATTTCCTGAGTTATGACCCCCCTAAAAAACAAAGGCCAAACTGTGTAAATTGGCGTGTATGTTTGGCCTTTGTTTTTTTCTGGGGGCTGATAGGACCTACAGTAGGTAGAGGTGCAGGCTGCAAGCCGAGAGATCCTCGGTTCGAATCCCACCTGCGGCAGCCGGGTTGTGTCCTTGGGTAAGACACTTCACCCCCATTGCCCATGTGGGAGCATGGTGACGCTGTGCACTAAGGCGTACTGCACGTCGACGGTGCACCTGTCTTCAACCAATGCTAACCCTGCTTGTGTGGAGTTAGTATGTTGGGGAGCTGACAGTTGCTCGCCGTTGCTCGGTGGTTCTCTCCGGGTACTCCGGCTTCCTCCACCCGTAAAACTGTGGTGGTCATGATTAGCCATTGTGCAGAAATATGTGACCTTAAACACCAATAAATAAATTGTTTTTTTCTAGTTCATAACTCCAGAAATATACAGAAACAAACGATCATTCCTTATAATTAAACTTGAAGGGCAATAAATTTAAACACTCTACTTTGCGAGTTAAAAAAACAAGGTCGTATTATACTTCCTAGAGATAGCTGAATAAAAAAGTCATACCGGTAGTTTTCTAAACTTCTGTTTGAAATAACGATACACTTGAAACATGTTCTTGTGTCTTTAAAATTTTTATTGACCAATGAAGTTAAAATGAACGTCGTAGGCCACGCCCACACAAAACTTCACTCTCCATTTCCACTTGACTGGGCGGGGGGGGGGGGGGGGGGGGGGCTGTCGTCATTCAAAGCAACACAGAGTTAAAATGAATTCTGATTTTGCCCATTGTCTGAGAAACTCAAAGCACAGTTTGAAAATGTGAAGTTCGATAAAAACACAAATGACTTGAAGTTGGCTGAACTTTTGTCCCAGAAAGAGTTCATTCCGGCTATTTGGAAATTTGAAAGTTTTGTTCGCGTGAGTTTCGTTTGTGTATTATTATGACCGGTGTGACAGGAATGATAGTCCGTAGGAAAATTAGTCCCTCTGGACTATTATTCCGCGGAATTATAGTCCTAGGTCTACCATTTCTAGGAATAGTAGTCCGCCGGACTACTATTCCTAGGAATGTTAGACCTAGGACTATAATTCCGCGGAATAATAGTCCAGAGGGACTAACGTTCCTACGGACGATCATTCCTGTCACACCGGCCATTGTTTACGTTTGATTTGGGAAAAACGATGAACGTAGACGATAACCAGGCATGTCAACCGGTACCTGTTCATTCATGCTCCAACCGGTACCGGTACTGAAGCTTTTGTCCCGCCGGTATACTTTTAACTTATTTGTGAATGAACATATCAAACACTCTACAAGTGCATATTCTGTCTGCACTACGACCACGATAAGGTCGACCGTTTTGACTTTTCAAGCGTCGTATCAAAGTCAAAGACAGCGCCGTCATCAGCTAATTCAAAGAAAGTATTCTGTGGTGTCATCAAAGTAATCATAAAGCACGATCTATGATGCCATGCTTGTTATACTTTATGTAATAAGCTAGACATCTGATTTGTCAACTAGCATTCATAGGATTACACTCTTTTTGGCTCAACCTATCCTTAACAACGAGTGTTAATATATTGCAAAGGGTACTACAAACTCGAAAGGCAACCGAACATAGAAAAAGCAACACCTGCCGCAATGGGGGAAACTTATTTCCCGCGTTCGGCAACCTTCCGAGCTTGCGCTGTGTTTTTTCGATCTTTCAATTGTCGTTACTTCAAATGTTCTTTGATTCGAGTTTGTTGTAGGTTTGTAATATTACTTATACGCGAATCATTACATTGATAGGGTCTGTAGTATGATAAAAGGCGTACTGACCTCTGCACAGCATGTCCGGTAGACAATCGCCCTCCAAGCGAAAATCAAAGATAATATACTACGAGAAGGAGAGGTAACATATTGTAAAGAATATACCAAAGATAATATACCACGAGAAGGAGGGGTAACATATTGTAATGAATATACCAAAGATAATATACTACGAGAAGGAGCGGTAACATATTGTAAAGAATATACCAAAGATAATATACTACGAGAAGGAGAGGTAACATATTGTAAAGAATATACCAAAGATAATATACTATGAGAAGGAGAGGTAACATATTGTAAAGAATATACCAAAGATAATATACTACGAGAAGGAGAGGTAACATATTGTAAAGAATATACCAAAGATAATATACTACGAGAAGGAGAGGTAACATATTGTAAAGAATATACCAAAGATAATATACTATGAGAAGGAGAGGTAACATATTGTTAAGAATATACCAAAGATAATATACTACGAGAAGGAGAGGTAACATATTGTAAAGAATATACCAAAGATAATATACTACGAGAAGGAGAGGTAACATATTGTAAAGAATATACCAAAGATAATATACTACGAGAAGGAGCGGTAACATATTGTAAAGAATATACCAAAGATAATATACTACGAGAAGGAGAGGTAACATATTGTAAAGAATATACCCAGGATAATATACTACGAGAAGGAGAGGTAACATATTGTAAAGAATATACCAAAGATAATATACTATGAGAAGGAGAGGTAACATATTGTAAAGAATATACCAAAGATAATATACTATGAGAAGGAGAGGTAACATATTGTAAAGAATATACCAAAGATAATATACTATGAGAAGGAGAGGTAACATATTGTAAAGAATATACCAAAGATAATATACTACGAGAAGGAGAGGTAACATATTGTAAAGAATATACCAAAGATAATATACTACGAGAAGGAGAGGTAACATATTGTAAAGAATATACCCAGGATAATATACTACGAGAAGGAGAGGTAACATATTGTAAAGAATATACCAAAGATAAAATACTACGAGAAGGAGAGGTAACATATTGTAAAGAATATACCAAAGATAATATACTACGAAAACGAGCGGTGTAGATAACAGCGGCGATGGGATAACATATTGTATAGAGCTGAAATAGCTAACGTTCCAGTGAGCTTTGTTTTGGAATTATGGGTAATGCGTGGTGGGAAAAACATCACCCCCGAGTGATGTGTGTGGGAGGTTGGGTAGTCTTATTAATTAAACCGAAGCGGGACGCCATTTTTCTTTTACAAAATTCAGCCGTGATGAAAAAATATGGCGATCATTAAATACTCAGTTAGAGATGGTCACGTGGGATGGGTAAAATAAATCTGTTCCACCCCTTATATCTCACCCCAGACAGGCGCATCTCAATAGGCAAGTGTTGAGGGTACAATTATTGACTTTCCTTGAGGTTGATACAAGGAATTATCAACACAAGAAAACTAGTATTCATCGGGGCCCACGGTCACGGTGAATGTTACTTTTCTCTGCTTGATAATTCATTGTATCAACCTCAAGGAAAGTCAATAACTGTTTTATTATTATGAAAGAAAAATTTTTTTTTGCAAATCCCCTGCTTTACAGTACGGCCGCCGTGCACTGATCACTTTCCACGAGTCCACCCCGCTACTTCGTTAATTAAAATTTTGCTACCGATAATCTTTACTACCGGGTAAACGCATTCGTGGTCATCACTGCCCCGCGTGGATTACGCTCTGTCCACGGCGACTGTACTATACTACATAGTTTTCGATGAAAAACAGAATATTCATATGCAAAAAATAAATTTAATTTCAACATTAAATATATAATGAGCAGTACATGTACTTTGTTCATGTAGTATTGTTATATTTGAACAGTTCCTAAACATTGGAACAGGGAAATTAAAGGAAAGAGCAAGTTGGAAATACCGTTTCCATTTTTAACCCTTTACCCAACGTAACGGTCAAAAAGGCCAACGCTATTCCCAGAAATCGCCAATTAATTTTCATTATGTTTTCATTTTTTGTCTCAAAAACATAGGTTATGACCCCTCGTTGGAACGAGCTCCTCGAGTTCGTTCCAACGAGTGGTCATAACCTATGTTTTTGAGACAAAAAATTAAAAAAATTAGTTAAAGATTTTTTTTTTACAAGTGTCGTCTGCTTTTCATGTTAGGTAAAGGGTTAAATAATAATAATATATATCAGAATAGAACGAGAATTCTTTTTATTATTCACAGCTCAATCAATTCCGAGCACTGGTAGATAGCGAACAGCATCACTTGTCAGACAATTTCCGACCAACACAAGACTTGTACGGGAGAATAATACAATCCAGTACTCTAACCAACACGGAATAGCAGAATACGATCGAGGACAGAACAATCAAGACTTATAGTTGAACTGTATACGGGAAGTTACTGTACTAATGTCCACCGCGCCACATTATGGTCAATATCAAAACCAATGAAGGAACCGTATTTTCTAAAAGGATTGAGATACAAATTATTATTTTCATAATAACATTATACATACCAGATACGATTGCCCATTCACCTAAAATTATTTTCTGCTTATCAGTTATCACCCATCCCTGACTAAAATCATCATGAAAATCGACTTTCAATAAAGTTATCTCCCTTGAAATTATCAGACGAGCGAGGCATTAGTAGAAAATAAAGTAAAGTTTCCTTTTGTTACTTTAATAAGCGAAAACAACAGACAGCTCTCAGAGCTGTCTGTTGTTTTCGTGTATTAAAAGTAACAAAAGAAAAACTTGGTTTTTTAGGGTAAGCTAATTAGAAGAAACCAGCTGACAGATGAGTCGTCATCAAGAATATCTAACGGTATGTCACGTGCCATAAATAGACCGCCCACTTTGGCTCTTTATTTAGGAAATGTACAGTTAAAACTAGAAGTCCTGTCACGAACTATGCGCTTATCTAGGCTCAATTGCGCGCAGGAATTGCTCGCAATTGCCATATCGAATGGCATCCAAAGCACGGCACGTTCTCCTGTTTAATCATAGCAAACACAGGCAATGTTTTTGCCAATGGACCTACGGGGGTTACCCGGAGGTACATTGGCTGAAACATTGCTTGTGCAGGGGCCATATGTACAGCATTTGATAGCTTTATTATGGTCATAACTCGTAGATTAACGCGCAAATCGACGTGTTATTTGTGCGCATTTCATGACAGAACTTCTAGTTTTAACTGTAGTCTATGATGGATTGCAAGTGTTTCTTCTTCGCAGGAAAAAAATAACAAATCTCACCATCAAGACTATTATGTTAATGGAGAGGGCACTGTCTGTATGCGCATACGTTATAATGAAACAAAAGAAGTTACTGAAAGATATGTTGAAAGTGCCGTTTTCCTATTTTTAAATGAGGGATTTCTATAGAGAATAATTGTGAAAAATTCAAATTGATTGGAAAAAGGTTGTGAAAAACCAGCTTCAGTATTGTTATACCACTCTTCAGGAAAATACCCGAAGGTTGTGAAATGATGCGTACACCGATGATGTAAACTCAATTACTAGCTAACATCTCGAAATTGCAATATTTAAATTGAAATTCCCATTCCCTTTGTGTTAAAAGTGATGGCAGTTTTGAGAAATTAAGGGGAGATAAATTTCCAGTAAAACTCTTCCAATGACGAAAATTTTCATCCATGAAAAAGATTATACCTTTCAGAGATCCATTTAAAAAGGAGTTTCCAGTTTTAGAGGAGGTATACCCCCTCTAATGTGAGAGAGGAAAGGGGGCGATCCTCAAGGAACAGGAATTAACGATATTTTGCTATCCACTCCACTTTCTGAAATAAAAAAATAGTTATATTATAAGGAACTTCAGAGTCGAGAATACGCGCCATAAGCCAAGATTTCTCAACACAAAATAGTTTTGGAGATTTGATCTCTATTCTGCTGGATTGCGAGAAGGCTCATTGGTCACCTATAGAAGAGGTGTTCCACCTGCCTCGTAGTTGGGGTAAGGAAGGGGGTGGTAGAGGGGAGCAATTATTACTGCAAAAAAATGTTCATAAGTCACGAGTAGTAAACCAAAAAAGTGATATGACTTTAGATTAAATATTTTACCCTTACAAAAAATGGCAAACAACATAAGAGAAAAAGAATTGCTTGTCAAAAACAATTTCTTTTTTTGCCAAAAATATAGATTATGTCCCTTCTTACATTTGTTCCAACGTATGTTTTCCGAGAAGAAAGTTTTTAAAAAAAAAATGAAATTTGTGAATAGCGCTGAGCGGATATTAGGCAAATGGTTAAATATATTACGTCATGTATTGACAAGGAATATACCATTTTATCAAAACTGGTAGTGAAGGGTTTTAAGTGCGTTCATTTTGTCCAAAAGGTTATCCCCCCAGACCATGGACACACCTCTTTTAGCATTTTATTTACAGGACCAGCGGGTGGTTACCAATCATTTTACTATATTTTTAACTGTATTTGTCTGTACAGTGTGTATAGGTACAGGATAATTATGTTTATTCCCTGCCGTGTATCTAAAATGGTAAAACGTAAAATTAATGGACTTCTACTAATCTTGTCGACTTCGGTCTTTTTCCTTTCTTTCGTTTTCATAACATTTCATGTCTTGTTTTATCTCTCCAACTGAAATCCGTGTTAACTTGAATTTGAACACGAAAAAATAAGGAATTATAAATTGCAACATTATCAGAAAGACAGCGAAGAGAACGTCAACAGAAAAGAGAAGCTAAGAATTGCTGAAACTTACTGCACCTTACTTTTTGATTGTTACCCGTTACTTCCCTAACTGATGAGAGAACTTATCAAACAGAAACGTTGGTTGTCATATATTATACCATATTTACAAAAACGGCAGATAATTTCCACCGGATCGCAACTATGTTGCGATCCGGTCGAAATTCTCTGTCTGCTTTTTTCCCACACAACTGAAGAATTTCCTTGTCGGAAAAATGAGAGAAAATTAACTCTCAGATGCTACAGTTAAAACTATAATTCCTGTCACGAACTGTGCGCTTATCACGGCTTAATTGTGCGTAGGAGTTGCGCGCAATTGCCATATCGGATGCCATCCAAAGCACGGCAGGTTCTCCTGGTTACTCATTGCAAACACAGGTAATGTTTCTGCCAATGGACCTCCGGGTTACCCGGGGGTCCATTGGCTGAAACATTGTTTGTGCACAGAACATATGTACAGAATTTGTTAGCCTTACTATGGTCATAACGCGTAGATTAACGCACATTTCGACGTGCTATTTGTGCGCATTTCATGACAGGACTTCTAGTTTTAACTGTATTTTCATTTTTTTGTCCGGTATGATTTATTAAGATTTGACTTCATGTTATTCTGTATTTGAAATGTATTTGAAATTTTCAACAACTGATGTATGTTTGTCGAGATCGAGTCATGATCTTGTCGAGAAAGAGACAACTTTTGTAATCACAGAACTGTAAATAAAAAAGTCAAAAATCATGTAAAATGAAAGAAAATGTATCAGATATAAATAGTCAGACAATAAATGTAAAGAAATATATTTTTTGTTATACTTTGTGTTTTTTTTTTGCCGAGACTATTATCATTTCTATATCTGGAACACAAATTTATGTTCAAAAAGATTTCTTTGAAATAGACAGTAGCCGGAAACTTTTAAAAACATGTTCTTTAAAAGGTGTTTGAATGGAAGTCTTCTTTTAAGGACAATTTTACGTACAAAGTAGAGCCATGCCGTCTGATCACATTTTCCAAGGTGAAAGTATTTATTTATTTATTGGTGTTTAAGGTCACATACTTATGCACAATGGCTAATCATGACCGTGACAGTTTTACGGGTGGAGGAAGCCGGAGTACCCGGAGAGAACCACCGAACAACGACGAGCAACTGTCAGCTCTCCAACATCGTAACTCTGAACTCTGCACCGCAGCACAGGCAGGGTTAGATTGGTTGAAGACATGCGCACCATCGACGTGCAGTACGCCTCAGTACACAGCGTCATCGTGCCCCCATGTAGGCAATCGGGGTGAAGTGTCTTGCCCAAGGACACAACGCGGTTGCCGCAGGTGGGATTCGAACCGAGGACCTCTCGGCTTGCAGCCAGCACCTCGACCAACTGAGCCACCGCGCGCACCCAAGGTGAAAAAGCCAGACGTCTAGAAGCCTTAAATGTTGCCAACAACCAAAATGCAATGGAATCAGACAACATGCAAATAAAATCACAGAGGAAAAACAGTTTTGCTTTTTGTAGTTTAGAGTAAGATTTTGGTAAAAACCAGAACTAGTGTGACAAAACGCTCAACAGGGACATTATTGCGGATTTGTTCTTCCGACCAGCGGGTCCCCTTCCGCTTTGAGACTATTTTTTTGTGCACAAAATGAGACGAATAGGGAAAAGCTCCCACAGTAGGACTACACACGGCGTGTTTATTCTTACGCCCACTCATGCACGTTTCAGACGAACTGTGAGACCGCGTTTTGTGCACAAGCCGATTTTTTTTTGCGTACAACACAACACTGGAAACATTGTGTGGCTCATTTTTACGTTGTGCGACTTTTGAGGGTGGTGTTGAAAATTTAACAGTTTCAGGTTAAGAGAAGAGTTAGGGTTTAGGGCAAGGGTTAAGGTTCGTGTTGGGGTCGGGGTCGGGAAAGAAAAAAGGATACGTCAAAATACCTTCCCCAAATGCTCCGAAAATGGTTTTATTTACCCCTTTGCCCAACGCAGACGATATAAAAACATATTATTTTAAATACCATTCTTTTTTCAAATTTTAAAAAAAAATTCAGCAAAACCATAACATGTTACCCCTCGTTGGAACGAGCTCGACGAGCTCGTTCCAACGAGGGGTTACATGATAAGGTTTTGTTAAAATTTAAAAAAAAATAATATTTTTTCAACTACTGAATTTGCATATTACGCGGGCGGATGCGGCCGATTCGTTGGGTAAAGGGTTAAATGTCCATACAATTTTAATTACCTGGATTTTTCGAAAGATTTATTTAAGAGTTCAGTCAAGCTGTTCATGTGGCCTCTCATAGGAACGAGCTCGACGAGGCGACACATGATATTGTTCAGTCTGAATTTTTTAAGTTGCAAAGTACACGAGTGGATGCGGACGACTAGTTGGGTAAAGGGGTTAATGACTAGAGTGCGCCTGTGAGTTGACAATGTCAGTATAGTACCCAGTTTACTGGTATATTTCACGATGCGAAGCAGAGGGAACTATACCAACCCACTGGGCACTATAGAACGGTCGCCATCGACAACACGTGCGTGGATTGTCATATCGTATCGAACATCCTCCGAAGATCTACACACACCTACTGACTTACTTAATGAATTTTGTGATGATTCTAGTGACACAACGGACAAATTTTACAGATTCCATCAGATATAAAGCATCTGTGAGTCCCCTTGTTACGCGAAAAAGCTACAAGAAAAAATAAAATGAAACGCTATTATTTATTCCCATGCAACTTATATTCAGAGATATGTTGCAAGAACGCATTCTGTGAAATTTCTATTTTCGTTACCCCCCCCCCCCCCCCCACCCCCAAAGAATTAATAGAGTGAATACTTCAAGGCATGGATCTGGAGTCCAGAGAGACGATATAATTACGATCACTTCATAAATAAATTCGTCAATTATATGTACAGACTGTACACAAAAGTTGGTTTGCTTTTACAATAAATTGATTCATAAAAATGATGCCCGTTCGGCTGCGCGGTGGCTCAGTAGGTAGAGGTGCAGGCTGCAAGCCGAGAGGTCCATGGTTCGAATCCCACCTGCGGTAATGACGTTGTGTCCTTGGGCAAAACACTGCGCCCCTCTTTTCCTCGTGGGGGCACAGTGGCGTTGTGCACTAAGGCGTACTGCACGTCGATGGTGCACCTGTCTTCAACCAATGCTAACCTGCTTGTGTGAAGTTAGTATGTTGGGGAGCTGCCAGTTTCTCGCCTTTGCTCGGTGGTTCTCTCCGGGTACACCGGCTTCCTCCACCTGTAAAACTGTCGTGGTCATGATTAGCCATTGTGCAGAAATATGTGACCTTAAAACACCAACAAATAATAAAATAAATGATGGCCGTCTGTTCACTTTCGAGGATTAACCAACGTTTTTTATAGGAAAATATACGTAGTATCCAGCTAAAATAGACATCGCCTAATGCTCGGTGGAATATGCCTCGAGACCCGATGTAAAGAATCAGAAAGCTGCCATTTTATTTATCCAAAAAACGTAAGATTTCAAACCGCTGGAGGTGATAAGATAATTTTATTATTCACTAAACGATAGATTATCGAAAAAAAATGCGGAAAGATAAGAATTGTATCCCCCACTGTGAAGATATAGAAATTTTCACTTTCACGGTATCAAACAAAATGGCAGCTTTCAAAGCATCACTTCGAGGTGAATACAGGTCAAATTATCACTGGAAATGATCAGTTTATTCTAAAAACGTATAATGACAAGAAAAGCTAGTGTTTTGGACACGTATTCGTCTTGAATTAATGCATGAAACTCGCCACTTGAATGAGATAGAAAGACGCTAACTGTTCCGAGTATCGATCAAATCACTTCCGCGTATCAATACGCGACGGAGGCCGGACTATTTAAAAAAAACTCGCGAAAAGCGTAGAGTTATATCCCTTGGTCCAGTCAGTTCGACAAATTTCTTCTGAGGTATATTCTTGGATCATTTCGATGAGCCAAATGTGTGTTCCTCTGAAATAACTTGTGCTGGTGATGGGACTTTTGTGAGTATTGGACTGGGAGTGCAAATGAGTCAGACCAGGGCGTTTTATTTGATGAAATTGACGGACTTAACCCCGAAAATTTCCACAGTTTCGCAACCGATGAGGATGAGAATGAACAATCTGACAGATGTGAACTTGTCAGGGGATGATGTTGATAATTTCAACCAACAGCAACAAAGTAAAAACACTAAAAGAAAGACTGAATATGACCTGAAGTTATTGAAAATGAAAATGGTTATTGCAGAAATGGGTAGAAGGCGAGATGTTGAGAACATTCTACCAAATGAACTCTCCGATTTGATTGCTGGTTTCCTGCTTTCGATTCGAAAAAAGGATGCTAGAGAATTTGAGCCTACAACACTTTGGGCCTACTTATTATCATTTGATCTGTACCTCAGAAATAAGAACTATGAGACATCAGTAATCACCTATCATAGATTTTCCAAATGCCGAGAGACTTTAAAAAAATAAGCAAAAGCAATAGGGAGAGGAAACAAGCCACATGCAGCTTATCCACTGTCTCAAAGTAACATTGATAAACTGTTTGCCGCAAATGTGCGCTTATCATATAACTCCAAATCCTAATTAACCCTTTACATAACGAATCACCCGTATCCGCCCGCGTAATATGAAAATTGAGCAGTTGAAACAATTAAGTTTTTCAAAATATTTCAACAAAACCATATCATGTGACCCCTCATTGGAACGAGCTCATTGAGCTCGTTCCAATGAGGGGTCACATCATGATATTGTTTTGTTGATTTTTTTTGAAAAATTTAAAAACATGGTATTTAAAATAATAAATTTTGATATCGTCTGCGCTGGGCAAAGACTTAAATTCTATGGGGTTGATGTGTACACTCCATTTCGGGATGCGGACTGGTAGTAAAATTTATTCGCTGAGATGGGGCGATGTCCAAGTCAAAGAAGAGGAGGGCAAGAAATAAGTCGTCTACACTCAAGAGCGACAAACAAAAACCCGGACTGGTGAAATTCCCCGAGAGGTCAGAAAAGTGACGCCAAGAGCATATTACACAGAATATGAGACAAAAGATCCTGTTGCACCTTTCGAAAAGTTTACAGAAGTAAGTCCTGTCGAAATGCAAGAGCCAGACCGCCCATCTTTCTCAGCCATCAACCACAATGGTTGGATGAAACCGGGGAAATTGTGGAACAAAAAATCTCACTTGAACACACTTATATTTATAAAATAATGAAGAACATGTTCAGTGATGCTGGATTACAAACGGACAAAAGGCTACAGTGATGCTGGATTACAAACGGACAAAAGGCTACAGTGATGCTGGATTACAAACGGACAAAAGGCTACAGTGATGCTGGATTACAAACGGACAAAAGGCTACCTACAGTGATGCTGGATTACAAACGGACAAAAGGATACAGTGATGCTGGATTACAAACGGACAAAAGGCTACAGTGATGCTGGATTACAAACGGACAAAAGGATACAGTGATGCTGGATTACAAACGGACAAAAGGCTACAGTGATGCTGGATTACAAACGGACAAAAGACTACAGTGATGCTGGATTACAAACGGACAAAAGGCTACAGTGATGCTGGATTACAAACGGACAAAAGGCTACAGTGATGCTGGATTACAAACGGACAAAAGGATACAGTGATGCTGGATTACAAACGGACAAAAGGCTACAGTGATGCTGGATTACAAACGGACAAAAGGCTACAGTGATGCTGGATTACAAACGGACAAAAGGCTACAGTGATGCTGTATTACAAACGGACAAAAGGCTACAGTGATGCTGGATTACAAACGGACAAATGGATACAGTGATGCTGGATTACAAACGGACAAAAGGCTACAGTGATGCTGGATTACAAACGGACAAAAGGCTACAGTGATGCTGGATTACAAACGGACAAAAGGATACAGTGATGCTGGATTACAAACGGACAAAAGGCTACAGTGATGCTGGATTACAAACGGACAAAAGGATACAGTGATGCTGGATTACAAACGGACAAAAGGATACAGTGATGCTGGATAACAAACGGACACAAGGCTACAGTGATGCTGGATTACAAACGGACAAAAGGATACAGTGATGCTGGATTACAAACGGACAAAAGGATACAGTGATGCTGGATTACAAACGGACAAAAGGATACAGTGATGCTGGATTACAAACGGACAAACGGATACAGTGATGCTGGATTACAAACGGACAAAAGTCTACAGTGATGCTGGATTACGAACGGACAAAAGGCTACAGTGATGCTGGATTACAAACGGACAAAAGTCTACAGTGATGCTGGATTACAAACGGACAAAAGGCTACAGTGATGCTGGATTACAAACGGACAAAAGGATACAGTGATGCTGGATTACAAACGGACAAAAGGTTACAGCGATGCTGGATTACAAACGGACAAAAGTCTACAGTGATGCTGGATTACAAACGGACAAAAGGCTACAGTGATGCTGGATTACAAACGGACAAAAGGATACAGTGATGCTGGATTACAAACGGACAAAAGGATACAGTGATGCTGGATTACAAACGGACAAAAGGCTACAGTGTGTGAAAACATTTGGTTCAATGCCTCAGTGATGATGGTGTGCCTGCCCATGAAATAATTCAAGTATCAGGTCACAAAAATTGTAAACAGCCTTCTTAATTACAGCAAAATTATTCCTGACCAAAGTCGCAAAATTTTAAATATTTTGTCGGGTAATGCACAAAATAACAACACTGTTTTGCCAAGAATTCAACCCTTTGCAAGTTCTACTAGTACCCGCGAATCTGTACCTAGTTGTTATTCCGGTTTGAGTCCTGTTAATGTCTGCGAGAATTTTGGAAACTTGGCAAAGTCCATGTTTAGCAGCAATACCTTCAATGGGATGCGGATGTATATATTCAGGCTTCTCAGAATAACAAGTGCTCTCATGAACTGAATGTCGCCTGTAGTCCAAAGTGCTTCAAGCGCATTGATAGTGACCGTGACTGAATTTCTATGAGCACTGTTGACCAATTTTGACATTTTGAAGTTGAGTTTCAAGGACATTTGTTTATTGGTTTCGGTTTAATTTTTAAATTTCACAAGCGGCTTAAAATTACAGGATCTTTTAACCCTTAAAATAATGGAAGTAGCAGACAACATTATTTTTTCCGAAAAATCAAAAAAATATTTATTTTCCTTTCAAACCATAGCTCGTTGCAGTGGAGGGGGTGGGGTGGGGGTGGGGGGGGGGGGTGTCGAAAGTTATGATTTGGAAGAACGAAAATAACAATACTTTAAGGGTGATTTTTTATGAGTGGATACCGAAAATTATGTCATTCAGGACTGAGACAAATGTTTATTTTTTGCGAGCGCTTATAATTTTTTTATTACCTGAGTGGAAATGACCGCAAATGAAAGATAAAGAGTGTTTTATTAGATATAGTCTTAGTCTTGGTTTCTTTTCAAAACCGAGTTTCAATATCGCTTAACCCTTTACCTAACGAATGGGCCGTATCCACCCACATAATTTGCACATTAAGCAGTTGAGAAAAAAAGCAATACAGTACGTGGAGAGTGTATTATCACTAAATCACCCGCCGAGTGGAGATTCCACCCAAGCAATAATTGCAAATTTATTGCAAAGCATAACCAGCACAAGCAAAGTTTCAGCCAAAGGACCTCCGGGTTAAACCCGGAGGTCCATTGGCTGAAACATTGCTTGTGTTTTTAGTCGATATATACAAAATACAAAAGTTATAGTTTGGGTGATAACTCCACTCCGCAGGTGATTTAGTTACAATCCACTCTCCACGTTCTGTACATTTTGATATTCTGTGCGTTGGGTAAAGGACTAAGCCGACCAGCTCTACCTAAAATGGTTTAAACCTTCTGATCAGTCCATAAAAATGTACAGTACAAGTGGAACTAAGTTGTATAATAACCTCTATAAACTACGCATCCTTCTTTTCCAACACTGATAACACAGGAATGTGACATTTTTTCTCGTATGAGAGCTTTCCAGAAAATGATGTCAGGTTGTAGTCTTTTCAATGTATAAGGAGCAGGATGGTTGGTTTATTGCGGTTATTCTACAACTTGTTTTGATTCGTACAGTACATTGATAGGCGGTGAGCGAATTTCCTATGGGGGCAGGAGAAGGCAACTTTGTACTTTGTAACTTGAATTGTAATTTGAAACAATGTAACAATGAACGGGGGGGGGGGGGGGGGATCGGAGGAGGGGGAGAAGATGAATAATCATAGTTAGTCCCATCACACCAATTTCACGTTTTCTCTGTAGAGTAATTTCAATAAATAAGTAATGTCGAATACCAGATAGTTCTGGGTAATTTCGGTGGTTAGGTCACGTGGACCCCCCCCCCACTGCCCCCCCCCCCCCCCCGTTGATGTCTGCTAGAATTCTGAAAACTTGGCAAAGTCCATGTTTAGCGGTAATACCTTCAGTGTGAATGTATATATATCCAGGCTTCCCAGAATCACAAAAACACCAATGAACAGAGTGTCACCTTTAATCCCACGCATATTTAACAATGATAGTGACTGGATTTTGACGTGTGCTGTTGAAAATGTTGACATTTTCAAGTGCAGGTTCAAGGACATTTGGGGGAGGGGAATACCTCTGCAGAATTAGCAGTGCTATAATTTATTACACATATAATATATGTTTATTGTTATCATACTAGGTGCTTAAATAATCTATTTTGTGTGAAAAAACGACCCAGTTATGATGAATATTAATGGAAGTATATTGGAACTATATTTCCTTAAGCGGACTGAGAAAGATCGTCGCAGCGTGAATAGGCAGAGAACAGCTGCTTACTTTCATGCATCAATTCAAGGTTGAAACGAGTGGAATGATCGATAGGAATGATCAGCTTCTTATAAGAAGCGCAAAATAAAAAGAAAATTTTGACTGGATGCCGAAAATTATCTCAACCGTGACCGAGATAAATGGGTACTCTCGCACGCGCAAGCGCTCGTGAAAAATAAACATTTGTCTCGGAGTGAGTGAGATAATTTTCGGTATCCACTGAAAAGCACTAGATATTCTCCATTTATTTTTAGAAGATTATAAAAGGTAATGCTTTTTCTGTAACGTCACGCGAGTGTAGATATTCTATCCACCAGGAGTCAATAATAAAAACTTTTGCAATTACATTTTCTAGAATTGTATTTTCTACCTATTAATATAACTGACTAAAATGAATCATTAGCATTTTAAAAGATGAATCATTAGCATTTTAAAAGATATGGCAATTTGCCAACTGGCAAATTGCCATATCTTTAAAATGCTAATGGTTCATTTCACCCGCATTTAAAGTCATAACTAGAAGATACAATATTTATTTATTGATTTATTTATTGATGTTTAAGGTCACATATTTCTGCACAATGGCTAATCATGACCGTGACAGTTTTACGGGTGGAGGAAGCCGGAGTACCCAGAGAGAACCACCGAGCAATGGCAAGCAACTGTCAGCTCCCTAACATCGTAACTCCGCACTGCAGCACAGGCAGGGTTAGATTGGTTGAAGACAAGCGTACCACCGACTTGCAGTACACCTTAGTACACGGCGTCATCGTGCCCCCACGCGGGCAATGGAGAGGAAGTGTCTTGCCCAAGGACACAACGCGGTTGCCGCAGGTGGGATTTGAACCGAGGACCTCTCGGCTTGCAGCCTGCACCTCTACCAACTGAGCCACCGCGCTCCCTAGAAGATACAATTCGTAAAAATAAAGTTGTAAAACTATTGGCACCTGATCGCCTCTTCATTCTTCAGTGTTTAATACATAAAAATAGAAAAAGCGCCATTTGTCATGCACCACAGATCTGTTGAAGTCTATGAGGTTCTTAAACTAGTGGCAAAGTCGGGTGTGTGTGTGTGGGGGGGGGGGGGGGGGCATGCGGGGACTCATGCCCCCTGAAATCCCCACCCCTTAAAAATCCCGAATTCTACGGTCTGCATAGGAAGTCAACTAATGAAATTATAGGGGGCGCGGTGGCTCAGTTGGTAGAGGTGCAGGCTGGAAGCCGAGACGTCCTCGGTTCGAATCCCACCTGCGGCAACCGCGTTGTGTCCTTGGGCAAGACACTTCACCCCCATTGCCCACGTGGGGACACGATGACGTTGTGTACTAAGGCGTACTGCACGTCGATGGTGCACCTGTCTTCAACTAATGCTAACCCTGCTTGTGTGGAGTTGGTATGTTGGGGAGCTGACAGTTGATCGCCGTTGCTCGGTGGTTCTCTCCGGTTACTCCGGCTTCCTCCACCCGTAAAACTATCATGGTCATGGTTAGCCATTGTGCAGAAATATGTGACCTTAAACACCAATAAATAATAAATAAATGAAATTATAAATAACAAACCACGCTTTATGAAAATTGATGTTCTTTTCAGCATCAAAATATCTCCTAAAAGGGCCATTTGGGGCTTATTTTTCAGAAATGTCTCAAGGGAGGCCCCAACATGTTTGTAAAATGCGAAAAAGACACCGCCTCTATACTGCTCTACAGTTTAACGTTTCGACCTTGAGGATTATGTATGCGGCATAACATGCTTGGACCTCGCAAATGATCCTTGTGCCCACCGTATTATAGATATCTTACTACGCACCTGTACAAGTTGGGTAACTCTCTCCATGAAAATATAATCTGATTTAGCCTGAGTCAGCAAAATCTGAATTAGTTTAAGACCCGGATATGTGCATGTAATATGTACAAGATTTGGACTGAGTGCTAACTGAATTCGATTGTTTGTTTGTTTGTTTGTTTACTGAAGTCTAATAGCGCTTTCAACAACACAGATGACATCGTGTCAGTCAACCTTACGGGTGCAGGAAGAGAGAGTACATGGAGGCGAACCACTGAATAGTGGCGAGCAACTGTTAGACTCTAACGTACTAACTCGGAACAAGCATGGTTAGCAAAGGTTGAAGTCAAGTGCAACATTGGCGTATAGTACGCTATAGTTCACAGCGCCATGTTGCCTCCACGTAAGTAATCGGGATTAAGTATCTTGCCCAAGAACAGAGCGCAGAAAGCGTGGTTCACGATCGAATCGTCAACATTTCGGTTAAGATTCCAGTGCTCTGACCAACGAACTACAGTCAAAACTAGAAGTATTTGCGCGTATGAATTGCGCGCAGTTGCCATATCGAATGGCATCCAAAGCACGGCAGGTTCTCCTGGTTACTCATAGCAAACACAGGCAATGTTTCAGCCAATGGACCTCCGGGTTACCCGGAGGTCCATTGGCTGAAACACTGCTTGTGCACAGGCCATATGTACAGAATTTGATAGCCTTACTATGGCCATAGCGCGCAGATTAACGCGCAGATAGACGTGCTATTTGTGCGCATTTCATGACAGGACTTCTAGTTTTAACTGTACCGTGCTACTATTGGTTTTTATTACTGGTAGAAAGAGTACACAGCCACCGTGGATTGGTCACTTTCCAAGGATGGGTAATATTTCCACTTACGCAAAAATATTACATTCCAAACACTAATTAAAGGATCAATCATCAAAAATGTAATTAATGAAGCACTGGGTTCAACCCTGGCTTCATTAATTAAAATTTTTGCTTATATGGGTTTTATTACTTACTTGGTAAACGCAAGCGTGGACATTACGGCCCACGCCAGTCCACGGTGACTGTACTCTTACGTCCAGTGCAAACATGATTAGTGAAAGTTTGAGAATTTTACACTCCATTTCACAGTGGAACCGTTTGATGGCTTAAGTATCCAAAAAGTGAAGAAATAACATTACCCCAAGAAACATGAGGTTGAGTGTACCTGAACATGTCTGGGCGATTTTAGGCACGAATAAATATATAGTACCGTCACGTAGAACTGATCAATGTTTCAACGGACGCAATTATAATAGATTCAAAACACTAATTATAGGAACAAGCATCACAAATTTAATTAATGAAGCACCGGGTACAACCCAGGTACAACCCAGGTACAACTCGGTACAACGCGGTACAACCCGGTACAACCCGGTGCTTCATTCATTAAACTTTTGCTGATATAAGTTTTATTACCAAGAAAACGCATGCATGGAGATCACTCCCCACGCGTGGATTACGGCCACTCCAGGGACGGCTTTCTAGAAAAGTGTTGGGGAGTGGGTAGTTTCCCCAATCCCATTCGTCACTACACTGCTGAATGGATGAATATCACTCACACGTAGATAGAATTAACCACCTACAAAGCCACCTACCCATTAACCAAACGACGCACCCACTCCAAACAAAGACCGACCCAGCCACCCGCCTTCGACCCACCTACCCACCCAATCACGTCCGAAATATTCCCACCTTTTGAAGGTTTTTGAACAGTTTGTGTAAGTCACACAAAAAATGATGACTTGTCCTCCGATTTCAACACAGTGCCAGATACAGCTTGCTACCATACCCTGAAGGTACAGATCGTATAAGCTTATTTATGGCGTCTATCGATATGTGGGACGTAATATTATCCTCGGGTAGTGTGCTTTTAATAAATAGCCTTTTTGCCCTTATCAAAAAGTCTAAGTCGGGTACATTTTTGTCGTTTCTCGGGGCTCTGCTTTCAGACAGTACACATTTAGACGTCATAGTTAAGAAAAATTAGCAAATGAGTGCAGAATTCAAATTAAACTGTACATTTCATGAGTGCAGAAAGTTATGTTTTCTCCAGAGTATGTAATCAAAACTAATATCTCGATCGACTTACACATGAACATCTTTATAATAACTTGCCATATTTTAGATTCATTTGTCGTTCTCTTGGCACACTGAGAGTCGAGTTGAGAATTTCCTTGAAGGTTCAGACATGAAAAAATTAAAACAGAGCTAAGGGATGAGGAGCTTAACCGAGCAGCATTAACCAACAATAACACGTGTCCTACAGCGAACCCCTGACAACCTGAGTACAGAAAACGCTGAAAACCTACATCAGGAGATGCCCCATAACAGGCCAGGAAATAATTCGCGGACGAACTACAGGTTACGACAGATTGCGACAGGTTACGACAACGCAATACAGCAGATGATTATTAAATTGCCATGTTACAAGAAGAATGATTTCAGTGCGCCGAAGGCGCAGAGACGATGGTGGCTTATATTCATTTTTATTTTGAGAATAACGTAGGGTTAATATTTGTGGCTTTCATTTTTCTGAGAATAACTTTTTGGCTTTGGTAGTTTATATAGCTACTCTGTTGGTATACTAATGTAAAATGACGACAGTTTGAGGACAACAAATATTTGAAATCAGTTTATAGGGAAAAATGTGAAAAGTGACACATGATGTTTTTTCACTCAAACAACCGGCGTGGATTGATTCTAAGGCTGATAGATCAGGCAAAGAGCATAGAAATCTGAAAATAAAGATATTTAAAACATTAGACATTTTTCTTGAACTTAAACCCATAATTACATATATTTTTATCGACTCAGTAAAACGTTTAGGTTACAAAACACTGTTTTGGTGCAAACAGCGCCTCTAGCGGTTTGTACCCTAACCTTTAATGGAAGATAAAAGTTCCCTGGTTTATCCGATTGGTGGAAAAAGCTTGTAAGTGTGAATGGAATTTTAAAGTGCATGTTTTGAAAAAAAATATCAAATATTGGTGACAATTGTCTTCTGGAAAGTGTGAGAGAAGTTTAAAGTTGGGTGGGGGTTGATAAAAATATGTCTATTTAATTCAGTGCGAAACTGGACGGGAGTATAGGAATCGCCAAATTTAAAGGCAAACATCACATGACGACCTATATTTTTTCAGTATATTTTTTATGGATAGATGATTGTTTTTTGCCAAAATCAGCTTGATGAGATATGGAGAGGGAGAAAGTTTAGCACTGTGGTCAATGGAAAAAAAGTGTATTGTAACCAACTGGACCTTCCCCGGTCGTGTAATAATTTCAACAGCGATAAATTAATCGGAAGTCTATTTTCCTGGCGAGATAAATCAGGGATGCTTGAAACCGAACTGGATGCACGCCATTAAAACAATAACAAACGACGGCTAGCGTTATTCACAAAAATCGCCAATTAATTTTCATTATTTTTTCATTTTTTGTCTCAAAAACATAGGTTATGACCCCTCGTTGGAGGGAGCTCATCGAGCTCGTTCCAAAGAGGAGTCATAACCTATGTTTTTGAGACAAGAAAATGAAAAAAATTAGTTATTCAAGATTTTTGTTTTACAAGTGTCGTCTGCTTTTCATGTTAGATAAAGGGTTAAAACATTAATAATAAACAAGTTAATCGATTATCCCATACTTGTAAGTATGGTGGATAAACCATTTTCTACGAAACTCGTGGAACGGCATTTAATCGGAAACCTTTCATTAGTGAAAACACATGTCCAGGTCACTCAGCGTGAAGGAATTCTGAGGAACAACCTCATCAATATTCTGCCTTTAGAAAAAAATATATTAGCTTACAACAAACATTTTCCGACAGACGACAAAATTTCTTCAGGGGTGGGGGCGAGCCGACTCCGAATAAAATGGTTCGTTATCGAGGAAAACAGGACATGAACGATAGAGGGCTTGTCAATCTTCTTCGACATGTCCACATTTTGTGCGATAGAGAGGTTACGTGATAACTGGTTCAATGGATCTGACGATTTTATACCGTGTCGGTGCTCCAGTCACGTACCTAAAATCACTGTCACATACTATATCATTTATTTCGTTAATGGATTCTGTCTCGCCGGTGTGATATGTACTATTCAAAAATGTAGGGGATATCCAAACTGATGTTGATATTTTCGGAAAATGGTATCGGATACGCGTGATTGGACACATCAATATGCTACCAAATTTAATGTGGATCATGGCTGTCTCCGGCCCACGAAAACTTCGTGCAGGTTCTTCGCACGAGCGCCGCGTTAATGTCTGTGGGGTACGTTTTGAAATTTTCATTCGTACTGAACGGGCTTTTACGGAGGTCTGATCGTTCTAGTCTTGGTATAAACTCATACATCAATACTTTCTGGTCGAAACGTAACTTTTGAGGTATGCGAAGACTGACACAGGACGGACGTTTACGTGCCGTTGGCATGTAGGAAGCTGGCAACTGACACACTGCAGTGACTCAAATTCTCAACGTTACTCAATCGGTGATTAGCAGGTTGTGGTCACGCTACTGTCAGACATACAATGTTGATGACAGACGTCGGTCAGGTCGCCCGAAATCGACAGCTGCTAACCAGAATCGTTTCATCCGAAGCACATCATTACGTAACCACCATCAAAGTGCCTCAAAAATTGGACAGCAGCTTCAACGAGCGACAGATGTGCGAGTCAGTGGTCAAAATAGCCTACGCAGTTGGAATTTGTACCGTCGACGACCCCGAATAATTCCACGTTTGACTGAATGTCACATCGCAGCAAGACGTAATTGGTTTGGAGCACAACAGCGCTGGGACAATTGTCGGTGGAGGAACGTCATGTTTTCCGATGAATCCGGAGGTTCACTCTCGACTTCCAGGACAGGCGAAACAGTGTGTGGCTGCGGCGGAACGAACGATGCCATGATGTAACCGTTCGGCAGCACATTTTGGTGGTGGGTCGGTTATGGTGTGGGGAAGCATAACCATGACAAGCAGAAGAGCATTACATGTCATCCAAAGGCGTGTCACAGGGCAGTACTACCGTGACAACATGTTAGCAGCTCATGTGGTGCCATTTGCCTGACGTCACGGCCGTCGATTCATTCTCCATGATGACAATGCAAGAGCACACAAGTAGTATATCGCGTACATTTGAGGGGCCATTGGCCGGACCTCGGTGCCGGACCTCGGAAGTGACGTCATGTCACGTCACCTAATGGCGCCATGCTGTGTTGTCATGGTAAACCGCGTGAGCGGCCATGTTGTAACGTCATCCCCATAGTGATACGTGGTGTGAGTGCGCATGCGCAGCGCATGTTAGGGTGATACGTGCTTCCGTCGCCCATAGATAGACGAAAACTGTTGCATATATAGATAGAAGCAGAGAATTCTGAAAGAATTCGAAATAATACAACTTGTCGGGATGTTTGCGGTAATTCGTGATACTCCGATTCAATCGAACACACCCCCGGTACCCTCTCAGTACTATAGCACTAGTACTATGCTAAGCCGATAAAATGGAAAAATCCGTAAAGTCGATTTCGGTGATTTGGGGTGGATTTTGGTGATTTGGAGGGATTTTCGGGTTGTTTGTGGTAATTTGATTTACTCCGATTCAATCGAACATACCCTCCGAACATACCCCTGTCTTGTTGTAGGTCTTTAGGTAACATTAGCAACCACGTGCTACCATAGAACCCAAGATGGCGACCTCCAGTATACAAAATGGACGACGGAAACACGTATCACCCTAACAACACGCGCTGCTCATGCGCACTCACACCACGTATCACTATGGGGATGACGTCACAACATGGCCGCTCACGCGGGTTACCATGACAACACAACATGGCGCCACTGGGCCACGTGACATGACGTCAATTCCGAGGTCCGGCACCGAGGTCCGGCCAATGGCTCTTCAAATATACGCGACATACTACTCACACAGGGTCCATGTCGCTACAGAGTTCCTCCAACTTCACTACACTGCCTTGTCCAGCACTAAATCCAGACCCTTCACCAGTCGAGCACGTCTGGGATATGCTTGGCAGGCACTTACGACAACACCAACAGCCTACTACCAATGTCCAGGAACTCGCCGCTACACTGCAGGAACAATGGGATAATATCAATCAAGCTGATGTTGAACGTTTGTTGAGGAGTATGCCACGTCGGATCCGCCCTGGTCTCACGAATCGAGGAGTATTTACAAGGTATTGAAGTCTTGGACTGAATGTGGTAAATTCTCTGATTGACCATCCATGTCTTCTGCAGCTCAGTGCGTGGAATGTGTGCTCGTTAGAGACCCAACTATCGCTAAAATCATTCACCAGATGTCACAGTGCAATGCCTGAACTCTCTTTTTGATGAAAATATGAATATATTTCTTCATATATCTCACTTTTATCAAATATCCCCTACGTTTTTTGAATAGTATATACAAGGTGGATAAATGTCGCCAAATTCGTTTTTGATGATGATAACTGAATGAGTCTGTTCGTTGTGAGAGACTCGGAATCAGGTCAAGGAGCTTCTTATGGAGAAAAACAGATAAAAAGTTGTATTATCTAAACATTTCTTTTCATTTCCTTACAATAGGAGCGTGACAACCGTTACTTATTCCCCTTCCTTATTGAACATTCGTTTTCAACCGATAAAATATGTTGATAACCAATATCAGAAAAGGAACTGGGAATATTGTTATCCCTGGTGGGTGAGGGTGTGAGATGGTGAAATCTCACCAGAGGGTAAGATATTTGGGCCAGACACGAGGCTTGCCGAGTGTGAGATTATTATTATCCCTGATGGGTGGGGGTGTGAGATGGGAAAATCTCACCCGAGTGCAAGATATTTGGGTCAGACACGAGGCTTGCCGAGTGTCTGTATCAAATATCTTGTCACGAGGGTGAGATTTCCCCATCTCACACCCGCCCGCATCGGGGCTAATGTTTACCCCACCACCAAAACAGTGACGTCATTAAAAGTAATTCAGGGGTACGTGCAGCTATATCGAACAATTGTGTTGTCCATTTCTGAAAAAAATGTCTTGCTTATCGGAAAGAACAGGTATATACCACAAACTTAAATCCCAACGCCGGCAATTAAGGGTTAAAGATTTGTAGCGAAATGAACATTGACACATTCCGATGAGGTCATATGAATTCTGCAATGTATTCTCATAACTTTTCGATGGGAATTTAGCGCAACTCTCTCCACTCATAATGGCCTTCATCCAAAAATCCATATAACGTTTAGTTCGTCTGATAATATTTCCGAAAACGTGACACCATGTTGTTTGTGCGATGATTGAATAGTTCTGCGCTCATTAAATATGCTAATAAGCCAATATAGGTTGGTCACGTGGGTGGGGTGAGATAGCTGTCACGTGGGTGGGGTGTGACAGGCATATCTCTCCGAGCTGTCTCACACGACTTTGTCTATATCTCGGTAGCTTTGTGGTAGGACAATTCCCCATGTCACACCAGCCCCCATCATTGACACATTCCGCCCCCATGAGGGATAATTTTTCTTCCCCCACCAAAACACACTGACGTCATCAAAAGTAAATCATGTGCGCATGCAGCTAAATCGAACAATTTTATTGTCCATTTCTGAAAAAAACTAAGTTGCTAATCGGAAAGAACACACAAAAGTTCTATATATACCACAGTTATACACCGCAAAATTAAATCAAAACGCCGGCAAGACAGAGGTTAGAGATTTGTGACGAAATAAACATTGACACATTCCGATGACATTCTGATATTGTCATTCTACAATGTATTCCCATAACTTTTCGACAGGAATTTCATGCAAATCGTTCCACTCATAATGGCGTTCATACAAAAATTCCTGTAAAAGAGTCAAGTGTCCTTTGGTTTTGCGGTCTGTGTTTTTATTTCTATTTTCTTTGACAAACGTTCGTCTGCTAATATTTCCGAAACGTGACACCATGTTGTTTGTTTACAGAAGAACGTGCGATGATTGAATAGTCCTGCGCTCATTAAATATGCTAATTAGCCAATATAGGCTGGTCACGTGGTTGGGGTTGAGATAGCTGTTACGTGGGTGAGTGGGACAGGAATATCTCTCCCAGCTGTGTCACATGACTTTATATATATCTCAGTATCTTGGTTGTGGGAGAATAATCTGTTATCACGCCAGTCCTTACATTCATATAAAATAACGCCTGTAACGTCCCATTGTGCAGATTTGAGAAGAAAATCCCACAGAAAACCAACTCGACCTACACAACATTTGAGAAATAGTCCCATTGGATTGAATTAGGGCTCGCGCAGGATACAGCGAAGTGCACGATTTTTGGATGTCCTTGGATCAATTTAGGCGAACCGTATTTGCTTTTCAGTTATTTTGAAACGGATAGGCCAAAGGGCCAACTTGATTTGGAAGTGTCTGTCCACATGTTTATTTTTTATGAAGAAAAGTAGCTATAAATTCATTTAACACTTACACTGCCGAAAGCGACTATTGTCAGTTATTTTAAGACGATTTTCTGTACGTTATGGTATGCGCAAATCAAACCTACCATATGAATAATTGTTGGAAAGGGCTCAGAGAGCCCTTTCCAACAATTAATCAGATGACAGAGTTTCAAGTATGCCATAAATCTTATTAAACGTCCTCGCATACAGTCGTACTTAGAGGTCCTCCATATGTGGTTAAAGTGGGAGTAAAAGGGTTAACTGTATTCTGTCTTTATAATGACATGGAAGAAAGTAAAAGTGAAGAGTAATTTTCTCGAAGCAGACGGGTGTTGTCGTGAATAAAGAGACCTTGACATATTAAAAAACTTGGCTGAATATGCGGAGTCAAAATAATTTATTCCTCTCAATAATTTCAACCAGAGACACGTGGAATTTTCCCTCAAGAAAATTTGATGCAATCGATATGCAAAAAGATTCGAAATGAAGGCCTTAATTAAATAAATTTCTCACCCCCCGAGGCGATGTAAAGTTTAAATAAGTGCGATTAGGGAGGTCTGTGCTCAACGACCATCCGACATCTCTAGATATTAATCCCTGAGGCTCTATTATTAACCCCTTAGACATTGTAACGGTCAAAATCGTGCAGCGCTGATCACAGAATTTCCAATTTAAATTTTATTATTTCATTCATTTTTTGCCCTTAAAACATAGTCTATGACCCCCCCCCCCCCCCCCCCACACACACACACACAATGGAAACAACTTGTTGAGCTCGTTTCGAATCGTGTTTATAAGCCACGTGTTTCTAGGCGAAAAGATGAAAAAAAATCGTTATGCAAGGTTTTTGCAAGTATCACCCGTCATTCGGATTTTGGCTGCATTTCGGTGTGTGGGATACCCCTTAAATTGTCGATTTGTACAAAATATTTTGTTGCATGTATAATGTCTGGTGAGCTTAGTTAACGCATTCCTTCTTTAGTTACTTTCACACAGCTTGAGTTTTCAGAAAAAAAATACTTTATTATTTTTTTTTCCTCTCGGAACCCATCTCGTGATCTCCCATAAGAGGGGACGCATAAAAATAAGATGTACAAATTCAAAATCAGTAAGAAAACATACGACACACTCCATCTTCCGTTATTTAAAATATGCCTAATAGGCGTTTGCTATTACAGATCGCCATGTGTTTTTTTATTATATCAAGGGAGAGAGAGAGAGAGAGAGAGAGAGAGAGAGGAGAGGAGAGGGAGAGAGAGAGAGAGAGAGAGAGAGAGAGAGAGAGAGAGAGGCGAAGAATTTACAAACATAAATGTACACACGTCTTACTAATGAAACTTTAAATGAGAATGAAAAAAAACAAGAAACAAATAAAAAACAAAACAAAAAAAACAACAAACATTTTACAAATAATAAAGCCCCCCCCCCCCCAAAAAAAAAAAACAACAAAAAAACAAAAAACTGTGGAAAGCGGCTAAATTTCATTTTTCATTTTTGATTTTTGGTTTCTATACTGTTGCAAAAAATGTGGTTACTTAATAGTTCAATTTAAACTAAAAATATGAAAGATGCACAAAATTGAACTTTTAAACAAATTGAAACTGTTGCTACGTCAAAGTGTATTTTCCAATCAGAAAAGAATACAAGGCGCCAAAGCTTTAACATTACAGATGGTCCCTTGTTCAACTCAATGGACGAGATGCTGTGAGAAAGCAGTAATGGTTAAGCACTGCTCCAGCTATTTGTCGAGGCTCAAATCTGAAAGTCCATTAACTGAAACAATGCTTATGAATCTTACCTTCATATACTGAATTTATATTACAATCTGAGAGGAAAATGAACTCTTCCGGCGTTTGAGTGACTGTTTACAAACAGTCACTCAAACACCGGAAGAGTTCATTTTCCACTCAGTCAACTTTCCATTGGTTTTTTTTTCATAAGAATCTCTATGGACTGACTGCGATGAGGGGCAATCCCATTCAAGGACCTACATCATACATAAACACAAATAGTCAAACACTTCAATAAAGTGGAAATTCGTTGTTCAATTCTTTTAAAATATACCAGCGCGGCAGCTCAGTTGGTCAGAAATATCCAATGAGCATTTGGACATGCCTTTTATAAAACTTTGCTTTCAATATGTATGCAGTAAAAACTTAAATTAACAAAGAGGAATGCAAACGAACGCGCTCCATCGGACATGCGGATGACCGTGGGGCGGCAACTATCATCCGACGTCCCCTGACTGTCTTTGGTTCTCTTATCTGAATTTTAGTTTAAACAGCCCCTTACAATGTTCATTATTTATTTATTTATTTATTTATTTATTTATTTATTTATTTATTGGTGTTTAAGATCAAATACTTATGCACAATGGCTAATCGGGACCTTGACAGTTTTACGGGTGGAGGAAGCCGAAGTACTCGGAGGGATCCACCGAGCATCGACGAGCAACTGTCAGCTCCTCAACATTCTAACTTTGTTCAAGCTCCGCTCAAGCAGGTTACATCGGTTGAAGACATGTGAACCATCGACGCGCAGTACGCCTTAGTACCACGGCGTCATCGTGCCCCCATGTAGGTAATCGGGATAAAGTGCCTTGCCCAAGGACACAACGCGGGTCGCCATGGACGCGGATCGAACACTAGACCTCTAGCATAGAAATCAAACAGTCTACCACTGAACTTACAATGTTCAAAATTGGCTCAAGCTTTCGATTCGTGTATAGTACAGCCGCCGTGGAATGGTCATATTTCACGCTTATCTGGTAATAAAAATCATCATCTGCAAAATTTTAATTAATAAAGCACCCGATTGTACCCGGTGCTTCCTTAATTAAATTTGTGATGATTATTCCTGTAATTAGTATTTGGAATGTAATATTACTGCGTCCATCGACATATTGCCCACCCGTGGAAAGTTACCAGACCACTGCGGCGATATTGTAAATCGACCATTTACAAGTGAGACGACTCTCAATAGCTTCAAGCTTAATGTCAAAACCCATTCTCACAATTTGTGTCTGTGTGTGTTATTGTTGTCACATTACTCGGATCGTGTTTATTTCTTCAACTTTTTGTTTTATATGATGTAGACATGTAACACGATTGTTTGAATAAAAAATATTGTTTGAACTAAGTTTCATGCTTGAACTCATTATGCAGAAGAGGTATTTTGTAATAAAAAGTCTACGCAATGTGTAACCATGGCCTATCGCGTATGTAACAAAAAAAAAAAAAAAAAAAAAACAACAACAAAAAAAGCTCCAATAACCCAGAGGGTCGTGTAATAAAACATAGTGTAATGAAAGCAGTGCAATATTTAATGACTCACGACTTTTTGAACTTAAATAGAAGAACGCTTTCACTCATTTCGAACGCGAGTAACAAGGACGAGTTCCCAAATACAATTCCAAATGCTTAACATTGCCTGCGAGCGACTGAACAAGTATTGGTTTTCTATTAATATTTTACCAAACTCACGTATGATGGGGATGTGCAGAGTGAATTCAGCCTGGAAAACTCCACTACAAAGACGTACCCAATGGAGAAAGGCGTCAAACAAGGGTGCATCTTGTAACCAATTCGATTTACATTATATATCGACGATTTATGGGAAGAGTAGATGGCAAGTGCTGAGAGGGTCAAAGTTAGAGGAACAAAAATCCAGGTGTGTAGCCAGTAGTCTATAATAGCGGCGCCCTAGCCTATTTTGAGGATGGGGTGGGCAAAGATGATATTTGAATATCTTTTCGTGACGAGCGCGGTGAAGAGAGATTTACATCTAGTCGTACTAGTCACAATACTGGAGTTATGTTGGTTTGTACGTGAGTTTTGTACAGTACAGTAGAGTGTTTTATGAGTTGGTAGGGTCTGGGCCAAGCTACGAGCTGCACCTAACAACCAATACTGGCATCTGTTCGGGGAGAGCGTGGTGAACAGAGGTTATGCAGCAGAGTTTATACAGTATATATAAAAAAAAAACAGAGGTGGACTAAGAACCGAGCCCTGGGCGTATCAGACGAGAGCTACACTTCACATCGAATTGATTTTCCGATCAGTTAGGACAGAGGAGATAATGCGAAGAATTTTGTTGGGGCGGTTCATTTTGACAAGTTTATGTCTCCTACTGTTGTGTGACACTTAGTCGAACACATTTTCAACGTCAAGTAGAACCGCTGCCTCAGTTTCTTTTGGTGATAGGGAGGTCTACGTGTAATCAATAAACCGGTAGATGTGCTCTATGACTTTCTTATGGTTTGGGGATTTCACTTTACTCAAATAACTACGTAGACTGATAGGTTCATAGTTCGATGGCTTGTTTGAGTTTTTGCCGGGTTTTGGGCATTATCACCCGGTGTCACCTTACGGTTAAAACTAGAAGTCCTGTCCTGAAATGCGCACGATTTGCGCGTTAATCTACGCGTTATGACGATGGTAAGGCTAACAAATTCTGCACATACGGCCTGTGCACAAGCAAAGTTTCAGCCAATGGACCTCCGGGTAACCCGGAGGTCCATTGGCAGGAACATTGCTTGTGTTTACTATGGGTAACAAGAAGAACTTGCCATGCTTTGGGTGCCATTCGATATGACAATTGCGCGCAATTCCTACGCGCAATTAAGCATAGATAAGCGCACAGTTCGTGACAGGACTTCTAGTTTTAACTCTACACATCTATATTATGCACGGAATGTTGTAGAAATAGTAAAGAATAGCAATATATGTCGAGTCGCTCGCAAGCAGACGTAGTAATAACGGTTGATGAAGGTGTGATAACTGATTGACAATCAGGCTTGACAGAACGTGTTTTTCAGTAAATGTTTCTGACGACTGTATGCAGATGTCACTCACAATAATAAAATATTATTCAATTCAAATTGTAAACAACAACAACAACAACAACAACAACAACAACAACAAACAACAAACAACAACAACAACAACAAAAACAACAATAATGAGAGATAAATAGAGGATAACAGTATCTGAAACCTCTGACATTGTCTTCAATGGTTCGTGTTTGGATACAGATTTCAGATTTCGCTAACAACCTTCTTGACATCACTTCCCATTATATACGTAACAAAATAATTACTGCAAGACTAAACCAACCAGAATGGATACACCATGTGACGTGGTTACTCTTAAGACAAAGAAAAAGTCTATATCGTATAGCATGCGTGGGTGAAATATAGAAAAAGAAAAACGAAGTTGTCGAAGCTACTAGGAAGGCTTCGGCTACATATATCTCTAGCTATTACTTAGTAGGAAGGCTTAGGCTACATATATCTCTAATGTACAGTCCACGGTGAATAACATATATATCTAATGTACAGTCCACAGTGAATAACATATATCTCTAATGTACAGTCCACAGTGAATAACATATCGTCCCCTGAGTTCCAATGTGTTCTATGTGCCAGTAGGCACATAGAACACATTGGAACTCAGGGGACGATATATCTCTAATGTACAGTCCACAGCGAATAACATATATCTCTAATGTACAGTCCACAGTGAATAACATATATCTCTAATGTACAGTCCACAGTGAATAACATATATCTCTAATGTACAGTCCACAGTGAATAACATGTATCTCTAATGTACAGTCCACAGTGAATAACATATATCTCTAATGTACAGTCCACAGTGAATAACATATATCTCTAATGTACAGTCCACAGTGAATAGTCGACAAACTCTACTGGAAAACACTTGATTCATTTTTTGCAGTAAAAACCAGGAATTCCATCAATTATCCATCAAAATAAAACATATTCCACAAATAAGGAGAAAGCTGAAGTATGCAACGCATACTAAACCTCTATTACAACTGTGGATGCCTCCCTACCAGCACTTGTCTCGAATTCCCCACATGTAATCGATAGCATAACCATTCACTGTTGTGAAGAATACTAAGTTTTGAAATCTCTTAATGTCTCCAGGGCAGCTGGTCCTGAACTCAATATGTCCACGTCTATTCAAAGAATGTAAATCATCATCATCTGAACCACTTTCCATGCTATTCAATCTTCTTCGGAGTAATTCCTACTGCTCGCCAGTGCTAAAAAATCCCCTTAAAAGTTTTGTCCAACTATCGTCAGACATCACTTATCAGTTATATTGGAAGGTATTTGAGAAGTGTGTGTTCAAACAATTGTGGAAATTCCTAATCGGTAACAATGTTTTAAGTCAATTCTAGCCAGGGTTCACGTCCGGTGACTAGACCGTGCTCCGACTAACGGATCTGTATGATGAATTCTGCCGAGCTCTAGGTGAAGGTAAGGAAGTGGGGGTAGTCTTTGTGATGTCAGTAAAGCTTTTGACCCTGGTCTAGTTCAGAAGCTACAGAAGATTGGTATGTCCGGTGACCTTCTTATGTTTCAAAAATCATACCTTTCCAACATGACCCAGCAGGGTTGTCATAGCTTCTGAGACATCATACCGGAAACCTCTATTTACTCAGGAGTTCCTTAAAGGTCGATCATGGACCCCTTCTACTCCTTATAATATATTAACGACTTTACATAAAACCTAATAAGCAGTATATGATTCTTCGTGGATGACATATCATTATATCTCGATGAAAACTCAGATCAAGCCGCAGCTATAATCAAGCAAGACTTTGCAACAATCGAACAACACTGTGCCAAAACTTAGTTGGTTGAGTTCAATCCCCAAAAGACAGACCTTGCTTAGTACGTACGTAGAATTACACCATTTCTACACCCACCATTATTCTTAGGTAGTATACAAATTTTGGAAGTTAAGATCCATAAGCATCTAGATGTAATACTAAACAATACGTGTACATGGAATGACCATGTTGCCATATCTGCTTCAAGGCCTGGCTCCGTATTGACATACCGAGGAGTCAAAAATTCATCCTTGATCGAAGTGTGCTGGAAAAATTTATTTTGCTTTTTTAGATCCCTTCTGAAATATGGTGATACGGTTTGGGACAATTGTACCTCGACCAAGGCTGTTGACCTGGAGAAAATTCAGATCACAGCGGTCAGGGTTGTAAATAGTGCAACTATAAGGGCCAGTAAGACCTTCTTGTCTACCGAAACCCGTTGAGACTCTCTTGAATAAAAACGTCGTAAACACCGTAATCACTGAGCTCCCTTTTGTAACTCACAACTTTTCCAATCTTTGTTCATCCCAAATACGACCAGTCGACGAAATAACTTACCATCATCTGCTACCTTCCTAAACGGTAGCAATCAACGACCACCGACATTTACGGCGGAGCTAAATCGCAGGCTGGTCAGGTTTACTACTCTAAGCTTACGTTTGCGCTGCAGCAATCGTAACGCTCATTTATACAATAAACACGTATCACGCCCCCCCCCCCCCCTTGTGTTTGTGATGAATGCGAGACAGTCGATCATTTCCTGTCATATTGCCCAATATATATGAACATGTCCGAAGTACTACAATTCGTCGCCAGAGTGCTAGAATGTCCTATGTCCCATAGGGGACATAGGACATTCTAACACCCAGGCGACGAATTGAATTACACCCGTCAACTAGTACTAGTTCTCTTTTATTTGGTTCGGAATTCCTTGATAATGCAGAAACCTACTGTGTATTTGAAGCTGTCCAGGATTTCCTTGCACTTAGCAAACGGTTCAGCAGCGGCAGCGAATTCGTGGCCTACATGGGTAAGTCTTCATCTGATTTGGTATACTGTTTGAACCAGTCTCGACACAAGTTATTAATTTTTTCGCGTCGCTAAATAAGTACATTACTCAGTTGCCAACCCGATATATGTCCGTTTAACTATGATCACCAAGAGATTATCTTTAACACTTCGATGCTTTTATACCCCTTATGACGTACGAAATCAAACAGCGCGTTGATACTTTGTGGCCATTTGTTTTGTTATTATTTTTCGATTTTCTTAAGTTTTAACCTCAGTTCCTATTTTCTCCCGATTAGTGCTCAGTGACAACCGTTGAGCCAAATGTTATTGCAGCTTAAAATACTAATATAATCCTGCTGTCAAGACTTCTCAAGAACTGGTTGAGTGCTAGAAGCCACTATCAGGACTTTCAAAAAATGAGGATACCAGAAGAAAAGCCAACACCTTCCTTGCTTATATTTCATATTCTGTTAAACACAAGTAATATTTTGTTTATATAAATTTGTTTTATTACAAATGATTGGAGAGTGCCCATAATTTGTAATAAAACAAGTTTTGAATAACAAATTCAGACCACCAAAAAATAATCTAGCCCTCAACCAGATAATCACTAATGTGAAAAATATCTTGTTATTTGTACTTTCCGTCGTTTGACGACGCATTTTGAAAAACGTTGAAGAAACTGAATTCCAATTGACGTTTGAACGTCAGGATAATTAGAGTCTCAACTAGGGTTGTCACGATTTTTTAATTTAGGAATCGATTAGTCGTCGCAAATAATCGATCATAATCGATTAATCGTACCTAGATGACCCCCCTCTCCCTCTCTGTCACGTCGATAAAAAATAAAGTTCAAGTCAGTTGACCTACCTCCGGTAAACAACGAAGACGATCCTCTTTTAGGAACATTCAAAGCTTTGATGTTCTGAACTTTTGAACCGCCAGTGTAATAATCAAGACCGGTCGGCAGTTGCGAAGTTCGCAACTGCCGACCGGTCTTGATTATTACACTGACGGTTCAAAAGTTCAGAACATCAAAGCTTTGATGAATGGACCTGACAGACAAATGCTTCCAACGGCTTCTTGGGGTTTAACATCGATGTTCTTAACTCTTTACCTTTAGAAACAATAGTTTTTTCATAAAAGTTTCTTTTAATTATTAAACGTCTAAAGCGGGATAAACTTTACCGATTATTCGACAACGAAAAATACTAATCGATTTCGCCGTGACCGATCAACAATCGATTAATCGATTAATCGTGACAACCCTAGTCTCAACGCGTTAAAACTATTTGATATTTTGTATCCATCACCCTTAGGCAGGTCAGATTCAAATGTTAATTCAAGTTCGTTTCTTCCTCATCTTAATCCTCTTTTTGTTTCTTCTCTAGTTTTATCTCTATTTTCTTCTTCCTGTTTTTTCTACTGGTTTAAACAATATTAGTCCAGAAAATGCCTCAGGTCAAATGCTCTTACCAACAAGGGAGACAACTTCCAAAAGCTTATTGTATTCTTTGAGTATGTTGTTTTGTTACATTCTATACTATTCTATTAACCCTTTACCTAACATGAAAAGCAGACGACACTTGCAAAAATAATTCTTGAATAACTAATTGTTTTCATTTTTTGTCTCAAAAACATAGGTTATGACCCCTCGTTGGAACGAGCTCGACGAGGTCGTTCCAACGAGGGGTCATAACCTATGTTTTTGAGACAAAAAATGAAAAAAATAATGAAAATTAATTGGCGATTTTTGAGAATAGCGCTGGCCGGTTTTAGCCGTTACGTTGGGTAAAGGGTTAAAAAAGTAGGGGATATTTGATAAAAGTGAGATATTTGAAGAAATATATTTATATTTACATCAAAAAAGACAGTTGAAGCATTGCACTGTTGCATCTGGTGAATGATTTCAGCAATAGCTGGGTGTCTAACAAGCACACATTCCACGCACTCATCTATAGAAGACATGGACAGTCAGTCAGAGAGTTTACCGCATTCAGTCCAAGACCTCAATACCTTGCAAATCCTCCTCGGTTCGCGAGATAACCGCGGATCCGACGTGGCATACTCCTCACCAAACGTCTAATATCAGCTTGACTGATGTTATTCCAATCTTCCTGCAGTGCAGCGAGTTCCTGGACATTGGTAGTGGGCTGTTGTCGTAGGCGCCTGCCAAGCATATCCCAGACGTGATCGATTGGTGAAAGGTCTGGACTTAGTGCTGGTCAAGGTAGTGTAGTGATGTTCTGCTCCTAGGAACTATGTAGCGACACGAGCCCTGTGTTCACTTACATTGTCATCTTGGAAAATGAATCGACGGCCGTGATGTCACACAAATTGCACCACATGAACTGCTAACATGTTGTCGCGGTAGTACGGCCCTGTGACACGCCCATGAATGACATGTAATGCTGTTCTGCTTGTCATGGTTATGCCTCCCCACACAATAACCGATCCACCACCAAAATGATCGTGCTGTCTAAGGGTTACATCATGGTACCGTTCGTTCCGCCGCCGCAACACTCTGTTTCTCCTGTCATGGAAGTCGATAGTGAACCTTAATTCATTGAAAAACATGACGTTGCTCCACCGACAATTGTGCTCCACAACAATTACGCCTTGCTGCGATGTGACGTTCAGTCAAACGTGGAATTATTCGAGGTCGTCGAGCGAACAAATTCCAGCTGTGTAGGCGATTTCGGATAGTCTGACCACTGACTCGCACATCTGTCGCTCGGTGCAGCTGCTGTCCAATTTCTGAGGCCCTCTGATGGCGGTTACGTAATGCCGTGGATCAGATGAAACGGTCCTTGTTAGCAGTTATCTCCTTTGGACGACCTGACCGACGTCTGTCATCAACATTGCCTGCCTGACGGTAGCGTGACCACAACCTGCTAATCACCGGTTGAGTAACGTTAACAATATGAGCCACTTCAGCCTGTCTGTTGCCAGCTTCCAACATACCAACGGCACGTAAACGTTCGTCACATGTCAGTCTTCGCATACCTCTAAAATTACGTTTCGACCAGAAACTATTGATGAAAGAGTTTATACCAAGAAAAGAACGATGAGACCTCCGAAAAAGCCCGTTCAGTACAAATGAAAATTTAAAAACGTACCTCACAGATATTAAACGACGCTCGTGCGAAACACCTAAACGAAGTTTTCGTGGGCCGGTGATATTCATGATCCACACTGAACTTGGTAACATATTGATGTGTCAAATCACGCGTATCCAATACCATTTTCCGAAAATATCAACATCAGTTTGGATATCCCCTACTTTTTTTGAATAGTATATTAATATCATGAGTTGTTTCTTCTTATTTGTTTGCGTGAAGAATACAATTGACACGTAAGGGAAACAGAGATGGAACGAGAGGTGGGACGGGGCGAGAAAAGAGACAAGGGATAATGCAGAGAGAGGGAGTGGAAGAGAGAAGACGAAAGGGATACCAAGAGAGAGAAAGATGATAGGAGAGAGATGGGAAGAGGGAGAGAGAGAGAGAGAGAGAGAGAGAGAGAGAGAGAGAGAGAGAGAGAGAGAGAGAGAGAGAGAGAGGGGAGAGAGATAGATAGATAGAGAGAGAGAGAGAGAGAGAGAGAGAGAGAGAGAGAGAGAGAGCGAGAGTATCGTTTCACGCCGCCCTGCTATGCTCTCTGCGCATGGAAACAAAAGAGTGTGTCGCTGGATGAAAACGATGTTACACTGCCACTCATGCTGTATTATGCCTCAAAGTTAGTTTGTCCAATCAGAAGGCTGGACTACCATCTAAGGCTTCCACTGTATCAGGTAGCTCACCTAATATTATTTGATATCAAGTGAGTAGCAGCCATTATTATTTTGATCAAATTGATGCATTTCCACTCGCTTTGAATTTTCAAAATTTGAATTAAAACAAAATAAGAAAACTCAAGTACCAAAACTATTTTCAAGGTACCGTATTTACTGATTTAAAACATTAAATATTTAAATAATGGACAGAAAGTATTACAGTACATGGAGAGTGGATTGTAACTAAATCACCCGCGGAGTGGAGTTATCACTCAAGCTATAAATTTTAAATTGTGTACACATCGACAACAAACACAAGCAATGTTTCAGCCAATGGACCTCCGGGTTTAACCCGGAGGTCCATTGGCTGAAACTTTGCTTGTGCTAGTTATGCTTTGCAAGATATTTGCAATTATTGCTTGGGTGGAATCTCCACTCTGCGGGTGATTTAGTGATAATACACTCTCAACGTACTGTATTTGTAGTCCCAAAAGTTCATTGTTTTTACGATTCTATCGACTGTAGTCTATCGATTTTTTTAATGCTATCACGAACATTTTCTTCACAGTTCACTCAACAGATTAACCTTATCGAAAATGAAATCGGAAGTCAGTAAGACACCTGACCCAATTATTGATGTTCCCCCAAATGAATTTTGTGATCTCTTCAAACCTCTCAGTCAGCAGACTTATCAAACTTATACGAATTTTAAGGAACAAATCTCAATGAAACTGTAATCTTGAGCACCAGTTGATTCAAAACAACGCTCTCGATTACAGTACTGGCGAACAAGAAATACTGAATGCCATCTCTAAATTAAAGTGTGCGAAATCAGAGGGCCTCGATGGGATCAGAGCAGAAATGATAAAAGTTACTAAACGGACATTAGTACCAATTCTAAAGAAACTGTTTAACAACATTTTGGAATCAGGCGTATTTCCTAAAGAATGACTCTCAGGATATACAGTACCAATTCCAAAATGCAACAACCCATCGACCACAGATCAGTTCAGGGGTATAACTATTACCAGCACATTGGGTAAAGTTTTTCTCAGTGTCATGCTAGAGAGATTGGCCAGTTATTAGGATAAGTTAGGAGTTCCGTCACAATACCAATGTGGTTTCAAAAAATACCACAGGACCGCCGACAATATCTTCATTCTCAACGATCTTATAAAACAGAGTACGGCACAAAACAACCACTTGTACACGTGTTTTGTTTCAATAAAGCATTTGACAAGCTTTGGCGAGAGGGACTTCTATACCGTTTGGCATCTCCCGGTATCGGTGGAAAAATGTATCGCTCAATCAAAGGTGTGTTCAGTAGTACTGAATCATGTGTGAAGATATCGAATAGTTTATCTATAACGTTCCCCACAATCCAGGGGGTAATGCAGGGCAATTGCTTAAGTCCATTATTTTTTAATTTATTTATAGATAGCCTAGCAGATGAATTAAAACACGCGGATAACGATCTACATGAAGTCATGGGTACTCATATACCTTTTTTGATGTACGAAGATGACATAATATGAATTTCTCAATCTCCATCAGGTCTACAGAACACGCTTGATAAATTAGACACTTTTTGTCGTAATTGGCAGATTAAAAGTAATACAGCAGAAACTAATATTGTGATATTTAACAAAATGGGAAGGAAAATAGACCACACATTCAGGCTAGGTAATTTTGCTCTACGCTCCTCTCTGGGATATAATTATCTGGGTTTAAATTTTTCCGCCTCCTGTAATCTCAGTTACGCCATCACAGATCTAAAAGTCAGAGCCTCCAAGGCACTGTTCAAAGTGTGTAATTCACTTGGCGGCAATGATATAGTAATCACGAAGCTGTTTGACTCATGCATAAAGCCTGTGTTAACTTACGGTTGTGAGGTTTGGGGAGACCGTTGTGTCCTGAAAAAGGCTGATGAAATTGAAACCTTTCGTGTACGATTCTGCATGCGAGCTCTTGCTGTCCAGCGTAACGCGTCAAACGTGGCCTCTCAAGCAGGAATCGGGAGATTTCCTTAGAAAGTTTGAAATTTTGAAGCATATGATAAAATACTGGCTTCGGCTGGAATCTCTCCTCGAATGTAGATTCCTTTATAAATGGTATAATACATTCAAGCGGCGAGATGACAGCCACTGGCTTAATCTTATTCGCGCAAACCAAAAAATAAGCAGACTGATATCTGCAAAATGAGGTCCCCAGAGGGTGAATTTAGTGATGCTACCCTGCATAGCAGGGTAGCATCACTAAATTTACCCTTTGTGAACCTCAATCTGAATCAGGGTCTCAAAACTAAACAGAAAGAGGGACCCAGAGGATAAATTGGCCCACTGTATGGGATAGCATCATCAAATTCACCCTCTGGGGACCTCATTCTGCAAATGTCAGACTGCTTATTTTCAGGCCTGTATTCGCGACAGTCTCTATAAATAAGGGGTTGGCTATGTGTGGAACACCCCCTCGGTAGCAAATATCTAAACGTTCCCGGATATTTTTCTTAAAAGGATTCATGACAATTATACACAAAACTGGAAACATTCGGATGTAGTGAGTAAATCAGAAAGGTTAGGTAAAATGAGATTTTATTTTAATATGAAAAACAATTACACGAGACCCCTATATCTTGATTCTCTACCTCTGGAAAAAAAAGCTGATTACTAATTTTTTGCTCAGTTGTCATGATTCAGAGGTGGAGAAAGGTAGACACCACAAGCCTAGACCATTTCCATTGGAGAAAAGATTATGCCGCTTTTGTAACACGTGGACAGTTGAGGACGAAAAACATTTCATCCTTGTCTGCCCTCACTATTCACCATTACAAGATCGTCTTTAGGGAGCAGTCGAAACCATATGGCCAGCATTCCGATTCATTCATTCTGATCAGCAACTTTCGTTTCTATTCGAATCGGATAATGTACATGTAGGTAAAGCCATTAACAGAGCTTTGAGCATGAGATCAGCACCATAGTAATATGAGTAGTTAACTTAATAGTGACCTGTGATTATGTTGACACATGTGGAGTTCTGGACTACGTTTCCACATGTGGGGGTTGGATTTGTAGATTTATAATATGCAGTTAAGGCAATGCATTGTAATGGGGCTACGCTGGAAGTCACATCTCGTTTTGTCAGTAATTATTATATTATAATTCCTTGGAGTAGCCGGTTGGTATCCTCCAGTGGATTGCAATAGAGTAATCTCGATGTTTAGAGTTCATTGCTATGGGCCTTGGCGGTTTAGAAGTGAAAACTTCAAATTAATAAGGTTTTTATATAAATTATTATATTACAATTTACTGAGACATGCCTGTTGGCACACTCCAGTGACTTGTAAAAGAATAATGTATATGCCCAAAAGGGCATTGTTATAAGCCTGTGTGGAACAGAAAGAGAGTATTGTTTGTTGTGATGCGGACACAAAGAATTGAGTCAAAGACTATCAAGCAAATTGTCTAGTTTTATCATTTTTATTTTCTCATTCTTTACATTATATGCATACCTTTTTTATGAAGCCATACCTTTTCTATGTATTATGGTTGTGCAATAAATAGAGGATATGGAATGAGTGTTTTTCTCATATAATATTTATGAAACGAGTCTAAGAATTGTCCGTTTTGGCGAGCCTTTGGCGAGCTCAAACGGAAATTTCGGACAAGTTTCATAAATATTATATGAGACAAACACTCATTTCATATTCTATTTATCAAATGAACCACACACGCACAAATTAGCCACTTAGTATGACTTTTTAACCCATCACCTAACTTGAGTTGCAGACGGCACTTGGAAAAAACATCCTCGTGTAACTAAAAATTTTCATATTTTGCTTTCAAAACATACAGTACGTGCAGAGTGAATTGAAACTAAATCACCCGCGGAGTGGAGTTATCACCCAAAGTGTCACTTTCAAATTATGTACATATGGACATAAAATACTAGCAATGTTTCAGCCAATGGACCTCCGGGTTTAACCAGAGGTCCGTCCATTGGCTGGAACTTTGCTTGTGATGGTTATGCTTTGCAATAAATTTGCAACTATTGCTCGGGTGGAATCTCCACTCTGCGGGTGATTTAATGGTAATACACTCTCCACGTACTGTAGGTTATGACCCCTTATTGGAACGAGCTCGTCGAGCTCGTTCCAATGAGGGGTCATAACCTATGTTTTGGAAGCAAAAAGTGAAAATATAAAAAAAAAAATGAATGGCGTTTTTCAAATTGTCCAGTTTTGAAATTGACCAATGAAAGCTCCCAACTCTAATTATGCAAATTATGAAAATCTGGCCCAGTTGTATTTTGTTCAGCCAATCAAATTGTCTAGTTTTGAAATTGACCAATGAAATTGACGGAAGGCTTTATTTATCACTGATTTATATGAAAACAAAATATCAAATGTTTTAAAGTGAACAAAACGGACCAGTCATATGATAAAAGTATTCTATTCTATTCTATTCTATTCTACTTTTGTACTTCTTATGACGAACGAAATCAAACACCGAATTGGTACTTTGTGGTCATTTGTTTTGTTATTATTTTTCGACTTTTTTACATTTTTAACCTCAATTCCTTTTTTCACACGTTATCGCAGCTTAAAATACTAATATAATCCTTCTGTCAAGACTTCTTAACTGATTGAGTGCAAGAAGCCACTATCAGGGCTTTCAAATAATGAGGATACCAGGGCAAAAGCCAACACTTTCCTTACTTATATTTCATATTTAGTCAACACGAATAATATTTTGTTTATATAAATTTGTTTTATTACAATTTATTGGAGAGTGCCTGTGGACACTCTCCAATAATTTGTAATGAAACAAGTTTTGAATAAAAAATTCAGACCACCGAAAATAATTTAGCTCTCAACCAGTTAATCACTAATTTGAAAAATATCTTATTTGTACTTTCCGACGTTTGACGTCGCATTTTGAAAAACGTTGAAGAAACTGAATTCTCAGTGACGTTTGAACGTCAGGATAATTAAAGTCTCAAAGGGTTAAAACTGATTTTTTGCTGCTGACATTTTACAATTCTCCCTGCTCACTATTATCCAAGCCATCAGCGCCGCCGGAATATCTGCTGAAGAAGAGGGTTAATATGCTTATCGGGAAGATTAGGAAGAAGGGATGACGAAATGTCATCAAGCAGTTCGGTTCCGAGTTTTGGGAGGAGAGAAGAGAGATGGAGCTGCTCTAACCAAGGCATTCTCACCTGACAAGCGCGACAAATCAGCCGGCCAAAGTGTTATTATTATCATTAACATCACGGACAATTAGACTAAACTCCAGTCTTCTGATGGTTAAAGTTTGTAGGATATGGGAGTTGTTTAACATCGGCAAGTCCTTGAGTCATGACCGCTGGCTAAGTAGTTTTTTATTCGCTAAACAATCATTAATCATTGGTAGTCATTTGTTTTTTTTTAATTAAAAAGGTTTCATTGGTCGATGGAACAGATTCGTGAACTTATATAAATCTATCTTGGTCTTTTGTTATCCAATTTGTCCCCCTCCTCGTCGGGTCACGCGTTGTAGAAATACTGAACAATGGCAGTATTACTAATATTACTTGGCGCATGCATTCTTCCTGTTCTGGTTAGATCATCAGGTGAGTTTTCTTCAAATTTTTTCAAGTTTTTTCTTCTTGAGCATTTGTGTTATAAATGGTCTAAGACCTGATGTGATTTATAAAAAAAAGGCTCGAGTCTTTACCATGTTTAGTTCTGTTATGTAAATTGACTCTGTCTGCGTGCTTTCTTGCTTACGAGTGGCCAGGGACGTAATAAGCATCTTGTCCTTCAGAAGGGAGGGTGGGGGGGGGGGGGGAGCTCGGTCATACAAGGGTACCCACATACTGATATTAATCAACTCCCATATCAAAAAAATCTTGGCAGCCTGGAATCAAGTCTCCTCATCCGTGATGGTATTTCGTAGATGCTCCGGCACTGATGGCTTGGATAATAGTGAGTCGGAAGAATTATAAAATTTCACAAGTTGTGTCCAGTGAAGTGTCACACTTAACAAGAAACACTCCCATAGGGCTGCACGATATTCAAAACTGAATACTGGTATCGGTATTCTAAAAAATACCGCGGTATACCGGTATATCGAAAACTGTTCAGATATATGAACACAAGTACCACAATCGAGGCGTGAGGCATCACAGTCGGAACGAAATAGCATGCCTTGATGATGTGGTTGGAAAAACCTTTACCCAACGCAGACGATATCAAAATTTATTATTTTCAAAATTAGTTTATCAGATTTTCCCCAAAGATTTGAACAAAACTATATCGTGTGACCCCTCATTGGAACGAGCTCAACGAGCTCGTTACAATGAGGGGGGTCACATGTTATAGTTTTGTTGAATTGTTTTGAAAATTATTTTTTCAACTGCTAAATTTGTACATTACGAGGGCACAAACAGACGATTCCTTGGATAAAGGGATAATATTATTCATTCGGGGCTACAGTTAAAAAACTCAAGACATCTAAAAAATTAAATTGTGGATAAATAAATAATGATGATAAACCGATATTTTTGTAATTACACCGGTATTCAATCGATATTGGTTTGAATACCGGTAAATATATCGGTTTATCGAAATACAGTGCAGCCCTACACTCCCAGGCTATGCGAATTGAGCAGCGTGTGGCGTTCAACAAATTCGTTCTAATTTCTCAGGCTTTTTATATGAAAATTCGTTCTAATTTCTCAGGCTTTTTATGTGAAACACCTGTAGATATTTATATCAGACTGAGCGTCGCATCCCGCTCTCGTAGAATGAATTACATACGTTTGTTTCCATGCGCCTACTTACAGTACATGGACCATCAGTACACGGGTTGATAATACCCAATGTCTAAATATATTAGTGGTGATTCATGTGGCTTGGTGACATAGTGGAAATACAATATACAAAGCAATGTTTGGGACTCACGCAGCTCCACATTTAGAAAAATGTACATTTTTGGATCCATATTTGACAAATTTTCCCAACGGACCGAAACAATGAAAAATTGTTAAATATGGAGTCAGAAATAGTTTTTGTCTCGCGTTTAAATTCCGTAGTTTAGACAAATCAAACGAGAGAATCTTAGGTCGCATATTAATAGTAAAGATTCTGCACATCTTCCCCCTGCCATAAAAAGATAGCACTGACGGGTTGGAAAAGATTAACGTTGGCCTAAGCTTTCTCCCTCTCCCAATATATGCCTCTGTCGCCCTCTCTCTCGCTGTCTAAAGTTTTGAAAAAGGTTTGGGCGGACAGGTGCCCGGTTTTTACGACCATGTAAGTACCCGTTTAGTCCTACCGTTAAAGAGTTTTTATGGTATATAAAATTGAAATAAAATATAGTGTTTTTTAACTATCAAACTTAGCATTTCTCATTTTGATACAAATACGTGTACCTCTCAACTTGATATGTAAACTAACTGAATACTATTGCCCAACACGAACGAATGGGTAGCAGACTTGATATTACAGTACGTGGAGAGTGGATTGTAACTAAATCACCCGCAGAGTGGAGTTATCACTCAAGCTATAACTTTCAAATTTTGTACATATCGACAAAAAAATACAAGCAATGTTTCAGCCAATGGACCTCCGGGTTTAACCCGGAGGTCCATTGGCTGAAACTTTGCTGGTGCTGGTTATGCCTTGCAACGAATTTGCAATTATTCCTCGGGTGGAATCTCCACTCTGCGGGCGATTTAGTGATAATACACTCTCCACGTACTGCACATAAAACGTGGTGTGTGGATTATAACAAAAACACACACTGGGTGGATTTTCCACCTGAACAATTATCCAATATTCTGTAAACTTGCATGCGAATCTCACGCAACGTGTCAGCTAACTAACATGCGACATGAAGCAGAAGAATCATTGGCTAAAGCTTTTTAGCCAATTTAAAAAATTTACGCTTCTTACGTTTTATTAACAGGTTTTGTATATAATTATCTAGTAGACACCGAACGTTACGGATGTTTCAGTGGTATTTCCAACCGTCGTGTACTTTGTGGCGTAGTTGCTAACCAACTGAATTGACAGCACCCATATCTGATCCATTTACCTAACGTTAACGGCCGTAATCGTCGAAAGCTATACACAAAATCTTAGATTCAAAGTTTATTGTTTTTTTCTGTAAATTTTCGCCTTTAAGTTTTAGCTTGTCAGGCTTTATTGGAAAGAGATGATTGATAATAAAGCTGAAAAAACATTATTTTTAAAAATATTTCAACAAAACCATATCATGTGACCCCCTCATTGGAACGAGCTCTGAGGACTTGGATAGAGGTTTCCGGTTGGGGGGGGGGGAGGGTAGTGAATTTCCAACTATGGGTAGGGATCGGTCCCTCCTCCTTATTGGAAATTCACTACCGAGAAACATTTTGAAAATGAAGCCCTGAAAGGGGGCATAAAATTGATTCTAGTAACTGAAATGCCAACAGATTTGTGATAGAATTATCAGGTTATTGTTATTTCGTATTATTCTGGGAATTGAATATGAGCTAAACAAATGCCCAAGCTGAGAACTTTGAGCAATTCACATTGTCCTAACATTAAATCAGATCTTATGCAGGAATGATCAATTTTCGATGTTTCGTCATTTTGTAAATGTGAATGATGGAAATAACTCAGGATAACGATTTTACATGATGTGATTTTAGACCTACACAGTACTGTACAACACAGCGCATTAAATAACATTGACCTACGAATACTTCTGACAGAATGGACATACGAAGTACTGTACAACCCAGTGCCTTTAATAACACTCACCTACGAAAACTGCTTACAGAATAGACCTAAAAAGTACTGTACGTCACAAGACTTTTAATAACACTCACCTACGAAAACTGTTGACAGAACAGATCTACAAAGTACTGTACAAAACAAGGCATTTAATAACACTCGCCTCGAAAACTGTTGTCAGAATAGACCTACACAAAAAAAGTAATGAACAACACAAGCCATTTACTAACACTGTGCTTCGAAGCCGTTCATAAAACAGATATCCAAATACTGTACACAACAAGGTGATTAATAACACCCAGTTACGAGAATATCGATATACTTAGTACTGTATAAAGAGGTGATGTTAGGAACGATTTACATAATACTGTACAAAGCAAGACATTTACTGACAGCCAGCTGCGAAAACCACCGTTAGAACAAATCTACCAGATATCGTACAAAACAAGGCATTTAATAACACCCAGCTACGAAAACCACAGTAAGAACTGATGTACAAAATACTGTACAAAAAGGTGTTTAATAACACGTAGCTGCGAAAACCACAGTTAGAACAGATCTACAGAGTATTGTACAAAACAAGGCATTTAATAAAACCCAGATTCGAAAACCACCGTTGGAACAGATGTACAAAGTACTGTACTGAAAAGTATTTAATAACACCCATCTGCGAAAAACACCGTTAGAACAGATCTACAAAGTACTGTACTGAAAAGTTTTTAATAACACCCAGCTGCGAAAACCACCGTTAGAACAGATCTACAAAGTACTGTACAAAACAAGGCATTTAATAAAACCCAGATTCGAAAACCACCGTTGGAACAGATGTACAAAGCACTGTACTGAAAAGTATTTAATAAAACCCAGATTCGAGAACCACCGTTGGAAAAGATATATAAAGAACTGTACTGAAAAGTATTTAATAACACCCATCTGCGAAAACCACAGTTAGAACAGATCTACAAAGTACTGTACAAAACAAGGCATTTAATAACACCAAACCACCAAAATCGCTGTCAGAACAGATCTACAAAGTACTGTACAAAACAAAGCATTTAATAACACCAAACCACCAAAAACCACCGTTAGAACAGACCTACCAAATACTGTACAAAACAAGGCATTTAATAACACACAGATACGAAAACCACTGTTAGAACTGATACACAAAATACTGTACAAAACAAAACATGTAATAACACTTACATACGAGAACCACCTATAACACAGATCTACAACAATATGTACAAAACAAGGCATTTTACAAAATCCAGCTACGAAAATCGGCGATAAAAGAGATCGACAGGATAATGGTAGAGTGACAGGACCTTTCATTGTTCTGCTCCATTTTGACAGGAATTATTTTTTGATTTAAAAACAGGTGAAACATCTTTTCAGATATCTCTGAACCGACTCTCCACAAGGAAGTTTCTTGGCAAATTAAACTGAGGACATAATGACAGCGGTTGTTCTGTTCTTTGTGTTCACACGCATAGTGAGTTCTCGCTTGGGGTGGGCTGAAAGTTACGAAACTAATCCAGCAAGTTTGTCTGTATCGAGCCTTGACAAGGTGCAGATCCAATTTACTGCAGCGTAGACCTAATGTACTGGACGAATCTCACAAATTCCACAATAACGTGAGGACGAGGTGGAGCCGATACTATAAAACTTTTACAACTGTATTTTCTAGAATTGTATTTTCTACCTACGAATGCAGCTGACTATACTGAATAATTAACATTTTAAAAGATATGGCAATTTGCCACTTGTCACAGATATTTGAAAATGCTAATGGTTCATTTAACCCATTTAAAGCCATAACTAGAAAATACAATTTTAGAAAATACAATTGTAAAAATTTTATAGTATTGGCCCCTGAAGGTAATATTTATCACGTGACCCAAACTCGATAAAACATCTCCAAATTAGGACCGAGGCTGATATCTCAACATTTACCGATATGGTGGAGGCGAAAGTAAAGTTTTTTTGATAGTGTTCCTGCGTCATTGGACCTTCGATATGGACTTGAAACCTAACTCAATGTACTATACACTTGCAACTTAATTAAGCATCCCCTGGAATGTTTCATGACAGCGAAATTGCTGTTACTGATTATTATGTTTTTTTGGATTGCTATGTCTTGCAGTACATTTCATCTAGTGAAACATGATGTTTCTAGTTGATAGGGTACCCCAAACACATGCCCTCGTCCACGAGACCAAGCTTCCCACGAAGGTCTCAAAAACACTATCTTCCACATGCAATATATGGGTATAAAACAAGAAAATTTGTCACTTCTTTTATCAATAAATGTTGACATGGCAAGGAGGAGACTGCCAGAGGCACTAAGATGGCAAATCGTTGGCATGCATGCAACAGGCATGTCATTCAAAGCTATTGGAGGGCAACTTGGCTATAGTCATTCTGTCATCACATACTCGTCTGAAAACATTAACAAACCAACGATATTAGGGGCCGACCAAGGCCTGGTCAACCCCAAAATACCTCTCCTCGGGAAGATCGGATTCTGGCACACCTCGTTAGGCGCGAACCCTTTGCTTCAAGTGGGTTTTTGAAACGCCTTTGGCTCCCCAAGAGACGTTTACGCAACAGAACTGTCCGAAACCGTCTCAAAGCACTGGGTATGAAGTCCAGAAGGCTCATCAAGCGTCTAGCTCTGTCAGATCACCATCAAAGACGGCGTTTGTGGAGGCGTATGGCACGAAAACATTGAAATCTCAGGACATAGAGGAGAGTCCATTGGTCAGATGAGAGTAGGTTCCTGCCTCACGTCACAGATGGTCGCAAAAGAGTGTGGCGGCATAGAAATGCTTACGTGCCCAGGAACATCCGACTTACTGTTCCTTATGATGGAGGACCAGTAATGGTTTAGGGATGCCACTCTCAGGATTGTAAACTTGATATGCTGACTGTACGTGGGAGCCTCATTGGCTAACAGTACATCCGGGACATTCTCAATCCGGTTGTTGTGTCTCATTTTGACAACCACCCGTTGGCTATCCACTCTCAGAACACATTTGGGACTTTCTTGGACGTCGTGTGCAAGCAAGGGATCCGCCAGAATTTGGCCGATTTGGAAGTTGCATTCTATGAGGAGTGGCAGGAGTAGCCTCTGGATCGTATCAGAAGGCTCACTGGTAGCATTAGGAGGATGGTTCAGGCTTTCATACGGGCACGTGATGAATACACTCGGTACTGATGTCAAACACTGCTATTGCGTTCAGGAGATCACAAGTTCCATTTTTTGTCAGTATTTACCGGCATTGTTTCATCATGGACCGTTCCAGCACCATACTTGTCGACAGAATATTTTGTCATCAAAAACATTAGTGACCGATATGCGTAATTAACGCCATCACAATACTGCATATGTTCATAATTGTGTTGTCTTTCATTTGCCAATAGACCATTCGTTCCACAAACAATCACTTTTGGCCATCTGAAAGATAGCATGAAAGTAATGACAGTTTCTATTAACACCACTGCGATAAAAAACAACGGGTGCTTAAGTTCTAGGTGTATATTTCAAACAACAATTAACGAAGCAGGTAGGAAACATTCGTTTACAGTACAGTCGCCTTGGACTCGTTATAATCCACAAGTGGGAAGTCATGTCCACGCATGCGTTTACCGGGTGATAAAGATCATCATCATTAACATTTCAATTAAGGAAGCACCGGGTTGTAATTAAAATTTTGATGATTTTTCCAATAATTAGTGTTTGGAATTTAATATTATTGCCTACGTGGAAATACTGCCCACACACTGAAAGTGGCCAGTCCACGGCGCCTTTACTGCAAAAGACGAAACTGTATCGTGTATATCACTCGTCGATTGTCATATACTTACTACGAACACTTTTATGTAAATGATAAAAGAAACATTATAAATTATTGTGATGAATTGACGGTAACATGGTCTGAGGTTTGCGACTTGGAGCTTATGTTCAACCGAGACGCTTCGCGTCTCGGTTGAACATACGCTCCGAGCCGCAAACCTCTGACCATATTACCGTCAACTCATAACAATAACGTTTATGTTCCAATAAGACACTACCCATAGCCCAAAACCAATACATTGTGATACACTGTAGGCTTAGTTACTAAACTTGTGATCGTTAAAAGTTGCCTTGTTCAAGGTAACTTTTAACGATCACAGGTTTAGTGAATAAACTTTCGTGTACCCACGACAGCACTGGATAAAAAATCAATAAGCTAGATAGACTCATTCCATCTCATTTCAAATCGTAAATCGGTTTGTAACTTAAACAATACTTCATCCAGAACAAGGTCTGCTACACGTGTGAAAAATCCAGAAAAATTAAACGGCTTGCTAGACACTCCGTTGATGAAGCATTTGCGAAACGGGCGACGTCATTTCAAATATTTCGCGTGGTGACGTCGGACAGTAACATTTGTTACTGTAGCCATAAGCATAAAAGGAACTGCACCAGTTCTCATCCAATCAGAGTGCGAGGATTTTACTCTTATTGGAACATAATGTAATATTTGTATGATGAAAACTGCAGTTTCGCCAAAAGGTAATTTGTTTTCAAATTAGCGTCTTTCAGAGAAAATGTTTGCATTCTAGCAATCAATATTTTTGTTCGACGAGCAACAATTTCCGACAGACACGGTGGAGGGTGGCGAACAGCTCCCGACCCGACACACCAACTTGCTTCGGATCACACCCAAGAAACGTTAATTTATTATTATTATTTTAAATATTTAAAAAAACTACTTTCGATTAACGATATGGTCATAGAAGCCGCCTAAAATGGCCCTGTCAGTAGTAGTAGATGTGGTAAACGTGCATCATTGGGGAAGGGAATGGGGGAGGCGGAAGTGACGTCATAGTCAAGTGACTTAGTGATGTCATGTTTGGTTGTCATGGTAGCCCGCGTGAGCCCTGTAATATTTGGTTGTCATGTGCCTACGTACTCCCTGCAATGTGCACACATGACAAGTATCCTATAAAAGGTATCCTCGAAAAGTATCCTCAGATAATACAACACAAGGTCATAGGTATCCTCAAATACCGAAATGAGGCAAAGAATCGTATGTTCGAGTCACTCGTTCGAGTAAATACGCTATGGCTTATTTGCTCGAGGCGTTCGAGCGATGACTTACCAGTAACTGCTCGAAATATTCCTTGCTTTAGAAATCATATAGGCTTTTGTTATACACAAGGGAGATAACTCTGCTTGCAGGTTATGGGACATCAAGCACTGGTGATTAAAAGACTCGGACGAGGGAACCAGAGATAGTGTGGACTAGATGAACTTCTAGGGTCACAGAAGCATCTGTAATAGGCAGAAAAAATGGGATTCTGGGATAATCTGGACCAATACCCCTATTAAATAGAACATACCTCATGATATATCTCGGTCCTATACCATTACGAGTTATTCTTATATGCCCAAACGGGGTTTAATATCAAATACAAGTGGATTTTGGTGATTTGGAGGAACAGTCGGGTAGTTTGTGGTAATTCTATAAAGTAAACGAGGATTTTAGGAAAATCTGAGCCAGAAAAAATACTCCAGTTCAGGGCTCCCTCGATACTATAGCACTACGTGCTACTATTATAAGCCAAGGATTGACGGTCCTTAAAAGAATTCTGGTGGACTTCGTATCAAATAATGTCGTTTTTTCAAAACTACATCACATACTACCGGTGTGTAGATATATCCCGAATATTCAGAAGATTTATGGCTTTTGATATGGCTCTTGTAGCTCTTCCAAATGGGATCTAACTGGTAATAAGTCCATGTTAACATAAAGTGATTAGGTCTGTGATCAATGGGTCAAACCACACCTAGTATGTTAACCGTATCTGTTCTTGGTGGAGGATCAATATAGAACTTTAATACACCCCAAAGGTTAATACAAAGTGTATAAACCTATGATGAGTGAATCACACACACTTTAGTTGTAGGAGTTATGTCGGGTGGAATGAGTCCGGCAATAAGCCCATGTGCACGTGAACCTTGATCAGTAGATGAACGAACACATAATATGTACATTTTCCATCGTGTCTTTAGTAGAGGGTTAATTTTCCACTCGTCAAATTTAAACGTTAACTGGTTGAGTGCACCAGAACAAAAGCCAACATTTTCAACGCTCATGTTTCATTTTCAATTGAACGCAAATAATATTTTCTTTATATAAACTTATTTTTATAACAAATTATTGAAGGGTGCCTGTGGACGTTGTGCATGTGGTCGTGCTGCCTGTGGGCACTCTTCAATAATTTGTAATAAAACAAATTTTGATTAACAAATTCAGACCAACAAAAATAATGCAGTCCTCAACCAGTTAATATCAAGTGAATAGGCATGTGATCAGTGGACCAACACAATATCTAGTATGTTAACTTTCTCTTTGTCCCTGGTAGAGGGTTCATTGAACTTTAGTACAACCTAAGGTCAACGCGGAGTTTATAAGCCTGTAATGAGTGAATCTTCCACACGTTGTGTGGTCGCTTGGTATTATTCTTGTCATGGAACAACTTACCTCTTGTGTAAATGAAGTGTAGATATATGCTGATTATTAAGCAGCTTTATGCCCTTTGACATAGCTCTTGGAGCTAAGACAAATGAGATACCACTGGAAATTAGCGCATTTACATGTAAATCGTGATCAGCGGACCAATGCACACTTAGTATATATATTTTTCATCTTGTCGTTGGTACAGGGTTAATTTCCCCAAATATAACTTAAATGGTAATGTCAAATATGCAGTGGACGAGTGTATCATGGACATTTAGTGTAATTGTTTGTTATCTTCCAAGTTTTATCATAGTCAAGGAACAATTCCCCTCTTGTGTAAATGGCTATGCCATTTGACATGCTCATGGAGCTCGACTAAATGGTATACCAATTTAACCTAAAGGTCTATATAGGATGTATAAACCTTTGATGAGTGAACCAACCGCTTTTAGTTGTTTATTATTTTCAAGCAGTGTAATGGTTGTGGAACAATCTTCCTCTTGTGTAAATGATGTGCGGATATATACTGAATATTCAGACAACCTTACGCCGTTTAATAGTTCTTGGAGCTAAGTCAAGTGGAATACTGCTGGTACAGTATAGTCGCCATGCTCTGGTCGTAATCCACGCGTGGTCTGTGATGTCCACTCATGTGCTTAATCCACGCGTGGGTAGTGATGTCCACTCATGTGTTTATCAGGTAATAAAAATCCTAATCAGCAAAATTTTAATTAACCCTTTACCTATCATGAAAAGCAGACGACACTTGCACAAAAAATTCTTGAATAACTAATTTTTTTCATTTTTTGTCTCAAAAACAAAGGTTATGACCCCTCGTTGGAACGAGCTCGATGAGCTCGTTCCAACGAGGGGTCATAACCTATGTTTTTGAGACAAAAAATGAAAAAATAATGAAAATTAATTGGCGATTTTTGAGAATAGCACTGGCCGGTTTTGGCCGTTACGTTGGGTAAAGGGTTAATGAATCACCAAATTGTTCCCGCTGCTTCATTTATTAAATTTGTGATGATTATTCCAATAATTTGTGTTTTCAATATAATATTTTTGCGTCCGTGGAAATACTGCCCACCCCGTGGAATGTGACCAATACACGACGGCTGTACACTCGGAGGTATGTCCTGATCAGTAAACCAACTCACATCAAGTTCGTAAGCTTTCCACATTGTCTTTGATAAACAGAGGATATGGAATGAGTGTTTTTCTCATATAATATTTATGAAACGAGTCTAAGAATTTTCCGTTTTGGCGAACCTCTGGCGAGCCCAAACGGAAAATTCGGATGAGTTTCATAAATATTATATGAGAAAAACACTCATTTCATATTCTATATATCATATGACACACACACGCACGCACAAATTAGCCACTTAGTATGACTTTTTAACCCATCACCTAACTTGAGTTGCAGACGGCACTTGGAAAAACATCCTTGTATAACTAAAAATTTTCATTTTTTGCTTCCAAAACATAGGTTATGACCCCTCATTAGAACGAGCTCGTTCCAATGAGGGGCCATAACCTATGTTTTGGAAGCAAAAAATGAAAAAGTGAAAATATAAAAAAAAATGAATTATGTTTTTCTTGTAGGTAAAAGATTTATACAATATAACCCACCCTAAATAGGACAGATAACGTAAATTCGCCCTACTGAAATTATGCAAATGTCACCCAGTTGTATTTTGTTTAGCCAATCAAATTGTTCAGTTTTGAAATTGACCAATGAAGGCTCCCAACTCTAATTATGCAAATTATGAAAATGTGGCCCAGTTTTATTTTGTTCAGCCAATCAAATTGTCTAGTTTTGAAACTGAACAATGAAATTGACGGAAGGCTTTATTTATCACTGATTAATATGAAAACAAAATACCAAATGTTTTAAAGTGAACAAAACGGATGAGTCATATGATAAAGGATTAATATTCCTTTCGTCAAACGTAAGTGTTAAAGTGCTATATAAGTAATGGAAGTTTGTTTATTTTGAAATGCCCACATCTGATATTCCTTAGATTCAAATTAAATATACACATATTATAGATCAAAATGAAGATTGAGAGGTATAAAACACGAAACATACTCATAGAGTTGACAGCAGGCACTACTGGTTCCTGGAAGTCTGCCACAGTATTCGTACTAGAACTGATAAAACAAGAATATTTCCTGAGAACAACTTATGGCGAAATGTGCTCCACATATCCTAGAACATAGCTATGGCTTCAAAAGCCTTCAAAACACAGCAACAGAGCTGCATGAGGGGGGTGGGGGGGGGGGGGGGTGGGGGGATTCCAAAACAGACGGCTTTGTCATTGTAAATTACTTTCGATTTCCGGTCAACGTCATCGGACGGAAAAAGCATCGGAAAACAACGCCTTCTAAAATCAAATAATGAGAAAGATCGTCTTAATACGGTATACTATTATTATATAGAGATTGCACGGTTGCCATATTCTATGCAAGGTATCATGATACCTGGTGAAATTTCTTAGAATTACGATTTTGTTTTTTTATGGAAATTCGTGGTATCTAGTGATTTGCGCATGTCCGTTGAACATGGAATCCATCTTCATTAAAAAAATGCAGACAGTGTTGTCCTTTTCCCAAATGCAGTCCTATCGCTGCATCCTAAAGTATTTTGAATGCCTAGATTTGTTATTGTATATGTGAAGCACATTTGGCCACAAGTTGTTCTCCGAAAATATTATTGTATTATCAGTTCTGGTACGAATGTGGTAGCAGACTTCCAAGAACCAGTGGTGCCTGCTGTCACCTCTATGAGCTGTTTACATATGTGTTTCGTGTTCTACACATCAGAACCTTCATTTGATGTATAATGTGTGTATATTTAATTTGAATGTGATGAATATCAGAGGTGAGAATTTCAAAATAAACAAAATTCCGTTACTTATACAGCACCTTAAGGTGCTATATACGAAAGAGAAGTTCGTTTATTTTGAAATCCCCCCTTTCTGATATTCCATAAATTGAAATTAAATATACACAAATTATACATAAAAATGAAGGTTGTGATGTATAGGACACGAAAAATATATGCAGTCAACTCACAAATTTGATAACAGGTACCAACTTGTTATTCTCTTGACATATTATTTTATTATCAGTTCTGGTACGAATACGGTAGCAGACTTCCAGGAATCATTGGTGCCAATCGTCAACCCTGTGAGTTTATTGCATATATTGGTCGTGTTCTACACATCACAACCTTCATTTTGATGTATAGTTTGTGTATATTTAATTTGTATTTATGGAATATCAGAGGTGTGAATTTCAAAATAAACCAATTTCTCATACTAATATAACATCTTAGGAACTATGTTAGCCCAAATTTCAACCAAAAAGCACAGTACCAAAACACACAATTGAAACATTTCGGATGTTGATATTTCATATTATCTGTTGGATCACTGCTGTTTGATTAAAACATTAATGATAAATGAAGAGAACAAAAAAAACGATTTTGGAAGTGAAAAAAATGACTTTTTATTATCGAATTTAAAACAAAACAGCTACAGCTGAATACGTGGGAAATATAAATGAAATAGTTAAACCAAAATATTCAGTGAACATACATCTGGGGAACTAAAAGTAATTTTCTCACTTCAAAATCCATTTTTGGTCTTTTCATTTATCATTGATATGTTAATCAAATAGCCGTGATCCAACAGATATGAAACATCAACATCCGAAATGATTCAATTGTGTGTTTTGGCACTATGCTTTATGGTTGAAATTCGGGGTAACATAGCTCTTAAGGGGCTATATAAGTAATGGAATTTTGTTTATTTAGAAAATTCTCACCTCTTATATTCCTTCAATTCAAATTAAATATACACAGACTGTACATCAAAATGAAGATTGAGATGTTTAGAACACGAAACACATGTGTAATCAACTCATAGAGTCAACCGTAGGCACCACTGGTTCCTGGACCTCTGCTATCGTATTCGTCCCAGAACTGATAATTTAATAATATTTCACGAGAACAACTTCTGGCCAAATGTGCTTTACATATCCAAGAACAAAGCTAGGGTATCAAAATACTCCAAAACACAGCGACGGAGCTGAATGGGGGTAAATTCCAAAACCTTTGCTTTTGTTTACAACTATTTTACTTTCGATTTCCGGTCGACGTCATCGGACGGAAAAAAAGCATTTATACACAACGCCGTCTAAAATCAAATAATGAGAAAGATCGCCTTAATACAGTATACTATTTTTTTTATATAGAGACTGCACAGCTGTCATATTCAATGCAAGGTATCATGATACCTGTTGAAATTTCTTAGAATTACGGTTTTGTTTTTCGATGGAAATTCGTGGTATCGAATGATTTGCGCATTTCTGTCGAGCATGGAAACCCTCTTCAATAAAATGCAGACAGTGTTGTCCGTTTCCAAAATGCTGTCCTTTCGCTGCACTCGAAAGTGTTTTGAATGCCTAGCTTTGTTATTGAATATCTGAAGCACATTCGGCCACGAGTTGTTCTTGGAAATATTATTTTGTTATCAGTTCTGGTACGAATATGATAGCAGACTTCCAGGAACCAGAGGTGCCTGCCGTCAACTCTATGAGTTGATTACATATATGTTTCGTATTCTATACATCCCGACCTTCATTTTGCTGTATAATTTGTATATATTTAATCTGAATTTAAGGAATATCAGAGGTGAGAATTTCAAAATAAATAAAATTCCCTTACTTATATAGCCCCTTGACACCTAGAAAATTAATCTCTGATCAGTAAGCCAATTTACTAAACTTCTATCTGTCTTTTCAAATCACCCTCGGTCAAGTGTGCATAACCTTATTTCATATCGGTCTAACTCACATGACGAATCATTACAACACAGATAAATCCACATAACATTGACCTTTTTATTATTATTTTTATAGATCAAAATGACGTCGATCATTAAGAATATCAAGGGCTGTATCTGAAGCATGACATCGCGTTTTTAGGACCAACGAAGTGTGTCGACTCACCGCAATGTAAAACTCTGACATGCTCTCACATACTTTAGTGTTACTGTCAAGTATCATCACAGTTGAGAAAGAAACAGACGCACTTGCACGTAAATCGTGTTTAATGGACCAACCGGCACCTAATATGTAAATTTTCTCTTTCATCCTTAGTGGAGGGCTCATTTTCCCTTAGTGAAACGTAAATGTGAATATAAAGTGAATTGGCCTCTGATCTGTGGATCTAACCAAACTTAGCATGTAAATATTTTATCAGTCTGTTTGAATCACCTTTGGCAAAATGTGCATAACCTTATTTCACATCCCTGTTAATCTCACGATGAATCCTCGCAACACTGCTAGATCGGATCAATATTGACACTGTTATAATTACTTTCATAAATCATTTATGACACCTGTATGGGACAAGATAATGTCTATAATTAAGAATATCTTATTGGTTGCACCACCCACCAGGGTGTATCTGAAGCATGACAAGTCATTTCATTGTTTGCTTCGTGTTATTTTGATTAACGAAGTGTGCAGTCTCACCGTGATGTAAAATCTGACATGCTCTGACTTATTTTTTGTGTTACACAGACAGATGCCTGAAGGTGTTATGTGGATAAATATGCCTGTTTGTCTGCGTGTATATTGTGTAGTCTAGACCAGTGATGCGAAGCCCGATCTAATTAACCCTTTGAACCCAGGTGGTATCTTCCATGTCAGTTCCATAGTAGCAATAGGAAGAGTCCATATTTATTATTTGGGGGCAGATCAATTAATATTTTCAACGTGCAGCCTTAGGGCTGCACATTGAAAATATTGATTGGTCTACATCACACATTTACCTTGTAGCCATCCCACTTAATGACATTATGACATAGCTTGTAACCCGGCCGGAAAAACGGACTGTGGAGTTCAAAGGGTTAATAGCTCCCATTCCCGTTCACCATAATCATTACATTCGTTCTTTTTTATATTGAAATATCCTATTATGTATACTACACAATGTTTGCTAAGCACCAAATCTTTGACACAACATTGTGAAATTTGCTTGTGACATATTTGCGATATTTTGGTGGATATGATTGAGGAATGTATTGAGATGGTCCCCAGTGTTTACATTAGCTCTCTTGACAGGCAGACTTTTCGTGACAGTCATAGAAAGCATGTACCCCTTGATTTTCATGATGTTTTCGTGTACTGTCTACATGTACATGACATGTGTAGGGTATTCAATCTTCATTTCAACACAAACCCTTGTGATTTAATGACTGAATATGAAAAATGCAAATGTAAGAAGACATTTGTCTGAAGCAGAAATGTGGCGGGCTGTAGGGAAGGTGGAGCAAGGGGCTACCCGGCGTCGGGTTGGTGAAGCCCTTGGTGTGCACCATACGGTGATCAACAGAGCATGGGCAAGATTTCAGCAGTATTGCACACCAGTAAGACGGCATGGTGGTGGCAAAGGCAGGGCAACATCTGCAGCTGAAGACCGGTTTTTGACCATTCAGGCTCGTAGGAACCGCTTTGCCACAGCAACACAGCTTCGCAGTGACCTTCAGAATGCATCCGGGGTAAATGTTTCGACGCAGACTATCCGGGCAAGGTTGCGCAAAGATGGTCTCCGATCGAGAAGACCATGTATTCGCATTCCGCTGTCCCAGAATCACCGCCAGGCACGATATGAATGGGCCATGAATCACGTTGAATGGATCAGAGAAGAATGGCGACCTGTCTTTTTACTGATGAGTCAAGGTACTGCCTAGACCACACAGATAGGCCTTCTAGGGTATGAAGAAGAACAGGAGAGCGATTCCATGCAGCCAACATTGCTGAGCATGACCGCTATGGTGGAGGGTCAATCTTGGTCTAGGGCGGCATCAGCTGGGATGGACGTACAGAGCTCTGTGTCCTTGAACGTGGTACATTGACTGCACAACGGTATATTGATGAGATCCTGGATGTCCACGTCAGATTGTATGCAGGTGCAGTGGGTGATAGATTCATTCTGATGGACGATAATGCCCGTCCTCATGTTGCCCATGCTGTCGGGAAGTACAGACAGAGGGAGGGGATTGAGCGTATGGACTGGCCAGCGAGATCCCCCTGACCTCAATCCAATCGAACTTGTCTGGAATGAGTTGCAGCTTGCAATTTCAGCCCGTCCAGTCCAGCCAAGAAGTGTCCAGGAGCTTGGTGCCATGTTGGTCCAAGAATGGAGCAACATCCCATAAAGGACCACCAGGAATCTGATTGGGAGTATGAGAAGGCCTTGTCAAGCTGTAGTTAACAATAATGGGTCTCTTACTCGATATTGAAGCCATACCAGTTCGCTCCGTCAATTTTTTGGCATATTGAAAAATTTCCTCTTTTACCAATAATATCCATTTTCCATGGTTTTCGTATTCAAAAGCTAAAAAATAATGTCAAACACAAATAAAATCTTAATTTCTGTACTTAAATCATTAAAAATATGATTAAATAAAAAATATATACACTTTTCATTACAATATTTCAACTAAAACGTAAAACAGATAGTTGGATGTACTTGGTGCTTAGCAAACTTTGAGTAGTATATAGTTACAAAAAACAAAACAAGTGCCGACATTGGAAAATTCATAAAGTGTTACTAGTTTTCGTGATGGACAAACACCGTGGCGTTTGATGAAGTGAAAGCTGTTACGCTGTGACTACAGTCACAGCGTAACAGCTTTCACGTCATCAATCGTCATTGATTTGGGTGGAGTCAGTGCGATGATTGACTTGACGCCATCTCAACAATAAAATCGCATAGGGATCAGTGCGTAATCTTCAAAGACATCAAACACGGTATGGATTATACTACATGCATACGCGCCTAAAGGGAAACGGCCTCCTTACAACCTTTACTGCCAAGTTTGCTATAAATGAATCTGCCAATTTGTCGCTCTGCTTGTCCAGTTTCTCCTGGGGACAAAATTGCACGTTTCTCGGAAACAAAAGTTAATTATAATTTGGCTACAGTTGTCTCGATGAGAGGGGCTCTTTATGTGATACTTTTGACTCTTATTCTCGCCTTACTTGTGGTTTTGTTGATGTTGATTTTATTATCGGGCGATGTAGAGTTGAATCCAGGCCCAGATCCTGCAGACTCGAATAAGAGTACATACAGTACGTGGAGAGTGTATTATCACTAAATCACCCACAGAGTGGAGTTTCCACCCAAGCAATAATTTCAAATTTGTTGCAAAACATAACCAGCACAAGCAAAGTTTCAGCCAATGGACCTCCGGGTTAAACCCGGAGGTCCATTGGCTGAAACATTGCTTGTGTTTTTTGTCGATATGTACACAATTTTAAAGTTATAGCTTGGGTGATAACTCCACTCCGCGGGTGATTTAGTTACAATCCACTCTCCACGTACTGTATATTAAAAATCTGCCATTTGGATATACAGAGTGTAGATGTACAAATGAAATTAGACATTATAAAATGTCAATCGCTCCTGCAATTATATCCTGCTCTCACCGAGACGTGGCCAACTGACAATATTCCGACATCTAATGTCCTTCTGTCCAGCTTCCAGGTTCCACTACGTAATGACCATCCGACGAGGGGTGGAGGTGTGGCGATATATATTTTGTAAAGAAGGTATTATTAGCTTCTGACATAGACCTCATCTTGAATTGGTAAATATTGAGAGTCTTTGGACCGAAGTAGTCACAAAACATGGTATGCCACTGCTACTGGGCCTATTTTACCGCCCACCCAATAGTCAGCCGAAATGTGGAATATTATTTCCGCCTCCATCGAGAAAGCTAAAGATACACAAACAATAGATCTTATGTTTACCGGTGATTTTTAAGATAATCAACTTGTGCCACTGGGAAGCAGGTGTTTAGAAATTGCCAATTGTTTTAACTTAGCCAAGTTTGTAAATGAACCGACACGCTTTACGTATAGGTTACAGCATAGAAAACGAGTGATATTGAATATACAATCGCGAGAGTTAGTTAACGAGGACTTGTCCGAGTAACTAGCTCGAGCGAGTGTATGTTCAATATCACGAGTTTTTGTGCTGTAACCGACTTGTCACATTGATGTTTGCACAAACAATCAAAACACGAACAATCAAACACTCCACTGAACCCTTGTCTGACACGTGTCCCTTCCCGTTTAATTAGTTAATTTCTTAAGCCAAACTTGCAAGACACATGAAGATTGATGGAAAGCAAGTGATATTACTTCATTTTTTCCGTTTCGTCATTGCCCTCAAAAGGTTGAGCGAGAAATTAAACGTTCCATTTATCATTTACACCCGGGTGTGGATTTCTTTCTTTAACTCTTTCAATAAAATCAAAAGTCAGGTAAATTCTCGTTTCTCTGTTCAAAACATTTTAGCACAGGTGCCCTTAATCTTTCCTCTCGGCTGTGTTTGTATTAGAACTGACAGGTTACACAATCACTGTCTATTGTTCCTTGATTGGTAAAAGTGTGGCGATATATGTTGAATATCACACATGCTCTAACCAACTCTTCGAAATATATCACACACTTTTAACAAAGGCGTGACGTCATAACTATGTGACAATGAAACATTAGCGTCGCTGCTCGACATCTTTGCCGTGTCTCAGACATTGAATGTGGAGTAACATGATGTTTTAGATCATTATTTTTTTCTGACGTGATCCGCTATCATAAACCAATTTCTGTAGAAATTGACTTCACAAAAAACTAGTCCCCGTTATTTTTAAGAGGCGTGTGTGGATTTATGCATTTGGTAACTACACCGATCTAAATAATGCAATCATTAACTCTTTGTATGCTATTGGCGGATATTCCTGCCCAGCACAGGGTTTCTTTTGTCACCGAAATAAGTATAGTTTGGGCACATATGATAAAATGTTCACCCAGTAAATTGAATGAATTTTTTCACCAAGTATTTCTTATTTTACATTTGGATTAATTTTTCATCAAATCTAGTCACGGCTGCTGTACAGCAGCCATGACTAGATTTGGTGGAAAATATCTTGAAACTACTCAGCGGGTTAAGGGTTAACGAACAATGGGATGAAAGTGTTTTATTTGGACACTATTGTATCTGATTTTATCAATAAAATACTCTATTTGGCATCAAAGTATATCCCAAATAAATACATAACCCCGAGAACAAACCAAACAATTTGATTTCACAATAACATAAGACTACTTATCAGACAAAGAAGACGAGTGTATCGTGCAGACAAACGGGGTGGCCTTCCTCAAGCATGGGGTAAATACAAAAGCCAGAGGAATGAGGTTGTTTCAGCGATACCGTTGCCTGAGAGCTAGAATGTCCTATGTCCACTATGGGACATAGGACATTCTAGCACTCAGGCGACGATACGTCGTCACCTGAGAGTTAGAATATCCTATGTCCAATAGGAGGCATAGGACATTCTAGCACTCAGACAACAGCGTTTTGAAAAGCTCAGAGACTTCACCAGCGCAGGGGTGGAAGGCCCTCACATCGTTCATAGGCATTAATACATTATCGAGAATCCCAACTCTAACTCACCAAAACAAAGAGTATTCGTCGAACATCGACAAAGCCGAGGTGTTCAAAGAATATTTCTGTACTATTTCATGCGTAGACGATTTTAAAGCGTCGCTGCCAACGCCTGTTCTACCATCCAATGAAATACTTGATAACATAACACTCCACTGCCGCGAGGTGCATGACGCACTAACAAAGGAAATGTGCCCGAAACCTCTGATCCGGACCTGGTCAGCCTTCGTCTACTCAAAGGGTATAAAATCACCTTGTGGGAACCACCATCAATCGTCTTTATCTGCTTTTTGTTATTGGTGTTTAAGGTCACATACTTATGCACAATGGCTAATCGTGGCTGTATCCTATTTATCTTATTGAATAACTGCTACTTCCCATCCGCATGGAAAAACGCTAGATCTTGAAGAAAACTTCCCCCAACTTAGTCATAAATTATCGTTCTATATCTTTAATTAACCGTGAAGGCAAAGTATTTGAGAAATGTATCTTTAAACGTCCATGGAATTCCTGGATGATAACAATATTCTCAGCCTATTTCAATCTGGTTTACACATCAGGACTCTGCGGTTCTACAACTAACAGATATATACGACTGGCTCTGTCATACTCTGGATGAAGGCAAGACGAGGCCGGAGTGGTCTACTGTGATGTTAGTAAAGGGTTTGATAAAGTATGGCACGCCGAATTGCTTTCCAAACTGGAGTAGGTCGGAATTAGGGGGTAATTACTGGATTTCTCCAGATCGTATCTTTCAGACAGTTCCCAGTGTGTTGTCGAAGCAGACGAGTCCTTCTCTTGTTTGAGCTGTCTGCTCCCGAGTTCCATAAGGATCGGTTCGTGTTCCCCGCTTATTCCTCATCTACATTAATGATATAACGGAAAAAATCACCAGCAACCAACGCTAATTCGCAGACGACACCCCTCTTTATCTTATTGTAGAAAATCCTGCCCAAATGTTAATGTAATCACTAGCGATCTGGCTACAATAGAAAATTGTGCTAGATCATGACTGGTTGAATTTAATCCACACAAAAAAACTGAAACTGTGCTCATATCTCGCTATCAGCCACCCATATTGTTTTCTAATACACAAATAGCCGAAGTTAATAGTCACAAACAGTTCGGTGTTATATTTAAATATTGCTTGCACGTGGACTAATCACGTTGATAACATATGCGCTAAAGCCTGGATGCGTGTAGACTTAATGCCAAAGTCCAAATTCGTACTTGATAGATGCGTTCTGGACAAAAATTACTTCGCATTTATACGACCTCTACAGGAATATGCTGATACTGTTTGAGATAACTGCAATGACATGGATATTGCTAAGAAAGAGACAATTCAACCAGCAGCAGCTAGGAAGGTTACTGGGGGAGCAGTCAGTGCCAGTAAAGCCCTATTGTACTAAGAAACCTGCTGGGATTCCCCCAGGGCATACGCGGGAAGCACAAACTAATGCAGTGTTCACAGATGTAATCCCACATAACGCCCCCACACATTACTAGTAAGGTTCCGCCATCATTAATGTCGGAGATCAATACGACACGTAATGTCCGTTCTAATGGTAACCTCAGGATTCCCTTCTGTCGAACCAATTTATACTAATCTTCTTTCATCCTGAAGTAACTAAACTATGAAATAAAATACCATCATCTATAAGACACAATAGTTCGCACACAGACCTGAAAATAAGCAGTCTGACATTTGCAGAATGAGGACCCCAGAGGGTGAATTTGATGATGCTATCCCATACAGTGGGCCAATTTATCCTCTGGGTGCCTCTTTCTGTTTAGTTTTGAGACTCTTATTCAGATTGATGTTCACAGAGGGTAAATTTAGTGATGCTACCCTGCTGTGCAGGGTAGCATCACTATATTCACCCTCTGGGGACCTCATTTTGCAGAGGACAGTCTGCTTATTTTCAGGCTTGTTCGTACAGCAATTTTAAGAGTCATTTAAATCATAATAATCGACAGTCGCCATCCTTCGTTAGTATTTCAAAATGTGCAGGACAGGTGTACCATTGTAGTTTACGTCTGGGCTGTATCCGTCTCAATTCACATTTGTATGTCAATCATACACCATCGTCACCATACTGCCAATGGGAGAATATCAAGTCGACTGAACATTTTCTGTTAATATGCCCACTTTACTTCAATATCCGTAACCGTACCATTGGTCAACTACCATTTACTCCAAATGTGTCAACCCTACTCTATGGCCCCGAAGTTCTAAGCAACGAGGAAACTCACAGTCATTTACCCGTGGGTCGTAAAGTGGAACCTACTCGAAGGTGGGGAGGAGAGTGGGGGAATTCTATATTCCGGAAGTTACCAGCAAACTTCTTACAGCAGGAGAGAGAGGTGACTACGAGTATTTCGGGGGTAAATATAAACATTACGGGAAGAGGCAATTACCGAAACTACGCGAATGACTGTGAAGGGGAAGCGAATTCTCAACCAAAATGAAGCTTGTAGGGCGAACAGTTGCAATAAGGTTTTCGTGGGAAAAACCATTTGGGAAATGGTGGGTGTACCACGTATAAAATATAAAGAGCTTGGAAACCCTACAGAACGATGCAGGCCGATGAATAACTGGGTTGAGTAATGAAGCAGCACTAGAAGCAATCAGCGGAGAGCTTGCGTGGATGAGGATCAAAGACAGGACAGACTTAATAAAACTCTGTTATCTTAACTGTTTGGTAAATCTCAGAGATCTTAGATTTAGAAGTTGAGAAAACCCATGGTAAAAACATCTTCAGAGAAAGAGTCAGGGAGGATGGTAACCTTAACTGGTAGAGTGCTAAATTATTTTTGACCATCAAATCTTATACACATGTCTTTGCCTTGTTACAATTTATGGGTGAGTGCCTATGAGCACTCCCCCATAAATTGTAACAAGGCAAACCCTTACAGATTAAATAATATCACTTCAAATATAATACAAAGCACATGCATTGAATATGGGCCTTCAATCTGTGGTACCTCCACTTCAAAATAAAGCCCAAATATGGACTTCCAGCACTCTACCAGTTAATTGGCGAGGGGTGGGTGGGTGGGTGGGGGGGGGGGGGGGGGGTTCAAATCAAAGAGGTCTTCATGTGCCCTGCGTGATAAAGAGAAGCCAGGTTTTGAAGCGTACCTTGATGGCACCTTTGGGGAGTCACCGTTGTTCAGGCTAAGGCTCCGGTCCCTGTGGCTTACGAAAAAAATGAGACGAACAGTGAAAAGGAGTACTAGATGTGTAATTCAGACGTGATGGATCACTTTCTACTAGAATGCCCAAAATACAAGTCTAACAGAATAAGTTTCACTGGGAGTATAATGGGGAAGTGGAATACAGAATGAAGGACAAGTGGTTAGTGGGTGACACAAAGGAGAGGGTTAGTATGCTTATCGGAGAGATTGGGAAGAATGGGGCGCGGGATGTCATCAAACAGTTCGTACCAAGTGTTGGGGGAGGGAAGAGGTGTGGGAATAGTAAGGCAGTTGGGAGCATAGGGGTAACCAAGGCATTCGCACCTGATAACCGCGACGACAAATCAGCGGCCGGCCAGAGAGTTATTATTATTATTATTATTATCATTTTTATTATTATTATTATTATTATTATTATTATTATTATTATTATTATTATTATTATTATTATTATTATTATTATTATATTAACACTTTGCCCAACTCGACTCGATATGGCACTCGCAAGAAAATTTGAATAATTGAAAAGTTTAACTTTTTGCCTCCGTCCTCGCCCCCAAACGAATCCTAAGGTTACATCCATCACTGTAGAAAGCTCGACGTGCCAGTTCCCACAGAGTGTTACGAGTAGTTAAAGAGGACACGAGAGCTCCTATGGAAATGTCCATAGTAAATTCCAGGAAAGTTATTCGACGATGAAGGGTTCCCGCCTGACCATCGTTCGTATTATTACTTCGGGAGAAATAATTTTGCACAGTGCACATTTTCCATTGTGTTAGTGTTATACATGTACGTCAGTCGTTTTGTTTTTCCTCATGGCAGGATGTATCTTGTGCAGAGAACTGCAGAACGAGTGCCCAACGCGGTGTTGCACGAAAGGAGTTTACATCAATGATTGACCAATCTCTTTGTCGGTGTATTCCCACAGCATGTCATACGAAATGAGAATTCGGTAAAAGCATTAACCAGCGTCATTTTATCTAGAGTTCTGCAAATCACATATTTTAGATTTGAACCGAATCGAGTCTATTATTCAAAATCGAATCGAAAACAGGCGTCTTGATGTCCCGCGAATACAGGCGTATTGATGTCCCAACTAATCACAACATCATGATATAGATGGAATAATACCCAGAGAGGACTTGTGTTCAGAAACAGAAACGGGTGCGAGAATTCTGTACTGAGCACTGCACGTGAGCTCATCGTCGATATAGCTTGGGAACTTTAACCCTTTACCCAACGCAGACGATATCAAAATTTATTATTTTAAATATCATTTTTTATTTTTTTCAAAACATTTCAACAAAACCATATCATGAGACCCCTCGTTGGAACGAGCTCGACGAGCTCGTTCCAACGAGGGGTCACAGGATATGGTTTTGTTGAAATTGTTTTGAAAAATAATATTTTTTCAACTGCTGAATTTGCATATTACGCGGGCGGATGCGGGCGATTCGTTGGGTAAAGGGTTAAATTTGCTTTCAGCAGTGGCAGTGACTAGTGAAACTGGAATCAAATGGATTGTGGCATGAGAACAGATGCTTTTTATGTTAATATAGGAGGAAATTACATCCAGTATCTATTTTCAATATTATGTATGTCCAATTTCTTTCTCAGCTATATGTTGTAAGATGCCTGATACCAAGCGAAATTCCAGTGAAAATATTCGAAGGAAAACGAATCTGACAGCCGATTTCGAATGAACCGAATACCAACTTAAGATTTGAAATCTGGAAGATACGCAGAGTCCTAATTTTATCATTGTCTTTAAACAATCACGTGAAAGCGAGTACAATCAAAGAAACCTTTATCATATCTCTGCATATCCTCCTAAATATTCCAATAGTTGTGTGTTGAACGAATGTTAGGATTGGCCGTCTATACCGACGAATATTCGTGAGTTTGTACGGGCTCTAATTTTAGAACTGCGTCATTAAATGAAACAAATATTAACATATCAGCAAAACAATATATCAAAACATTTTATACCTTCAAATCCCTGAACACTGATATCAAAATAACAACATTTCAAGTAACAAGTTTTCCAATAATGCACCTGGAAATGTGACCAGATCATTGATGTTTGACATAGCTCATTGAGCTCAGTGAGCTCTGTCAAACAATATGGAACTGATGACATTCCTTGTTAGATTAACAGGAAAAAATGCTGCCTACAATTCTGATTTTTTGACATCAATGTGAAGAGTCTTCTGGGTCACTGCTATCACTAATCAATAGTACCTACAGTACGACGGCAGTGAATTGGTCACCTTCCACAGCTGGGCAATATTTTCACGAACGTAATAGGCAAAGTTGTCTGTCCCTCATAAAGTAGTAAAGCAGAGTAAATGGCCGCTGTGAATTTGTGAGCAAGTGAATCAATATGTTCTGCGCGCTGCCGTGACGTTAACTGGCCAAACACAAGTAATGAATATGGCCTCTTCCTGTTCATGTCATTTGGCAAAAACTATCAGTTAAAGGATTCAATTTGGACTATGTGAATGTAAATGATAGTTTGGATACATTTAAACAAACTGAAAGCGATACTGTGAATACTGCTTTATGATTTTAGCCAATCAGAAAAGAATTTTAAAAAACTGTGCAAACTTTTTTTCAGTAATGTGGAGTGAGTACGTCAAAAACAAATGCGGTTATATCTTGTAATTTTTACTCTTTGTTGGCAAATGCAAGAGAGTAATTGTACTCGAGCACAGTTATGGTGTACTGTGTCTAACGGTAGATCTGCTAGAATCATATGCTGGTCGAGAAAGATTCAAGTGTGTCCAAACATAGGCCTCCGGTTCACAATAGACAAGTATATACACAGGAAAGACAGGAACGGGGAGCGCGGTGGCTCAGTGGTAGACTGTTGGACTTCTATGGTAGAGGTACCCAGTCCGATCCCCGTCCGGGACGACCGGCGCTGTGTCCTTGGGCAAGGCACTTTATCCTGGTTGCTTACATGGGGGCACGATGACGCCGTGTACTAAGGCGTACTGCACGTCGATGGTGCACGTATCTTCAACCGCTGTAACCTTGCTTGAACAGAGCTTGGACAGAGTTACAATGTTGAGGAGCTGACAGTTGCTCGTCGATGCTCGGTGGTTCTCTATAGGTACTTCGACTTCCTTCACCTGTAAAACTGTCACAGTCACGATTAGCCATTGTGCATAAGTATGTGACCTTAAACACCAATAAATAAATAAATAAATAAATAAATAAATAAATAAATAAATAAATAATACGAACATAATAATAATAGATTACAAACACTAATTATAGTCACAAAAAAATTAATTAATGAAGCACCGGGTACAACCCGGTACAACCCGGTACAAAACCGGTACAACCCGGTACAACCCGGTGCTTCATTAATCACATTTTTGCTACTGATGACTTTTATTATCTGGTAAACTTATGACTGGACATCAATGCCCACGCGTGCATTACGTCCAGTCTACGGTGTCCATACTGTATACAGCACTTTTACACAATTACAATACCATTTCACTATTTCATGTTTTAAACAGAAAGCTTTTTTTTCCATTAAAAAAGAAGTACCATCGTGCTCCATGATACACCATGGTTGTTCCCCGATACACAATGCCATTCCATAGTTTACCATTGTGTTTTGGGTCAATACCATTGTTTAGCAAGATGTACCTTGGTACTTTTTATTGAGGACTGAGTATGTAGAAGCAATGAAAAACACTTACAATCTAAATAACTTTATCTATTCATTAGATATGATTTTAATTTCCCAGAACTGTCCGTTATCAAGCTCGACAGATATGTCTTCAAACTCGACTGATATGACCCCGACCTCGGCCTATATGAACCAATCAAGAATTGTCCCACGTGATGCGTTACAAGGCTCAACTTATTTGTTTACATTGAAATATTTAGATTTATTCATCGAACGCAATCAGCAAAATTATCATTCCCATGCATAATGGAGTAGTTTGAAGCTGAGGTTTTTTATGGTGAGGAATTAATGATGGACCTCATACTCAGTGCTTTGAGAAGGTTTCGGACAGTTCTGTTGCACAAACGCCTGTTGGGGAGCCAAAGACGTTTCAAAATACCACTTGAAGCAAAGGGTTCACGCCTGACGACGCGTGCCAGAATTCGATCGTCCCGAGAAAACGTCTTCTGGGGTTGTCCAGGCCTTGGTCGGTCCTTAATGACAGAATGACTATAGAAAAATTGCCTTCCAGTAGCTTTGAATGACATGCCGGTTGCATGTATGCCAACGATTTAACATTTTAGTGCATCTGGCAGTCTCATCCTTGCAGTGTCAACATTTACTGAAAAGAACTGACAACTTGTCTTGTTTTATACCCAGATATTGCATGTGGATGATGTTGTTTTTGTGACATCTGTGGGTAGCATGCTTCACTAGGATGTGTTTGGGGTACGCTATCAACCAGAAACATCATGTTTCACGAGATGAAATGTGCTGCAAGACATAGCAGTCATTAAAACATAATAATCAGTAACAGCAACTTCACTGTTAAGAAACATTTCAGGGGGTGCTTAATTAAGTTCCAGGTGTACAGTTTTAAAAAACTCAAGACAACTTGAACAGTTACTGGTGATTTATTTATTATTTATTTATTGGGGTTTAACAGCACTTTCAACAGCCGCGGTCACCTCGTGTCAGACATTTTTACGGGCGGAGGAAGCCGGAATACCCGGAGAGAAGCACCGAGCAACGGCGAGCAACTCTCAGACTCCCTAACGTACTAACTCCACACAAGAAGGGTTAACAATGGTTGAAAACAAACACCATCGACGTGCAGTACGCCTTAGTACACAACGCCAGCGTATCCCCCCTCCCTCCCCCCCCCCCCCACGTTGTCAATTGGGATTAAGTGTCTTGCTCCAGGACACAACGCGGTTGCTGCAGATGGGATTCGAACCGAGGACGTCTCGGCTTGCAGCCTTCATCTCTACTTACTGAGCCATCGCGCTCCCAAAGTTATTAGTGAATAAATAAAATATGCTTGTTATAGTCTTGACACAACTTTTTATTTAATTAACACTGTACTCCAGATTGATCATGCTTGGCCCCCAACAACCCGAATCGGGGAGTACAGATCTACATTTGTATGGGGTTTACTTCGTTTGTAACACGTGTCCAAATATCAAATCTATTGTTTTAATAAAGTACATGATTACTAGCATAAAATAATTGATACTTTAGGCTCCAATCTTGATGAAAATGCTGGGATGCTGGAATCGCATGGGCAGAGGGGGCAGCTGTCCTCTACCTTCGAACTACGGGGCCGAGGAGTGCAGAGAATGCCCTTCCCATGTTCGTCATTCAATTCTTTTCAATGATTTCTTCTCGATAAAGCTAAAATAACCCAAAATCCGTTCTGGGAGCTTTTAAAAATCAATGGGGGATGGGTGGGTGGGGGAAGTCCACCCCCCCCCCTTAAACTCTCCCATATCTGGCGTGGCTGCTAGTGCGAGTAAATGCCATTTTCCGGGGTTCTGAACCCACTTGCCCTGAAATGCTTCCGGCGCACCTGCGAAAATGCCCAGACAGGAAAAAAATATTGTGGGTGTCACATTCCTCTCTCAAATTAGCGACATCACTGCCCAGGATGGAATGGAAGGACATGAATGACGTTAAAAATATAAATATCAGTTGAATCGTGCCACTTCTCAATGTACTTTGTTAGAATGTTGTTAGTAGTACTGAAATGGTTAACCGGTTTAAACCAGTTACTATCTAACCGATTAGAAAAATCGTCAACCGGTTATCCGAAATATCGATAGTGATCGCCATTCCCTGTTTAAAATGTAGTAAATCTGCCGTTTCTCCTTTGTGATAGATTACACACATTGTACATATTGAGAAATAATCGACTTTGGCGTTCAAGACTTCGTTAATGATCGGCAGTTTCCGTGAGTAATGAGTGATCGCAGAAACTATTCCGTAGTGTGTATACGAACGAACGTTGTCGAGTACTCGGCAACGTTCGTTTGTATACACACTACGGAATAGTTTGAGAATACTGCTTTCCAATTCCTATAGTTTTGATCCCATATTTCGGTGAAATAATGGCCACGGATAACCGGATATTATCCGGTTATAGCTCTGCGTAAGTCGGTTACGAAAATGAGCCAACCGTTTCAGCCCTAGTTGTTTGACATGGGATAGCTGTACAGTTTATGAAAGTAGAAGACCAGAATAAATCAATGAACCCTGTCAGACAAGAATGAATCGGTTAAATTTAAAATAAAATGTATGAGAGAAATAACTTCTTGAAATTTCGGTCTTTTGAAATTTGTCATTATTGTATGTTGGGTTTGTCTTATGAACGGTGCGCTTATTTATGTGAAAGAAATTTGCAGTCTTTGAGTTAACGAAACATGGATCATGGGCTTGACAGAAGTCGTCAGCAAACGTTGGATCCTACATCCCTACGAAGGGTGGGGGAGGGGGCTACATTACTAACCCTTTAACCTTTAACCTAACCAATCAACCTCACCCGACAGCGTAATTTACAAATTAAGCAGTTAGAAAATATGTCAACGAAACCATATCACGTGACCCCTCATTGGAACTCGTTCCAATGAGATGGTCACATGATATGGGTTGTTTAATTTTTTTGACAAAATTTCAAAAACAATCATTAAAATAATCAATGTTTATATCCTGTGCGTTTGGTAAAGGGTTAACAAACACAAACGGTATCAAAATGTATTATTTTAAATATTATTTGTTCAATATTATTCAACAACACCATATCGTGTGACGGTGGGGGGGGGGGGGGGGGGGGGCGAGGGGTCTCATGACATGGTTTCGTTGAATTTTTTTTTCGAAAAATAATTTGCTTTTCAACTGCTCAATTTATAAATCACGGGGTGAATGCGGATGATTTGTAGGGTTAAGGACCAAACTATTACTGAACGAAATTTCACTTAACTTAGAGAAAATGACCACTTGATTTGTTGCAAACGGAATTGTATTTGAAGATTCCGAGAACACCGGTTTGAAAGACCTATTTCCGTTAAGGACCAAACTATTACTGAACAAAATTTCACTTAACTTAGAGAAAATGACCACTTGATTTGTTGCAAACGGAATTGTATTTGAAGATTTCGAGAACACCGGTTTGAAAGACCTATTTTGTCTTTGTTACCACTCCACCCCGTCCAAGTAGGGGAGGAGTATAAACACAGTGGCGTATTTCTTGGTCTCTTCTAGTACAGTTAAAAACTAGAAATTCTGTCAGTTTAGTCAGACGACAAAAATAAATGAGTTCAATTTGTTTAAATCTACACCAGTACAGCAATTGTCACGAAGTGTTTCTCCATTTCTCCGTCTATCTGTCTGCCAGCCTGTCTGCCTACCTGTCTGCCTATCTACGCGTCTACCTGTTTCGCATTCTGCCTGCCTGTCTCGCTATCAGCTCGCCTTTCTCATGGCCTTCCCGCCTGCCCGACTGTCTGTCTAGCTGCCTACCTGTGCCCGAATATCTCCCTACCTGCATGCCTACTCATACCTTTTCATCAGCCATGTCTGGCTCTCTTGCTGCTTGCATGTCAGCCTGCCTGTATCTCTGTCTGCCTCTCTATCCCTACTTCCCTGTACGTGTCACTGCCTTCGTGTCTGCCTCATTGTCTCGATGCCTGTTCACCTATCTGTTGCCTGTCTGCCTATCTCATTTCCCACGTGTCTCGCCTGAAGCCAGCTCAACCGAAACCCGCCCGCCAGCCATCCGTATGCCACTCAATCTCTCAGCCACTCTAGTGATGCAGTGGAACATCTACAGTTACAACTAGAAGTCATGTCACGAACTGTGTGCTTATCTAGACTTAATTGCGGGGCGTAGGAATTGCGCGCAACTGCCAAATAGAATGGCATCCAAAGCACGGCAGGTTCTCCTGGTTACTCATAGCAAACACATGCAATGTTTCTGCCAATGGACCTCTGAGGTCCATTGGCTAAAACATTGCTTGTGTACAGGCCATATGTACAGAATTTGATAGCCTTACTATGTCCATTACGCGTGAATTATCGCGCCGATCGACGAGATATTTGTGCGCATTTCATAACAGGACTTCTTGTTTTAACTGTATAAAGCAAGATAAACGCGTAGCTAACATGTTTGCTCTGATCATCCTGCATTATCACTTAACACATTTTGTTATTTATTCCAGATCCCGGATCATGGTCATACGGTAACGGAAGCACAGGTAAGGGTACTATTTAACGAGAAAATTAAATGGATCAGCACATACAAGGGTATTACATAATGTTATAATGCCTCACGTCTGTGACACCAGCCGTGATTGGTTAATTTGACACCTTCTAAAAGTCATAGTATTGGAGATTTTGGACAAAAACACTGGTACCATCGGAACGTTCTTCCCAGAAGACATGAGAACAAAGAAAATGTAAGCTCCACATTGAACAGCGTCAATTACGCACACGCTGATTGGAATTTCGCAACACCAAACGCTGGCACCGTGTCTGTTTAACTTTTTTCGTCACCGATAGACCCCAAACTTACCTTCAAATATGTCATCTTCAGAGGGTGTGTTTTCAATTTTAACTACAAACAATGAATTCAAAAGAATCAGAAATATTACAAACTCACGTGTTGTTCACCACTGCCAGAGTGTGACTTCATATCAATTATACTTCCACAAGTTTAGTATTAGTACTCCTCGACCTCACTGAGTCTTCGTCTTAAGTTCAAAATAAATTGTTTCACTCCGGTTAATTCCAACAAATGCCGTATAAGAAACATGAATTAATATTCTATTAGGCCACTTATCACACAAGTACGTTCATAATCTTTCCAACTATAGGCCCTACTCCTACTGAGTCCTAGTCCTGTAAAGTATGATCCTGTATAGTTTCACCATTAATAATGAATCAATAAACAATCAACATGTATGTTGTCTGCATTAACTCCGCAACAGATACAGATGTTTGTGTCAGGGGGTCGGATACAAGCACGTTCCTTTCGCGTGTGTTCCATTTTTTTTCTTTTTGTTCATCCGTACGAATAAATAGTTCGTTATATATTCGTCTACATTCTTGACTTATCCCCAATATATTGTAAGATAAAATGATTATTACCATTATGTGGATGTACAAAATATGTATCAGAGCCTCGCTCCGGGTTCTAAGGGTAGATCACGACTCGTCTTCGACTCGTCGTGATCTACCCTTAGAACCCGGAGCTCGACTCGCATACAGATTTTGTACATCCACATAATGGTAATAATTTCTGTATAACATGAACAGCATGATGCAGTTGTAAACACTGACATTTGGTGATATAGAAACTCCTAAAGCGACGGCACTTGTAACAAGTCATTTTCGAATTTGATGATCTGGAAACTCCTAACGCGACGTCATTCGTTCGAAATACGTCACTAAAAGCATGCATCTGTATTCGACTACATTGTTACAAGATTGATGGCATGTTGCAGCTAACGCTTAACAATGAAAGCTATTTTTTGTTCTGCATAATAGAATAATTAGAACGTTTCTTTTCATGTTTTATCGGTCGATAGTACCTGAGTTTGTGTGATTTCTGCAAAAATCTTCAGCAGCTTCGCTGTTTCAGGTTTTATTTCGCAATCACACAAACCCAGGTTTTATCGACAGATAGAACATGAAAAGAAACGTTCTAATATTACATGAGAATTATGTTGAGTAGCATGGAGTAAGCGCGTTACTTAAGGAGAGAATTATGTTAATCAGCACAGGCAAGGGTACTATTGAACGTGCGAATTATATTTAGCAGCACAGGCAAGGGTGTTATTTAGCTAGAGAATTGTATTGAGCTGAGCAGCACAGGCAAGGGTGTTATTTAGCGAGAGAATTAGGTTGAGCTGAGAAGCAAAGGCGGGGTGTTATTTAGCGATAGAATTATGTTGAGCAGCATAGGTGAGGGAGTTATTTAACGAGAGAATTGTGTTGAGCTGAGCATCTCAGGCAAGGGTGTTAGTTAGCGAAAGAATTATGTTGAGCAGCATTGGTAAGGGCATTATTTAAATTATTACAATGTTGACCAGCCTAGTAAGGGCATTATTTAACGAAAGAATTGCGTTGAACAGAACAGTTAGGGGTAATTGTTTAGAGAGGTTTAGGTATTGCAGAACAGGTGAGGTTTTATTTAGCGAGGTGTATATCGAGCAGAACAGGTAAGGGTACTTTTTAGTAAGGATTTGTTGAACCACACTGGTAAGGTTTATTCGTAGAATTTTATATTGAAGACACAGGTAAGGTTCTACTTAACGAGGTTTACGTTGAGCAGCACAGATAAGTAAGGTTCAATTTGTCGATGTTTCTGTTGAGCAGCACGGGTAAGTTTCTATTTAGCGAGGTTTATGCTGAGCAGTACAGGTAAGGTTCTATTTTGCGAGACTTATATTCAGCTGGATTAGTAAGGTTCAATTTAACGAAGTTTATGTTGAGCTGCACAGATAAGGTTCTATTTAGAGAGTTTTATGTTGAGAATCACAGGTAAGGTACAATTTAGCGAGGGTTATCGTCGTCTGAGTGCTAGAACGTCCTATGACCCCTGTGGGACATAGGACATTCTAGCACTCAGGCGACGTTATGTTGAGCAGCAAGGCTTAGGTTCTATTTCGCGAAGTTTATGTTGAACAGGACAGGTGCGGTTCTGTTTTGCAGGGTTTATAATGAGCAGCACAGGTAAGGTTCTATGGAAGGTAATGCTTTTATTGAGCTTTCTTTTGCGAGCTTCGTGAACAGTTTGGCATCATTCGTCGATGTTTGATGCTTGTTTTTACAATAGTATTACTCGAGTTCAGCTTGTTATCATTGACTGTGCGCACACGATCGATTTGTACTAAATCTATTTTTCTGAATGTCATCGTTCTGTGTCCTCGTGTCTACGTATACAGTCATCCACGTAATCACGTTGCTCATCCTAATAAACGAAGTTCGGGAAACACACGAAAATCGGATCGCACAAGCACAATTCCGACAGCTACAGTTAAAACTAGAAGGCCTGTCATGAACAGTGCGCTTATCTAGGCTTAATTGCGCGCAGGAATTGCATGCAACTGCCATATCGAAAGGCGTCCAAAGCACGGCAGGTTCTCCTGGTTACTCATAGCAAACACAGGCAAAGTTTCGGCCAATGGACCTCCGGGTTACCCGGAGGAGATCCATTGGCTGAAACATTGCCTGTGCACAGGCCATATGTACAGTAGATTAACGCGCAGATCGACGTGCTATTTGTGCACATTTCATGACAAGACTTCTAGCGTTAACTGTAAGACCGTATCCTTCTTACATCAGTAAATATTACCTGTTTTCATTCAAGTATTGTATTCAACGGCAAGTAGTCTCTTTGCCTCATCTGATTTACGTTTGTCCAATCCGATTTACATTTGCCCGATCCGATTTTCGTGTGCCTCATCCGATTTTCGTTTGTCTCACCCGATTTTCGTTTGTCCCATCCGATTTTCGTGTGTCTCATCCGATTTGCGTTTGTCTCATCAGATTTTCGTTTGTCCCATCCGATTTTCGTTTGTCTCATCCGATTTGCGTTTGTCTCATCCAATTTTCGTTTGTCCCATCCGATTTTCATTTGTCTCATCCGATTTTCGTTTCTATCATCTGATACACGTTTCTCCCATCTGTTTTACTTTTTCGGTACGATTTACGTTCGTCTAATCCAATTACATTTGTCTCATCTGATTTACGTTTGTTAAATAATTGACTAACATGAGGAGTAAATTAGCCTGCCTTTATCATTTTGTTACATTCAGGTGATACCTTTAGTAGTTATTCTATTATTCTTGTTTGACAGATCTCACGAAGGGATCACTGTTAAACTAGACTGAAAGTACTGAGGCTAAAATATAGAATAAATGTATAATGTTTTCAAGTAACAAATTTATGTATAGTGTTTTCAAGTAAGGATTAAGATTGAAGCCGACGAGCCTCTGACGAGTCGCTTTCATTCTTAATCCTACGAGTAGAATAAATTTTTTACTTGAAAACACTATACGTTTATTTTGCTTATCCCATAAATCATGTACAGGGCTGTCGCGGCGAAATCATGCGGTTACTCGCATCAAAACACTGCGAGAAGTAAGGAACACATTGGTCCAATTTGATCGACAAGCAAAACTGACAAAAATAAACAAGGCGCAATGATAAATTTATGTCTAAAAATAATTCCCCAACAAACTTGAGCAAAACTTTCAAAAAAACTTTATTAAATGAACAATGTTTATCTTTCTTATTTTCATTGTTTATTGTTGTTTTTTCGTCGACGATTCAACTTGAGTTTTATAAACAAAGCAGACGCCACGTGCATTTGTTTATTTACACATTCCTAATTTGGAAAATGAAACATCAATCATCATGCCCCGCCTTTCACAATCGAACTCGTATGCTTTTCAACGCTTGGTTTCGATTGATTTACTTTGTGTTTTCTTTCTTTGTTAATTGTTGTTCGTTTTATTGTTAGACAGGCTTGAAATAAGTCACATATTCTAAAACTAAACATTTCAGCGACGGTCAACGTTAGATAAACATCGGTTCATCATATCTCCCACAAACGTAAAACAGGTCATGACAAAACGAATGCGGTAGAGGTCAACAAGTCCGTCTCTACTATAGAAATAAATTCTTTCAGTGTTAAATCTACGGGGAAAATTTATCACTCTACAAGCAGCTGCTACTAGGTGAAGAAAGCAAACATTTATCCAAGACTGTTATTGTTCGAATAAACGTCCACTTATGGGATAATAAGCTGATATATGTGAGAGCTGTTGGTATAATATTCAGACAGATCAAAATACTTTTTTCAACTTACAGCTATATGCTTTATAAACTATATGCAATTAGCAAGTCTCATTTCTACTCTAGATATGGCAAATAGTTTGAGAGCTATATGCGATTAATAACCTCATGCTATTAATTAATTATGAATTATATAAGTGGCATACATCAACTAATTACCGTTAGTATAACTGAATTTTGGGTAAATGGTACCTCTAGATTTTTCAAATATCAAGAATATATGGTTTTATTTGACTTTTGTATGCAGGTCCAATGCACTGGGGTGATCTTTACGAAGCTTGTGGGCAACAGAAACAATCACCAGTCAACATTGTCACCGACCAGAAGGAATATAGCGCGACACTTACACCCTTCACTTTTGTTGGATGGGGTATGGGGGAAGATCCGGATTTGAATACGAAGAATTCGTGGAAGGATTCGGGAAGAAGAAACAGGAAAAAATGTACCTGCACTGCTGTTAACAACGGTTTCACAGGTAAGATATCCGAAAACCCTCACCACAACCCCACACTCACCCTCTTGCTGGAACCGTGTATGAGCACCATTATTAACACGACGGCTTCACAAGTATGATATCTGAACTTCCTCATCATATCTATCTTTTTCTCTCCATCTCACGTTCTATTTCCGTTTATACACAGCTGTAATATGATACATCTTTTCTTCAAACAACGAGCGGTCAGTCTTAGTCAGCAATAATCAATGAATGTTCGTAGTGTCTAACGGGAATGTTTACATAGAGAGTAATCGCTTGACTGGACTGTTTTTTTAGGGTTTAACGACACATTAACAGCCAGGGTCATATCATGTTGGTGACAGTTTTACGGGTGGAGGAAGCCGGAGTACCCGGAGAGAACCACCGAGCAACGACGAGCAGCTGTCAGCTCTCCAACATCGTAACTCAGAACTCTGCACCGCGGTACAGACAAGGTCAGATTGGTTGAAGACATGCGCACCTTCGACGTGCAGTACGCCTTAGTACACGGCGTCATCGTTCCCCCATGTAGGCAATCGGGGTTAAGTGCCTTGCCCAAGGACACAACACGGGAACTCGAATCAGTCGCTGAAATGGTCACCCATCCAACTACTAACCGCGCTCGACGTTGCTTAACTTCGGTGATTTGACGAGAACCGGTTACCGCGACGCCACCGCGCTCCAGACTGGACTGGTTACGTGAAATAATTCATGAGAGGTGACGGATGTTGTACAAACACGAGTGTGCGAATCCTCACGAGTGTTTTACAATATAGTCCCTCGCCTCGAATGAATTATTTCACGTAACCAGTCAAGTCAAGTGATTACTCTGTTTATTACGTTTCATTATTAACGATAATTATATTATTTAACCCTTTACCTAACGTAACGGCCAGCGTTATTCTCAAAAATCGACAATTAATTTTCATTATTTTTTCATTTTTTGTCTCTAAAACATAGGTTATGACTCCTCATTGGAACGAGCTCGTCGAGCTCGTTCCAATGAGGGGGTCATAACCTATGTTTTCGAGACAAAAATGAAAATAATAGCTATTCAAGATTTTTTGTTGCAAGTGTCATCTGTTTTTCATATTAGGTAAAGGGTTAAAAAAAAAAAAAAAACAATTAAGTCCCAATTGCACCCACGGCAAAGCGTCTTCGTTTGTGCGCACAGATACATGACACAATTGTTGATTGCATAATTCACTTGTGAAGTTATCGTTTATATAATCAAACCCGGAAATCCCAGTAAATCACACTTTGGAAAGTAATAAAAAAGATATCATCACACTTATGATTACTTGTTTGTGTTATTTTTTCTTATTTAATAATACTTAACTTTCAGTTGCTGTTAATACTATCCTATTTTCTTGATGAAATCTGCCTTGTGTTTTTGTGTGTTTACTCATTAAAGCTATTATATATTCTATTCTACTGAAAACGGTAGTTTCTGTAAATTTCTATCCCAGTTTTTTGTTCATTTACTTCCTGCTCATGACAATGGTGCCTAACTCGGAATCCGGCTGACTCGGACCCCGATTGAATCAGAACTCGGAACTGCGGCTTACTCCGATCCACGGAGTGTACTTGACAAAATAATCCAAGTCATGGCGAAACCACCAAGACTGACCACTTCTGCTCAATTTTGAATTATCCTAATAACGTTATTCAATGTGATGAAAGTCTGAATATTGTGATTTCACCATGAAATGTAACGATTGTGGGACTTCAACTAAGGTGAAATTATGCCATGGAGATCTCATGTTATGTGGCAGTTATGAAAAGAAACGCTTTTCGTCCGAAACACACAAATCTACCAACATATGTTCAGCAACTACCTATGTGAGTAATGCTCTCTTTGATAAAAACGACACATCTTTTACAGGCGTGGTTCTGAATGATCTTTTATTATAATTCCTAAACTGTGTATTGAAAACTTCTCGGAGAACGAAATCGAATATTTAAAATCTCTTTTATTTGATTTAGCACCCGTTAAGCCTCGTTGTGTCAAACGTAAAGGACCTGAAAAGAGTGTAAACGAAATGAAAGACATTTTTGCTGTATTGCACGAAGTTGTCCCCGATGATCTCCACACATTCGTTGCTGCAGACCTTTCTAAACTACCCCCAGTTGACTTTGACCATACCGATATCTCCTCTCTCATGCAAGATATTACATATATAAAATGTGAAATGAACAACTGAAAAGTTTTTAAAAAAATCCAAATGAAAATCTTTGCACGGCACTGAAAGAGATTCGTGATATGCGCTCAACCCTTAAGAGTGACATTGTATTTGAACTGTTTGGCATGGTGAATTCAACACACAATATAGTGATATGACTGACTCTACACAATACAATGAGAATGTAACACCTCACTCCGATAATCCGTCACAGAGTTGTGAACAGTCAAGTACTGTTATACTTAATAGCGTCTCAAGTGAGCAGGCCATTGATCGCCCGTCTTTGTCAGATGTTAACGGTACTGCTGTAACGGCATAACAGAATGAACAGTTACTTTGCACTGATTCAAAGACTGTTTTAAATATAAGAAAGTCACAGCAATGGGCTGGTGAATACGAACCAGTTTTCTATGCTGATGCATTACAATCTCGACGACAATACCATTCCGACCATGAATCTTTTACCAGCAACGGCTTTATACATGTGATGAAGACACGACAACTTTAAAAACCTGTTATTGGGACGGCGGCGAAAGCCCCATTGAAGGCGATAAGAACCTCCCCACCTGCTTGTGTTTTTGTGTCAAGACTTACCCCAGAAACGTCCGCACGTGACATTGAAAATTATATTGTTTCTAACACTGACACTGTGATAAGCAGATGTGAAAAGCTTTTCACTGAATATGAAACATACTCTTTATTCCGCATAGACATCAATGATCGCAAAGAATTAAGTAAACTTCTGAATCCCGAATTGTGGCCTGAATGTGTGTTAGTTCGAAAATATTTTCCTCCCAGAAAACCTTTTATGTCTAACCTTGAGCCCAGTATTTTTCCGGAAACTTGGATGTAACACTTAAGTCGCAATCATAGGGAGTCTCAAAACAGCTTCATACAATTGTTAGTCTCTTAAGAATTCGCGTATATCAGTGCAAATGCAAAGAGGTGAGGGACGTTGTACAAACACAAGTGCGCGAAAGCGCACGAGTACTTTACAATATAGTCCCTCGCCTCGAATGAATTATTTCACGTAACCAGTCCAGTCAAGCGATTACTCTGTTTATTACTTTTCATTATTAGCGATAATTATATAGTTTAACCCTTTACCAAACGTAACGGCAGGCGCTATTCTCAAAAATCGGCAATTAATTTTCATTATATTTTCATTTTCTGTCTCTAAAACATAGGTTATGACCCCTCATTGGAACGAGCTCGTCGAGTTTGTTCCAATGAGGGATCATAACCTATGTTTTTGAGGTAAAAAATGAAAATAATAGCTATTCAAGAATTTTATTGGCAAGTGTCGTCTGCTTTTCATGTTAGATAAAGGGTTAAAAAAAACAAAAAAACAATGAAGCCACCATTACACCTACGGCAAAGCGTTTTCGTTTGCGCGCACGGATACATGACACAATCGTTGATTGCATAATTCACTTGTGAAGTTATCATTTATAATCAAACCCGGACATCCCAGTAAATCACACTTTGGAAAGTAATAAATCGTACCTCTCCAGGAACACCAGCACTTTGATTTCGATATTCCGTATCTACGTACTATCCATCAGCACTTTACCGATGTGGGAGTGTTTGCTGTGGATAGTGGTAGTAATATTCATACCTGTCGTCCGTACGGAGGTGTGGCTATATTCAGGAGGAAATCATTAGGTTGTAGAGTCCAGTTTCTTCGTTATTCTGATGACTGCTTAGTTGGTCTCCCGTATTGGGATGGAAACAACTCCCTCTTAATTCTGTGCGTTCACATGCTGGTCGGCAATGGCAGAAAGAAAGAGGATTTTGCACATTATCAAGACAAACTCAGTGTAATTATTGAAGCATTCGACACGAATGATATCTGCATTGTAGGTGACAGGAATGCTGATGTTATTCATGTCAATGATCATATGACAGAACTATACCGAATTTGCGAGGAATATGGATTATTTCTATCTGACGTGGATTATTTCGGTTCCAATTCTGGCACATACACCTTCTTCAGTGACGCCCATGGTACCACTTCATGGCTTGACGACTGCGTAAACAGTAACTCAGTCCATTCTCCAGTCAGTTCATTTTTTATTGACCACAAAATAATTGGTTCAGACGATCACCCCATTTCTTTCTGTATAAATTATGAATCATTCTCTGGAGTAAGTAATACATCCTCTCCCGATTTCCCGATATAGCATAAAACTGATTGGAGCAATGCCACAGCAGAATCACTACTGGCCTATCGTAACGTCAACCAAGCTAAACGCCATTGGGTGCTCTCATGAGTTGTCATTATGCGCCAGTTGCGACTGCTGTAGTCAGGACCACATTGTTATAATTAATCAATTGTACACTAAGATTGTAGATGCTCTACGAGACTCATCTGCCAGTACAACCAAGAAAGGTACATCTAAGAATTACTCCCCGAAGACTGGGTGCACGAAGGAGAGACACAAGATGACACGTAACTACTATAAACTGTGGAGGAGCAAAGGTAGGCCCCGAACAGGTACTATCCATGACTTAATGAGAAAATCACGAGCAGATTATAAATACGCCATGCGCATATGTAAGAACAAAAAATCACAGTTAGAGGCGGAATCACTGGCTAGAAAGCTTAAAAACAAAAATCATTCAAAGTTTGGGAAATCACTTTCAAAGAGGAAGATCTCAATAGTTTGCGACAATGTGGGAGGGTTCTCGGGTGAAATTGCTAATATGTGGGGTAACCACTTTAAGAGATGTTTGACAATCAAATAAAAGGTTTAGGAATACAACTACTTTCATTATGTAAAGCTGTGAAACTCAGAATTGTTAATGGTCGCTGCATCGGTGACAGTCTAGGAAACTTCACGCCATACCAATACAACGGTGCCAGCATCATGGATTATATATAGAATATACCCATAGTAGCTTGGTGTACCAAATGTTCATCACTCGAGGTGACGTGGTGTTAACCGCGAGCCTTTGGCGCGCGGTTAACACCACTTCACCACGAGTGGTGAACATTTGGTACACCAAGCTACTTTGGGTATATTTTATTTATACCATAATCGTCAGATTGTTAAGAGTCACTATTATCTTTTCTCGATTTTACTGAGCACCAGACGTATATACGTGCGAATCTGTTTTTTTGTTTTGTTTACATGAGCATCGGCGAACGGTACTCCGCTGTCAGTTTTATAGCCGAAACGAAATGAAAAAAGAAACTGAGCCTTTTTCGTTTTTATGACATACTATTTGAGTTATGGATGCTTTATTAACACGAGACAATGCATGTTTGTTAAGTTTTGGCATCTTATGAGGTAAACCCATTTAAAAAATGTAATAAATAATTGCCGCTTTCATTTCACTCTTCGCGAGGTGACGTGCGATAAAGTTAGGCAACTTTGCATTCGGGTCGACGTCACCAAAGTTCAACGTGGATGTAGTTCTACTGTAGGTGTAAATGTTTGCTATTGAAATCCCATTGCTGGCGTGTTCATCACGGTTGATGTGTAAAGCTAAAATTTATGTCACAGGCTTTTCATATATAGTAGAATAGGTAAGCATGGTGTAAATTATAATCTCAGACAGATATTTCCACGATGCAGACTAGTTCTGTGTCAAACCACCGCGCATTTTCTCTGACCACTGTCAGTTAGCTTTACAGCTAGAATATACTACAAAGTCTGAGAAGTTAAGCGTGGTGATGTATGAATATACTAAACCGTGATTCTCTTAAGAAATAACTGTTATTTTCCTTCGGTTTATGCGATATAAACCGAAAATTTTCAGCACAAGCTTCATAACTCGCATAGCGAGTTATGATTAAGCTTGTGCTGAAAATTTTCGGTTTATATCGCATAAACCGAAGGAAAACAACAGTTATTTCTTATAATTTAATCCGGCTGTAATATTAAAATATAAAAACTATGTGTACGTGAACGAAAACGTTTTAATTTTCGCAAAAGACAACAGTCAAATCAAACTCAGGAAAGTGTCCCACAAACAGGTCACGTCAATCATTGTCAAATTGTTTGTTGTTTTGATTTTCGATCGCAGACGACAGATATTTAGCAAGTCACGTAACAATATCATTAAAAACATTTTTTTTCAAGTTCCCCCAAAATCATGTTTGGATGTATGATCTTTTATTCGTCTCCCACTTCGGTATATTTTATTAAATTCAATTGTTCCCAAGAAATTATCATTATATTCTCGCTGACTGGAGGCGATGAAAAATCGATCATTGATCTTTGTTTACAAGTTTGTTATCCATCTATCTGTCTGCCGTCACGCCCCCACGGTGACAGTTGGATTGAGTGGGCGGGGCTTCCAGAGTCTTCAAAGTTGGATCGGATGTGCGAACGTGTAGATATTCCAAATCATTACGTGATTTGGTTTATACGATATTGTCGACTTTCACGCTGTATGCTTTCAACCAATCAAACGCAGAGGCGGGACAAATGATTAAATTATTTTGAAATGAACCGAAAAAAGTGCTTCACGAGCAAGAGTAACGTTGACAAATGTTGACGTTACCACAAATATTTCCAATTTTCAAATGAAACCATATAATTTAGATAAGAATGGCACAAAGCAGGTGGTTGCTGATATGATGTACATACTAAACCTAATTAATAGATCGGGCACTCGAAGTGTTTCAATTGGAAAAAACAAAACACTTCCAAAAAAAAAAAGAAATTTTGATCAAAGATGCAAACATTTGAAGCAGGAAATGGAAAGTATGCATCGGGAAACGAAACTTAAACCCTATGATCGATCACTCCTTGTCAAATTCTTCCCCGCAAAAAAAGCCCAGAAAAAGAGGTGAAATTTAAATCCAAACAATTCTTTAAAAACTTATATGACAAGTTAGATGCGTCTCGGTGCACCGACCCCACTGCCTATTGGAAACTTATTAAACTTAGGTCTGTAGGTGCGGATACTAGTGATAACGATAGCCTACAGTTAAAACTAGAAGTCCTGTCACGAATAGTGCGCTTATCTAGGCTTAATTGCGCGTTGGAATTGCGCGCGATTGCCATATCGAATGACATCCAAATCACGGCAGGTTCTCCTGGTTACTCATGGCAAACACATGCAATGTTTCTGCCAATGGACCTCCGGGTTACCCGGAGGTCCATTGGCTGAAACATTGCTTGTGCACAGGCCATATGTACAGAATTTGATAGCTTTACTATGGCCATAACGCGCACATTAACGCGCAGATCAACGTGCTATTTGTGCGCATTTCATGACAGGACTTCTAGTTTCAGCTGTATATGCTGACACAGCTGTGGCCTTTTTTAACAAACTATGTTGTCCAAATAGCAGTGAAGCAAGAAATACTGCTACAACACCTCGAAACATGAATTCCAATCAAGAAATAAATAGTCATATATCGCCACAGGGAATTCTTAGTTCACTAAAGCAGGTGAAAAATAATAAATCTCCCGATTCTGATGGAATTTCTAATGAATTATTGAAAATATCAGTTCCAGACATGTTAGACGGAATAGTTAAATTGTTTAACCCTTTCGCTGCTGCAGGTCCATATTGAGTACGGAACCAACTGTTGACGGTCTGTGCGATAAGTTCGTACTCAGAACGGAGCTACCACATACATGTACAGGGAATGGTTATCATAGCTCGTTGTTATTCTCAATAGAACGCATGTTATATGAAATGCAAGCGACAGACGATATGGCATTATCCATTTGATCTCAACCATTTTTCGCGTCTATGTAAATTTCGAAATACCCGAGGCAACAACGAATCCAATAGTCCAAACTTGTCCCAACATATATAATTGTTTTTTGTTGTCCTGTGCCACACGGCGACAAAACAAAACAAAAATTATATAACGGCATGTGGAGCAAAGTTAGGACTACATGATCAGTCCATTAAATAGGAACTAAATTCAAGTCGCCTAGACATCTTTTCTTTTGAGATTTATGGAATGTGGCTGGGAGTAGTTTTGGAAACATTGTTGAACTCAATCAACGTTGTTCCAATATACAGCACGTGGAGAATGGATTGTAACAAAATCACCCGTAGAGTGGCGGTATCATCCAAAGTATCACTTTCAAATTCTGTACATATGGACAAAAATAACAGTGTTTCAGCCAATGGACCTCCGGGTTTAACCCGAAGGTCCATTTGCTGGAACTTTGCTTGTGCTTGTTATGGTTTGCAACAAATCTGCAATTATTGCTTGGGTGGAATCGCCACTCCACGGGTGATTTTAGTGATAATACACTATCCACGTACTGTATAATAACAGTTTTAAATTTACAAATACGTGAACGTTATTGGTGCGTTCATTTTTTTCACTTTAACCCCATTCTCCCCAATATATGGTTCAGCACAGGATACTACCAAATTGCACAGCAGCGAAATGGTTAATCAGATTCTAGATTCGGGATATTACCCAGTAAATTGGAGCCAATTAACTCTGACACTACTATATAAAAAGGGTGACAGACATGACCCCAACAATTATAGAGCTATAGCAGTAAGTTCGTCCTTTGCTTAATAAAATGATAAATAACAGAATCAATCATTTTCTGGAAAGCATTGAGCTAATATGCGAAAACTACGGTCAAAACTAGAAGTCCTGTCATGAAATGCGCACAAATAGCACGTCGGTCTGCGCGTTAATTTACGCGTTATGACCATAGTAAGGCTATCAAATTCTGTACACATGCCCTGTGCACAAGCAACGTTTCAGCCAATGGACCTCCGGGTGACCCTACGCGCAATTAAGCCTAGATAAGCGCACAATTCTTGACAGGACTTCTAGTTTTAACTGTAGTTCGACTTCCGTGAGAAGCGCAGTACCGTCGACAGCGCATTTGTACTGAAAACTGCCATTAGTAGTTGTAAACGAAACAAAATACCCCTTTATGCTGTTTTTGTCGACTTTAAAAAAGTTTTGATAAGTGAATCCAGCATTCTTATTCGACGTAATATTGGTATCAATGGACCAATATTCGAAATATTGCGATCCCTATATGCGTCCAGCTACTACCTCATCAGAACGAGCACGGGTCTGGGACCACCGCTCCGATTTACAATAGGCATGAGGCAGGGCTGTGTCGTTTCACCAACGTTGTTTAGGATATTAATTGACGATGTACAAAGAAATTTTAACGATGATTGTGCTCCTGTAATTATAAACGGAAGGCCCCTTCACCATCTTCTATTTGCAGATGACTTCGTTTTCTCCCCCCACAACATGTGTAACATACGTCTGTCTAGGGTGAGATAGCAGGGAGAGACAGATGTATCCCACCCCACCCACGTGACGTTATACATTTATAACGTAATTATGACATTATGCATATCGTATCAGTTTCTTGCTACCAACTAATTCATACTGACGTCATCAGAATGCCGTGTGATCAAAGTTGGATGCTCTAAAACTCTTTAAACCCCAAGATGCCACCCTTCCTAATTGATTTCTTGGTATATACCTTCGGTATATACGTAGCTTTTGCATGCTCTTTCCTATGGTGTCATTAGTTTTTCAAAACAACGAATACCAAATGAGTTGATTATATCAGCACGTGACCGCCGATTACCTCTGGCTAACGTTACCGCTGTATGGTGGGGGGGGGGGGGGGGAGAAAAATAATCCCTGATGGGTACGGGTGTGGGATGGGAAACCTCACCCTCGGGACAAGATATTTGGTCCAGACACTCGGCAAGCCTCATGTTTGGCCCAGATATCTTGCCCTCGGGTGAGATTTTCCCATCCCACACCCATACCCATCAGGGATTATAATAATGCTATCAACTTCTCCACTTGACCTTCAGAACTGTCTTAAGAACCTTCATCAATAAACGTATAATAATAAATTAAAAATAAATGCTGAATAGATCAAGTGCGTCATCTTTTCACAATTAGCCATAAATGTAGAACAGTGACCTTAAACTCCAGTAAATGAATATAAAATAAATACCCGGACTTATATAGTGAGTCTATCTGTTATCTCATCCAAACTGACCTCGAATCGATCCACTACAACTATCAACCCCACGTTATAGGGTTGAATAGGATCCGACTACTAACGCCTGTGGTGCAAATCCGTTGTAACAAGCAGCATGGACATGAGTGATTAGACGAACTTGTTCTTATAACGATTTTGCAACCACAACTGCCATTGTAGCAGTAAGACGATCTTAAACAGCAATGAATATATAATCTTTGTAATTGTCAATCGGTAGTCATTAACAAAAGACAATAACAGATATCACAAGTCTCACCCATCCCGTACACATCACGTTATAGCATCTATTATCGATACGGGGTCTCCTTCTCGTAGACCTGACCGATGAGCCAAGGACAGTGGTAGCCGTATAGCATTTCGGTAAATTTACACTCCGTTCGAATGTTATTATTCTGTTAATTTTTTTACGGGGACAACAGGAAGACAGCCAACATGGCTATGTCCCCCCCCCCCCCGAACAACATACCATTTTGATGTTCAATAACCCTTGTAAAATTTTTCTTGTAAAATTTATTGTGTATTGTTAAATAAACTTATTACTTACTTACTTAGATAAAAAGGCACGATTTACCCAATGTTTTATTTGGATGGCAAGAAATTAGAAACCGTCACACGATGTACATGTCTCAGAATAATTTTTTGGAATAACATTTTCTGAAGCGCAAAACGATTTAAGCTCAAAAGGGCTAAAAGCCAAGTTTTGCTTGTTTATGTCGCTTAAACGGAAATATTTACCTTCTACATCCATTCTTTCAAAATTATTTGACCAGCTAATTACACCCATATTGTTATATAGAAGTGAATTGTGGAAAACAGAGTATCAGTTTACAACATGGGATGTATCTCCTTGTGAGGCTGTGCATCTCAAATTTTGTAAAATGTTATTCAATATTAATAAAAGTTCATCTAACCAAGCCGAGCGCACAGACCTTGGCAGATTTCCACTTAATGTGCAGGATCATGCATTAGACTTAGACCTCAACAGCGCGAAGAAACTATCTGATACACTAAACATCGACTACATTAGTTATGTAAAAGATATGGTGAGTAATGATTATAAAATAAAATGGTAAAAATAAACTGCGTAATTATCGATTATTGAAAGAGGATTACAAACTCGAACCACATCACTTGCATACTTATTCACGTGAAGCACGAAATATGTTTACGAGATTAAGAATAAATAATCATAATCTTGTGATTGAAAGAGGTAGACATTCGCAACCTGTCACCCCGGTAGAAAATAAATCATGTCGTGTGTGCAATACAATCGGTACTATTGAAACAGCAATACATTTTGTTATGGATTCCCCGGCGTATGAACACAACAGAACACAATTATTAGATGTCTTAAAAGCGGCGATTACAAGTTTTTCAGATGCGGACAAAAATGACCCAGGCTACGTGCCATTATCTGAAACGTGATCTTCAAGGAAAGGGAAAAGTTACCGAGCAATGTGAGCGATTGATAGATAATGGTACTATTCCAATAATATTTATATGTTAATCTTTTATAATTATAACATTTGGTTTATACAATATTATTATATATAGCTGTAGCATACTGCCTCGTCGTAGGTGTATTTTTGTTGAATAAATTCTATCTTCTATTTATTGTGCCAGAAAACAGATGAGACAAAATATCTTTGCCTCTGGCTGCGTAACTTACTCTCGATATGGTCTCCACTACTTGCGAGAAATAAAGGATTAACTGCAAATTGAAGATGCCCACGTGATGAGACGCGTTTGAGAGAATTTTGGAATGGTATTTGGAATGACATATTTTCCGAAACTACATTTATGCAATACGGACGTGTTATGTTGGGCATCATCGGCATCACACTAAAACCTAAAATATCGAAAACCTTAGCCTCGAATTTAGTGTCCTATCTCTGAGGTAAGTCAAGCAATTTCATTCGAGTGCAGATTGAAAAAGAAAATTTCTACCATTCTGGTTCCTAAAACCAGCTAGTTATAAACAAAATAGTCGAAAAACAAATATCTTATCCAAAATTCCACGAATTTTAGTTCTCTAGTGCAAAATTATACGCACTGGGATTGCGCAGTAACACCACACATCACCACGGTAATGGCGTCACAATTTGAAAACTGCCACGCAGTGCCATGATAACAATTCTTACTTTATTGAATGAAACACAACGCTCGCAGCCGTCCAGTAAGTAACAATTTAATGTGAGGATAATTTCTTTGTTTGCAGTGAAAACTGATGTCAGTGAGTGCGGCGCTCACGTAACGGGAGGAGGATTAGAGGGGAAGTACACAACTTCTCAGTTTCACCTCCACTGGGGATCGGTCAGTTCACAAGGATCAGAACATTGCATAGATAACCAGCCATATCCAATGGAGGTAACCAGTTTATATTTTCAATATATTTTCACAACATTTGCTGTTCTGTTTTGTATTAGTCTTCCTTTCATCGTGCTCTACCATGTTTTGTTTTGATCCGCCATTCCCTATGCTGTTTTGCACTACCCTATCTATCATGTTATTTCCTGTTACCTTATGCATAGCCGTGAACTGTCGTACTACGACCTGTCCAGGCTTGCTTTGTCTTGTCCTGTTCTTTCTTGGTCAACTCTGCCCAGTATTGTCTTGTCTTGCTTATATGACAAGTTAGATGCGTCTCGGTGCACCGACCCTACTGCCTATTGGAAACTTATTAAACTTAGGTCTGTAGGTGCGGATACTAGTGATAACGATAGCCTACAGTTAAAACTAGAAGTCCTGTTACGAATAGTGCGCTTATCTAGGCTTAATTGCGCGTTGGAATTGCGCACGATTGCCATATCGAATGCCATCCAAATCACGGCAGGTTCTCCTGGTTACTCATGGCAAACACGTGCAATGTTTCTGCCAATGGACCTCCGGGTTACCTGGAGGTCCATTGGCTGAAACATTGCTTGTGCACAGGCCATATGTACAGAATTTGATAGCTTTACTATGGCCATAACGCGCACATTAACGCGCAGATCAACGTGCTATTTGTGCGCATTTCATGACAGGACTTCTAGTTTCAGCTGTACATGCTGACACAGCTGTGGCCTTTTTTAACAAACTATGTTGTCCAAATAGCAGTGAAGCAAGAAATATTGCTACAACACCTCGAAACATGAATTCCAATCAAGAAATAAATTGTCATATATCGCCACAGGGAATTCTTAATTCACTAAAGCAGGTGAAAAATAATAAATCTCCCGATTCTGATGGAATTTCTAATGAATTATTGAAAATATCAGTTCCAGACATGTTAGACGGAATAGTTAAATTGTTTAACCCTTTCGCTGCTGCAGGTCCATATTGAGTACGGAACCAACTGTTGACGGTCTGTGCGATAAGTTCGTACTCAGAACGGAGATACCACATACATGTACAGGGAATGGATATCATAGCTCGTTGTCATTCTCAATAGAACGCATGTTATATGAAATGCAAGCGACAGACGATATGGCATTATCCATTTGATCTCAACCATTTTTCGCGTCTATGTAAATTTCGAAATACCCGAGGCAACAACGAATCCAATAGTCCAAACTTGTCCCAACATATATAATTGTTTTTTGTTGTCCTGTGCCACACGGCGACACACGGCGATGTCTTGTCCTGTTCTTTCTTGGTCAACTCTGCCCAGTATTGTCTTGTCTTGCTGTGTCATGTTGTGTGTTTCTCTTGTCCTGCCTTGTCATGTCTTGCTCTGTCCTGTCTCGTTCTACCATGTCCCGGGCTATCCCGCCCTGCTTGCCTGTCTTGTTCTACAATGTCCCTGGCTTCCCTGTCCCGCATTGCATGCCTGTCAGGTTCTACCATGTCCCTCGATGCCCTGCTTGTCTGTCTTGTTCAACGTTGTCCCTAGTTGCCCTGTCCTGCTTGCCAGTCTTGTTCTGCCATGTTCTTGGTTGTCCTGTCCTGCTTGCCTGTCTTGTTCTACCATGTCCCTGACTTCCCTGTCCTGCCCTGCTTGCCTGACATGTTCTACCATGTTCATAGCTGCCCTGTCCTGTTTGTCTGCCTTTTCAACCGTGTCCCTGGCTGCCCTGTCCTATTCTATCATGTCCCTGATTGTCCTGTCCTGCCCTGCTCGCCTGACTTGTTCTACCTTGTCCCTGGCTGCCATGTCCCGCTTGCCTGTCTTGTTCTACCATGTCCCTAGCTGTCCTACTTGCCTGTCTTGTTCTACCTTGTCCCTAGCTGCCCTATCCGGTCCTGCCCTGCTTGCCTGTCTTATTCTACCATGTCCATGACTGCCTTGTCCTGTCCTGCTTGTCTTCAATGTTCTACCATGTCCCTGGCTGCTCTGTCCTGCTCTATTTTCCTGTCTTGTTCTACCATGTACCTGACTGCCCTGTCCTGTCCTGCTTGATTGTCTTGTTCTTCCACGTCCCTGGCTACACTGTTTGCTTGTTATGTTCTACCATGTCCCTGGCTGCCCTGCCCTGATTGCTTGTTTTATTCTACAATGTCCATAGCTGTCCTGTCCTGTCCTGCTTGCCTGTCGTGTTCTACCATGTTCCTGGCTGTCCTGTCCCGCTTGCCTGTCTTATTCTACCTTGTCCCTGGCCACCCTGTCCAACCTTGTCCTGCTTGCCTGTCTTGTTCTACCTTGCCACTGGCTGTCCTGCCCTGTTTGCCTTTCTTGTTCCACCATGTCTCTAGCTTCCATGGCCTGCATGCCTGCTTTGTTCTAGCATGTCCCTGGCTGCCCTACCCTGCTTGCATGCCTTATTCTACCTTGTCCCTAGCTGCCCTGTCCTGCTTGTCTGCCTTGTTCTTCTATGCCCCTGGCTTCCCTGTCCTGCTTGCCCGTCTTGTTCTACCATGTCCCTGGTTGGCCTGTCCTTCCTTGTTTGCCTGTCTTGTTCTACCATGTCCCTGGCTGTCCTGTCCTGCTTGTTTGTCTTGTTCTACCTTGCCCCTGGCTGCCTTGTCCTGCCTTTCCTGCCCTGCCCTGCTCTGCTTGCCTGTTTTGTTCTACCTTGTCATTGGCCATCCTGTCCTGCCTGCCTGTCTTGTTCTACCATGCCCCTAGCTTCCCTGTCCTGTCCTGCTTGTCTGTCTTCTTCTACCATGTCCCTGGCTTCCCTGTCCTGCCCTGCTTGACTGTCTTGTTCTACCATGTCCCTCACTTCCCTGCTCTGCTCTGCCCTGCCCTGTCCTGATTGCCTGTCTTGTTCTGCCTTGAATGTGGCTTCCCTGTCCTGTCCCTGCTCTGCCCTGCCTAACATATTCTGTCTTATAGATCTCCCTTGCCCTGTACTGGCCTTCGTCATCGTGTACGTCCTACAAGACTAAATTTGATACTCGGATTTATTCCACGCCCACAGTCGGCTGTAGAAACTGAGCTCTATTTAGAATATATTGTACACTATTCGAGCTCTTTGGGAACAAATCAGGTTTACATTCTCCTCTTATCAACGTCCTTGTTACAAATCCACTGGAGTATCAGGCAATATGTACACATTAAAGGAGACACGCTGAGGATGATTTAAAAAGAAAAACGAAGATGATGAATTGGAAAAAATATTTAAATCAGTAAGCGGAAATATCGCAATATCCCACGGCCCCCCAAAACCATCTACAGTCTATTCTTATGTAAGTACAAAAGTTGTCAGAGTATTTCGACCAGATGGCGGCCCAGTCGCCATCTGGTCGAAATCCTCAGACCACTTTCTTGCCGTTGACTCTTTAGAAATTCGCTTGTTTGTCTTGATCCAGTCTTCATTTCACCACACTCTTCACGTAAGTCGATCTACTGGTGTAAATATGTCGTAGTGAAATCACGACCCATCGAAAAAGACGCCTCTTTTGTGACCAAACTACTACATCCATCTACCCGGAGATTAATAGTGGTAAAAACAATTGTATTGTCTCCGATATCCATGTTATTCCTGAATTAGCAGCGCCTACATGTGTCCTTGCAGGCTTCGGCGACTAGAGGGCCACCAATGTCAGCGGGACTGCAGGGGGTGGACTGGGCCAAGACACGTTACCGGGAAATGCACCGGCAAGGGGAGGGGCGGTTGTTTTTGATTTTTCGAACTCTTACAACGCTGATTCCCTGCATCTGAGCGGTCAATGGCAGTCCACATAGAGGACATTTCGATGGCATATTTATGTCATCGTCGTCGGGCATTCGAAAAAAGTAGTTCGACCCCATGGAAGAAAGTTTTAAAACTGACAGAGCACTGTTTTCTTGCATTTGAGCTATCAAATGCCGTCTAGACCGCTGCAATATGGAAATGTCTATACATGGACTGCCATTGGCAGTACGCACAGAGAGCATTTCGGCATCCCGGCAGTCTATTCTGTCAGATCCATTTTGTCTGTTGATCATTTTCACAAAATTTCATGCAGCAACATGTATTGGACTGCATCAATGTTGGGGCCCCAGGGGACCTCCCCTCCATTGGGGGCCCACCGGGGACTTTCCCGGTAGACAATATGGCCAGTCCGCCTCTGCGAGGCTGCTAATGGCTCCTATACCAAAGTTCAGCACTCTTGCAAATTGTGTAATTGTTATAATTCTTTTCTAGCTACATTTTGTACATTTTAAAGACGAATACGACAACATCTCCAACGCTGTCAATTATGAAGACGGTTTAGCTGTCCTGGGAGTACTTTTCGAAGTGAGTATAAATGTTGGTGACAGAGTAAATACATCAGGTGTCATTTTGTTTCCTTTGTATCATAAGATGAGACATCCGTGATATAGCTGTAGTTGCTGATGTCCCGTTATCATGTGAGGATACATGTTGGTGGCAGAGTACCACATCTGGTGTCATTCCGTTTCTTTTGTATCAAATCAAAGTTGACATTATTTTGCCGCATTCACTGATATGGCGTTAAGAATAAATAAATAAATAAATAAATAAATAAATAAATAAATAAATAAATAAATAAATAAATAAATAAATAAATATCGGTTGGCAATATCCTACATCCAACTGTAAAGACAGAAAGCTGATTAACCCTTTACCCAACGCAGACGATTTCAAATTTTATTATTTTAAATATCATTTTTTAAATTTTTTCAATAAATTTCAACAAAACCATAGCATGTGACCCCTCTTTGGAACGAGCTCGACCAGCTCGTTCCAAAAAGGGGTCACATGATATGGTTTTGCTAAAATTTGTCGAAAAATAATATTACTTCGGTTGCTGAATTTGCATATGAATTTGCATATTACGCGGGCGGATGCGGGCGATTCGGTGTGTAAAGGGTTAAAACAGCCCGAGGCAGATTATACTTGCCAATGATGGCCCGCCATCGCTCCATGATCTGTCTTCGAAGTGGCAGACTATACTTGCCCGAAAAAGCACCTTTGTGATAGGACCCCCTATCGCTCTGGTCCTCACCTGAGGGTTCAGTAAACGACCTACACAAAGACAACCCAACACTCTTCCTGATCATCTGGACTAAAACATCTTCTGAGTACTCGATCCGTTTCCTCCTTGCACATGCCTTGACACGTAGCTTCAAGATCGCAACAGTCACAGAGGGTCGAAAGGGGCTTGCCCAACAGCGTCCCTGAGCGCCTTCGGCGCGCGAAACCATTTCATCCGAATGTCCTACAGTACAGTCGCCATGGATTGGTCGTAATCCACACGTGGTCGGTGATGTCCCCACATGCGTTTATCAGGTAATAAAAAATATTATCAGAAAAATTTGAATACATGAAGCACCGGGTTGTACCCGGTGCATCATTAATTAAATTTTCGCTGATTATTCCTATAATTAGTGTTTGGAGCCTAATATTACTGCGTCACTGGAAAGCGGCTGTACTTACGTGATTTCTAATATTAGAGAGGAGAGAAAGAGTAGGCTGATGACTCATTTCCAGTTCCATTTATGCTAATTGTTAACATCTCAGGATGGGAATACACATGTCAAGCTTCAAACGTTCTTGAATAAATTGTATTTGGTACTTACGCCGTGATGCAAACTTTCCAACAACAATTCCGATTTTCAGTTTTACTTGGTTTCTTATGAAAAAAAAAACTCTAGCTGAAAGAATGTGTCATCAATTACCAATGTTCGAAAATATGTTTTTTTATAAAAACATGATTGCCTAATACTAAACTCAAGAAGCTTGTGATACCCAAACTATATTTTTTTACATTGCGATGGGTTGGTCGACATACAACTCCATCACCATATCATGTATTTCCGCATGCATTGTTATGTTTTCTGGATATGCAGCCAAATCAGGGCATTTTCGAGAATAAAGAAAAACCGCCAGAACTGTGTTTTCTGAAGTATCTGAAAATAAATTCACGATTAAGTTGATAGAAATATAAAACAATCGCCCCATGCATGACCCTGTCTGTCGGAAATTATTGCTGTCTGTCGAAAGATTGTTGGTCGATAACACCGAATTTTTCGCTGAAAACCACTAATTTGAAATAAAAGTTGACTATATGACGAAATCACAATGACTATTGAGTAATCATGAACTCGAGACAGTTTCGTGAATTATTATTATTATTGTTAAACTAAGGCAATTGTTTAAAATAATATTAATGAAGGGACGCATCCGACCGATTTCATTCATTATTGTTTTAAAGAAATATATTGAGTTAGGTTTAAAGGTCGTTCAGCCGTTCAGCAACTAGGCAATTAAATCTCTCGTTCCACCATGTCAGAATATTGTGAGATGGGACTTGTGATAAACTTTCCATGAGGATACATGCTGGTGGCAGAGTACCACATCTGGTGTCATTTCGTTTCTTTTGTATCAAAGCAAAGTTGACATTATTTTGTCGCATTTACTGATATGGTGTTAAGAATAAATAAATAAATAAATAAATAAATAAATAAATAAATAAATAAATAAATAAATAAATAAATAGCATATGTGTTTCTGGATATGGGGCATTTCCAGGCATCATTATACCACCAAAGTGTGCGTAAATTTAAACAAATTTCTATGGGGATTTTAAAGTTAAAAAACACACACAGAATCCTTAAAATTCGTGATATGTGGTATATACAAGTTATACATACACGGTACCAAGGTTTGAAATTAACTGTTTGTACGCGATATACAATAACTACTGTTTAAGGTCTTAAGCGAATAATTATCAGAAAAGAAATAAAAACATTGGAGGTATTCAGAATGGTTAAAAAACGCCCCCAAAAATAGTTTTTGCCTTTCCTGACCATTTATCTAACGAATCGGCCGCCTGTGCTTAATTTTTCAAATATTTTTTTAAAAAATAAATAATATTGAACAAAAAAAAATTAATTCAACAAAACCATATCATGTGACCCTCACTGGAACGAGCTCCGCGAGCTCGCTCCAATGAGCGGCCTCATGATATGATTTTGTTGAAAGTTTGTGAAAAATTTGAAAAAAAATGGTATTTAAAATAATAAATATTGATATCATGTGAGTTCGGTAAAGGGTTAACTTGTGCTGAGAGATTTAATTAAGACATGATCCGACATTACAAAGGGCAGGTAATTTTATACTCAATAACAACCATTTTATTGCCTTTACCATGAATCGGCTGCTGTTTCAGACTGTGTTGCATGAATTGTTTTTTTTGTTTTTGTTTTTCGCAATAAATAGAATTTTTTTCTCCGCGTTATTCTTGTCTTCAAAATGTCCAACGTTTTTATCTAATGTTTAAATTTACTCCCTGCATAAATTAACTTATACACTACCTTCCATAAATTAACTTATACATTACCTTCCATCACAAAATGTTGCTCGCCTTCCATTATTTTCATTTAATAAACTTAGAAAAATATCGTCTTTTCAAGTGGGGACTCGGGCTGCTTACGCCTACCCTTTTTAATTCTCAAGACCTCACAACTCACCAGAAAAATGAAGGTTTATTTTTAAATGATCAGAGCTTACTTATTGGTGATTTTTACTCATTTTATGGGTAAGAATATTCGCAAGAAAGTATTTGTGATGCCTCATTAATTGGCCAGAGTAAGGTTCGAATGGCGTTAAGGACAGTGGATATCTCAATATTATATCACGTTACCCGATAGATAGAAAATTGTAAATTGTAAGGAAAACCACTCGTGGAATCAAACCTTTGACATGGAAGAACGTAACTGATTGATTCGCACGAGCCAGTGGAATGCTACGTTGAAACAATGAAATGCTTCAGCTGAAAACAACAGGCCCACCCAAGAAAGTAAACAAACCACCGGAAGTTTATCCTTTTCTCTAAAAATTTAGTCTTCATTTACGTAATTCAATTTTAAGCGCGAATACAGAACACAACTCGGATAGAGTAGGGGGGGGGGGGGGGGACAGGAATCAATGACAACTCGGATAGAGTAGGGGGGACAGGAATCAATGACCCTTGTCTTTATGTTTTCTATTTTTTTTGTAACGCAACGTTCGTTTATGAATTTTAATCTTAAATAACTTTCGGCAATTAACTTTGGCGTAATTTAGTTTAATGAAAATTATATATTCAGATGATGTAAGGCAAACAACCTCCACTTATATTCCGAGACAATTTATGTTCACGCTCGTCCGGAAGATTTTGTTGCCAAGTGGAATTTTTGTTCATCGGGAAATGAATTTTTTGAAGCGAATGTTTTTAGTGCTAAATGGAAGCAAATTCCAAATGAGATCAAATTTACCACGTTATCGTCTGTTACGACCCGTAATGTAATAAATGCCCATAATGTAATACCTACCCATAATGTAATACAAAAACGACCCATAATGTAATACGAACCCATAATGTAATAAAAAACGACCCATAATGTAATAAATGTAATAACGTGTAATAAATGTTAGGTACCCATAATGTAATAAAAATTTTAAAAAATTAGATACAAATTACACTTTTCCAGGCTCGTAATGTAATAAAATTCTAAGCTTGATTTTTGTTTTTTCTCTTTACTCCAGCAGTGCGTTCGGCTACTTATGACACATCCTGCGCCTTCATCAATGCTGCCAATGGACCCTATGCCGTACACAGCCAACATGTGTGGGTGTGTTGGGATTACGATAGAGAGTATTCCGGGACCTGGGGCGGGTATACTCTGCTATGAGTGACAGGCATTATCCCTCTTCCATTTGTACCACCCACGCAAACGACTTCCTCGATAGCCTCTACTGCCCTGCCACAATCATATAGGTCTACCTTACAAGACATTCAATAATTTTGATTCCAGGATGGCATTTATAACTGCAATCATCATATTCGACCGGCTGTTCACTTGCATAAAAGCAATGCGGGTAGCAGGTTCCTATACTGTTAATAAGTGCAAGCAATTCTGGCCAAAGTTGCTGAGGCAGAGGGTGTAGTGGGGTGCAGTGGGGTTTGGGTGCACAATAACCGGATAGTGGGGGGGGGGCGTATAGTGTGGGATACAAGGAAAAGATAGAACAGAAGCAAGACGTTGAGTCAACCGGCACAGAGGAATATCGGGAGGCGATATGGTGAGTGTACTGGTATTGGAATGGGGGATATCCTATAGCTCGATGGGATTTGGATTAGGCTACTTTGCTCCAAATTAAGCGTACAATCTATCCTCTGTCTCTCCAATTTTCACTACCTAAACAAATTAGTAATTTCCCTGTACTGTACTACTATAAGTTCATGTCGCACCCTCCGCACCTTGAAACCAATGAGCCCGATCCCAGGACCACACTTAATAACGACCACATCATATTCCCGGTCCTGTGATCGCATGTGTCAAGTAATATTATCAAATACTTTCCAGTCAAATAGTTTGCACTTCGCACATGCAAGAAAGACCTTACATTTTCAATAAAAATTGTATCAGTTTCAATAGTGACAGCCCTGAGTGAAATGGTTTCAACTCCTCTAAGTGTTATTTTTCTAAAACCTCAACACACCACAGATTGAACACCCTCAAGTGATATGAACCGAAGCAAGTTAAACGCCTTGTAGACTGCTATCATCCACGCAGGCCACCTTTGCGAGACGATTGGTTAAGAGTATGTCATGGTCACCTGTGGCTGTGACCAGCAACTGAGTCGAGTTAATGTGCACATCACTTGGTTGTACAAAGCAGCCACTTTGTATTGAGCTCAGGGGATTGCATTCTCAAATAAATTTCACCAGTGGTGTGGCATCACTCATAGTATGCACAGGACGAATGCAGATCTATAATAGAGAGTAGTTTTGGTGGTTCTTGAGATTATGTTGATTGGAAAAGCATTCCACAGCATTTTCTGAGCTGTGGAGACTACCACTTAAACCACCTACATTTCCTGACAGTTCCTGGCGGTTGGCAGGAACTTCCTGCCAACCGCATACTCTATCACATCGACTATTCGCGTGTTCATCCCCGCTATTGTGCCATCTTCTCCTAGGCTACACTCAAACAACATACGTAGCTAAACACCAGGTGTAACATGGGCATATCCGTTTGACCGTGAGGTGTGACCTTGACCATCAATCCGGTGACCTTGAACCTGTGTATGGGCCGATTTTTATGAAACTTGGTGTGTGGTTCGGGCGCCCAACAATTTTGCCACACCCGATGCCCGTCACGTGTGACCTTGATTGATATTCACACCGTTGACCTTGAACCTATATCTCGGCTCATGTTGGCCGATTTGCGTGAAACTTGGTATGTGGGGGTAGTTCGGGGCTCTCTCTCTCTCTCTCTCTCTCTCTCTCTCTATATATATATATATATATATATTGAACGTCCTGAACTACTCCCACATACCAAGTGTCACGAAAATCGGCCCAGCATGAACCGAGATACAGGTTCAAGGTCAACGGTTTGAAGATCAAGGTCACACATGACGGGCATCGGGTGTGGCGAAATTGTTGGGCGCCCGAACCACACACCAAGTTTCAGGACATTCGCCCAGCAGGAGCCGATACACAGGTTCAAGGTTTCCGGTTTGATGGTCAAGGTCACACAACCGGTCAAACGGATACGCCCATGTTACTCCTCGTGTCTAGCTATGTATGTTGTTTGAGTGTAACTTAGGAGAAGATGGCACAATAGCGGAGATGAACACGCGAATAGTCGATGTGATAGAGTAGGCGGTTGGCAGGAAGTCCTTGCCAACCGCCAGGAACTGCCATGACTGTAGGTAGTTTAAGTGGAAGGCCGTGTGGTGGACTAATAATATTACTTGACACATGTTATCACAGGATCGGGAATATGATGTGGTCGTTATTAAGTGTCATCCTGGGATCGGGCTCATTGGTTTCCAGGTGCGGTGGGTGTGACATAAACTTATAGTAGTACAGTACAGGAAAATGACTAATTTGTTCAGGTAGTGAAAACTGGAGAGACAGAGGATAGATCGTACGCTTAATTTGGAGGAAAGTAGCCTAATCCAAATCCCATCGAGCTATAGGATATCCCCTATCCCAATACCAGTACACCTACCATATCGCCTCCCGATATTCCTCTGCGCCGCTTGACTCAACGTCTTGCTTCTGTTCCATCTTTTCCTTGTATCCCACACTACCACCCCCCCCCCCCCCCGCCACTATCCAGTCTTGGTGCACCCAAATCCCACGGCACCCACTCCACCCTTTGCCCCAGCAACTTTGGCCAGAGTTACTTGCATTTATTAGCAGTAGGAACCTGCTACCCACATTGCTTTTGTGCAAGTGAACAGCCGGTCGAATATGATGATTGCAGTTATAAATGACCATCCTGGAATCAAAATTACTGAATGTCTGGTAAGGTAGACCTATATGGTTGTGGCAGGGCAGTAGAGGCTATTGAGGAAGACGTTTGCGCGGGTGGTACAAATAGAAGAGGGATAATGCCTGCCACTCAGAGCAGAGTATACCCACCCCAGGTCCCGGAATACTCTCCATCATAATCCCAACACACCCACACATGTTGGCTGTGTACGGCATAGGGGCCATTGGCAGCATTGATGAAGGCGTAGGATGTGTCATAAGTAGCCGAACGCACTGCTGGAGTAAAGAGAAAAAAACAAAAATCAAACTTAGAATTTTATTACATTACGGGCCTGGAAAAGTGTAATTTGTATCTAATTTTTTAAAAATTTTATTACATTATGGGTACCTAACATATTACATTATGGGTCGTTTTTTTATTACATTATGGGTTCGTATTACATTATGGGTGGTTTTTGTATTACATTATGGGTAGGTATTACATTATGGGCATTTATTACATTACGGGTCGTAACATCGTCCTTTGAATACAACAAGGCAACATCTGCAATGCTAAATTTAATATTACCTGGTTCTTCTAAATACTTTAGTTTCAAAAACCACAACTAAAAAAATATTGAAAATCAAAAAGTAAAACTAATAAATAAATAAATAAATAAATAAATAAATAAATAAGAAGGCCATTATTTACATTCAAAATTGAAGTGCCAAATAGAAGCTGATTTTAAATTAAAGCAAATACACCAAGCTACTTTAGGTATATTTTTTGGTAGCCTATAAATCCAAAATGTTGGAGCGGCCGTCTGTCCGTCTGTCCATCCTTGTACGCGCAACTCCTCCTAAACCATTTGAAGAATTTTCATGAAACTTTACACAATGGAAGAACTCCATATGAAGATGTGCATGAAGCAATATAATTCCGTTCTGACATTTCCAAGGGGAGATAATCTAACTTATACATTTCAGGCGCGGGGGTATCACTTTGTGAGTTTGCTCACAGTACCTCTAGTATTTACATCATGATAGTCTGATTATCAAGAGTCGCTATTATTTTTACTCGATTTAAATGAACAACAGACGTACATACGTGCGAATCTGTTTTTGTTTACATGAGCATCGGTGAGCGGTACTTCCACTGCCAATTTTATCGCAGAAACGAAATGGAAAAAGAAACGGATTCTTTTTCGTTTTAATAACATACTATTTCGAGTTATGGAATCTTTATTAACACCAGACAATGTATGTTTGTTAATTTTTGGCATTTTATGAGGTAAATTCATTTAAAAACGTAATGAATAATTGCCGGTTTCATTTCACTCTTCACGAGGCGACGTGCGGAAAATTTAAACAAGTTGCATTCAGGTCGACGTTGCATTCAGCAGACGTACATACGTGCGAATCTGTTTTTGTTTACATGAACATCGGTGAGCGGTACTTCCACTGCCAATTTTATCGCAGAAACGAAATGGAAAAAGAAACGGACCCTTTTTCGTTTTAATAACATAATAACATACTATTTCGAGTTATGGAATCTTTATTAACACGAGACAATGCATTTTTGTTAATTTTGGGTGTTTTATGGGGTAAATTCATTTAAAAACGTAACAAATAATTGCTGGTTTCATTTCACCCTTCGCGAGGCGACGTGCGGTAAATTTAGACAAGTTTGCATTCAGAGCGACGTCACCAAAGGTCAACCTAGATGTAGTTCTGCTATAGGTGTAAACTTTTACTAATGAAATCCCATTGCTCGCGTGTTCACCACGGTTGGTGTGTAAAGCTAAAATTTATGTCATAGGCTTTTCATATATAGTACAATAGGTAATCATGGTATAAAATAGGATATTTTCTGAAAGAAGATGAATGAAAACAATTTCAAATGCCAATAAAGGTAAAAGTATGTGAAAATTTTAACATCTGACTTTAGTATAATTTCGATATCTTTCCACACACGAAATTTCGTTGAATCCGAAAATTTATTTTTGGATTATCACATCACTACCATGTGATGTACACATTTAAGTGCAAAAGATGTTGAAGTGTTATCTTTTTCAGTGATCGTTTAAAATCAGTACCAATGGACACGAAGACTAAAATGTATGATTTATGGAGATTTAATACCCGGATGTCGGTTTTTAGAAACCGTGCTGCAGGCCGCAGACATCCAGGTATTAAATCTCCATACAATACGTGGAGAGTGGATTGTAACTAAATCACCCGCGGAGTGGAGTTATCACCCAAGCTATAACTTTCAAATTTTGTACCTATCGACAAGACACACAAGCAATGTTTCAGCCAATGGTCCATTGGCTGAAACTTTGCTGGTGCTGGTTATGCCTTGCAACAAAGTTACAATTATCCCTCGGGTGGAATCTCAACTCTGCGGGTGATTTAGTGATAATACAGTCTCCACGTACTGTATACCATACATTTTGGTGAAGATAACGTTTTGTCCCGTTTGAAATTAGGGCTGTCACGATTAATCGATTATTGATCGATCACGGCGAAATCGATTAGTATTTTTCGTTATCGAATAATCGGCAAATTGTATCCCGTTTTAGACGTTTAATAATTAAAAGAAAATTTGATGAAAAAACTATTGTTTCCAAAGGTAAAGAGTTAAGAACATCGATGTTAAACCCCAAGAAGCTGTTGGAAGCAATTGTCTTTCAGGTTCATTCATCAAAGGTTTGGTGTTCTGAACTTTTGAACCGTCAGTGTAATAATCAAGACCGGTCGGCAGTTGCGAAGTTCGCAACTGCCGACCGGTCTTGATTATTACACTGACGGTTCAAAAGTTCAGAACATCAAAGCTTTGAATGTACCTAAAAGAGGATCGTCTTCGTTGTTTACTTGAGGGAGGTCAACTGACTTGAACTTCATTTTTAACGACTTCAAAGAGAGGGAGAGGGAAGGTCATCTAGGTACGATTAATCGATTATCATCGATTATTTGCGACGATTAATCCATTCCTAAATTAAAAAATCGTGACAGCCCTGTTTGAAATACAATAGAAACAGACTGGAAACAAATTTGTGGGCATGTTTCAAACGCTCCGCAATCATTTGGACAAAACGCGTGAATAATATTTTTGTTTTTACAAACGCAGAAGACAACAAATAGAGTTACATGTACATCCCTTTCCCCTGGAAACGCGTAAACATAGCGTCTCTTCTGTTGACAGATTTGCTCTTATATTTTAGTTTTCTCAAGTTTTTCATTTTCATTATTTGACTATTTAATTTATAACAGCAAAATATGATGGAATTGTCAGAAAGCTGATGATATTTGGGACTATTTTCAGGTTGTTTTGGTTCGATTTTTGTATCAAGGCGAACGAAAGCGAAAATCTTTAATTTAAACCATATACCCCGATGTTTCGCGTGCCCTTATACCCAGGATGTTGCACGCTCTCATCTTCCTTGGATGTTGGGTGCGCCGTTTTCCGTGGCTATTTGTTGTAGGCATTCTGGCCTTTGAAAGGCAGAATTTACCGGGATATAGGGACAACATCATCTGAGGATTGAAAATGCACAATACTTCCAACCACTGAGGGAGAAAATTATCCTTTTAGGGGTAAAATGCCATAAAACTTCCATATCTCAAATAAATAAATAAATAAATAAATAAATAAATAAATAAATAAATAAATAAATAAATAAATAAATAAAAAATAAATAAATAAATAAATAAATAAATAAATAAATAAATAAATATGTATATTTTAAAGCTTACAAAAAGATATGAGTGCAGAATGTTTACTCATGTATATTTTTAGGTTGAACAAACTGGGATATTTTTTCCCTGTTCATTACTGTTCTTGTGTATTACGTCAGAGATGTCATATATACGCTGTGAAGGAAGGGGGTGATCACTTCAGCTCAGTACTGAAGTTCATATTTGGGTCATAAAATATAGTAGAAATACAATTTCAAGTTCAGACAATGCGAACTTTTTTCACAATTCCCAGAAAATAATTTTCAGTCGACATGATCAAGGGCTGAATAGAATTGGGAATTTTGTAAGGTTCAAAATGGCTGCACAGAAGTCCATCTATTTGCGATCAGATAGAACAGAAAATCCGAATATGAAGGAATGAAATGTTGGAAAAGTTTTTACGGAAAGAGACAAAAAAGACATGGATGACAATTTCTATACGGTAAGTTTTATAAAAATACTTCAGTTCACGATGGTTTGGGGAAGCCTCTCACACTCTTAACATGGCTGTCGAGACAATAGCATTACCCAGAAAAGGTAGGGACGTGATGCATTGCATTGCCGGGTTCCATCTGCAGCACGCGCCGACGCAGTGAATCCCTAAGTTCGATCGAAAATGTCTCTGATTGATAAAAGATATTTGTTGGTCAGTTTTGAATGAATATTGATTTATGTAAATACATTGTTAAATCATTTTTTAGGTGTCCGATTCTGACAACCGAGATTTTACGACATTTATCAGACAACTGAGAAGAATTCAGAAAGCAGGTAAGGTTCTAGAATTGCATTTTCTAGAAGTGTATTTCTAGTTAAGACTTTTAATGGGTTAAAATGAACCATTGGCATTTTCAAAGATCTGTATATAGACCATAAAATCGGCCTCTCGTGTTCAATGGGTTAACATATGTTAATGAAACTGGAGTAAACAAAACCTGTCATGCCGAGTGTGTGTCTGAAAGGTATGGTGGGTAATATGAGGGTGCTTAACTCCGTGCAAGCACAATTATGTTGAAAACGACTCAATCCCAGGAACAATCATATATGACCCGGGGAATGGGATCTGAATAAAATGTATTTTAGGCAGCATGGTTTAGGTGTATACATACAGTACGTGGAGAGTGGATTGTAACTAAATCACCTGCGGAGTGGAGTTATCACCCAAGCTATAACTTTCAAATTTTGTACATATCGACAAAAAACACAAGCAATGTTTCAGCCAATGGACCTCCGGGTTTAACCCGGAGGTCCATTGGCTGAAACTTTGCTGGTGCTGGTTATGCCTTGCAACAAATTTGCAATTATTCCTCGGGTGGAATCTCCACTCTGCGGGTGATTTAGTGATAATACACTCTCCACGTACTGTAGATACCATTTAAACGTGTCAGTTTCATGGAAGGAGAAATGTTACTTATTTTTTTAATATTTTTAGCTCATCGGGTATTCTTGCTTTCCAGTCAACACTTGCATCATATCGCCCATTTGAGCGATTGCTGGCAAATGAGTGATATGGTACAGGAACATCATGTCTGATAGCTTTGGGGGGGGGGGGGGTGGAGAAAGCCGGAGTACCCGGTGAGAACCACCGAGCAGCGGCGAGCAACTGTCAGACTCCCCAACTTCCTAACTCCGCACAAGAAGAGCAAGCAGTGGTAATGTGCACTATCGGCGTGCAGGGCGCGTGTAATATGCCTTAGTACACAACACCACAGTGCCCAAGGACACAACAGCGTTAGGGATGGGAGGGGGCAGGAGAGTCGAACCGTTGACCTTTCGATTTAAAGTCCGACCCCACCCATCCGCGTAATTTAGAAATTGAGCAGATGTAAAAATAATTTTCACAAAATTTCAACTAAACCATATCATGTGACCTCTCTTTGAAACGAGCTCGTGAATTATTCAGCTACCAGTTTCCTACATCCACCTCTCGATCGCACTTACTGGCTCGCCTGTGAGAGAGCTGTGTGCTTTCAATCAATAAGTTCAGTTCTTCGTGTAGGTATATGATGGTCAACAACTGGGCGAAATAGTTTGAGAACTAAGGTCAGTTGAGCTTTGCAAACTGTAATATGCGAGGTCTAGACGCTTGTTGCCCACGAGAATAAAAGTTCGTTGGTGACTGCATTAAGGCGTTTGCTGCTTCGTTGTTGTTTTCATAGTTCACCTGTTTCCATTTCAAAGGGTTTATTGAGAATCGGTATGAATTCTGAGGTTGATACTCCCTCCTTTCGTTGCCATGTATTTGTGACAAGAAGATGGGTTTGTGTGTGCCCCATTGCGCCTTTTGTAGCCAACTGATGTAGTTTCTTCATTCAGCTTGTTTAACGTTGAGGAATCTTTGGTGTGACGTGGACGCAGAATTATGGAAAGGAATAAATCAGTCGGAACAACAGTAAGATGTTGCATTTCTTATCAACAGTCTATTGTTGTGTGACACTGCTCTCCTTGATCACCGTGTACAGAGTTAAGCCCAGGAGAAAAGAAAATCTAGTGTTTTTGAGTGGATACCGATCATTTCCAGCAATAATACAAGACGTATTCACCTTGAATTGATGCATGAAAGAAAACAGCTGTTTGTTCTTGTTCGTTCTTGTAGTGTGGCTTTTGAAATGTCCATTATTAGATGCTGTGGGGTTTGTAATTTGTTTCATCGACTTAGTAAACAATAATAGCCCGATGATGGGTGAGAAATGTTGCAGTGTTGACCAAAGAAAATCGCTTGTATTAAAAAAGGGTTTCAAAAGTTTCGAAGATATTGGGTCGGAAATGTAAATGTTGACGGACGACGGACAATTCAGGATTACAAAAGCTCTGCTTACGAACTCAGAGTGGAGCTAACAACACAAGTGTATCTTGTCATAATTAAAAATTCAACCAATCATATCCGCTCTGTCAAACACGATCTAATTGTCTGAATTTTGATTTGTGACATGGTGCAATTTTATTTCTAAACGTTATAATATTTTGTCACCAAAGCAAGCCAGAAAATAAGCAGACTGTCATCTGCAAAATGAGGCCCCCAGAGGCTGAATCTAGCGATGCTACCCTGCACAGCAGGGTAGCATCACTAAATTTAACCTTTGTGAACCTCAGTCTGAATCATAGTCTCAAAACTAAACAGAAAGAGGTACCCAGTGGATAAATTGGCCCACTCTATGGGATAGCACCATCAAATTCACCATCTGGGGACCTCATTCTGCAAATGGCAGGCTGCTTATTTTCAGGCCTGCGCCAAAGTGAAGGGAGTTTATGATTTTACGCGTGCCAAAAGTCTGCAACACACAATGTGTTCAGAATGTAAAGAATTCAACGGATTCAGTGTATTTGTTTTCGATTATCATACTGGCCATTTCAAAATAGAAACTCAGCCTCAGAACTGATGCTGCTAGAAACAAATGTCACCCTATAATATTTATTTAAAATTCTCAGAACCCAAACGTGTAATTTCGAATGAACGTTTACTTTTGACAAACATTTGACACGAAAGTTTTAAGAACTAGAATGAATTAAAGTCCAAACACGTGTTGAACACGTTAAACGTTTGAGTTCTGTATTTTTGCTGTTCATTTGTGAAGAAAGTTTGTTTTATCCAAGGTGTAACTCTATATTTATGTTTTAGGTGATGCAGTTTCATTTAAATGTTTCCCCTTAAGCATGCTTCTGCCGTCAGATGTTTCTACGTACTTCAGATACTCAGGAAGTTTAACTACTCCAGCATGTCAAGAAGCTGTAATATGGACAGTGTTTCCCGTTACCATCAGCGTGTCAGAGGACCAGGTAAGTTGAATGAATCACGTGTTGTCGGGGCGAGGAACACGAGAGAAGGGATTCATATCTGCCCACTCCCCGAGAAAAAAATATCCGAAAGTATTCTGAAGAATTGCCGCAAAATTTACAAGTGGAATTTTTATAAGATATGCAGGTTTCTTACTTCTACTTTCAGCCTTCCATTCCAATCCAGTAAATTGGTAGAGTCCATACTCCTTATTTTGGGGTGAACTAAACAATATTTTCTAAGTCCAGCCTTAGCATACCATACAAATTCATGGTCAGATGATCTCCTGTATAAATACAGATCGTATCACGATCCCAGAAAGGAAAAAAAACTTCCTCTTAGGTTAAAGGGTTAATTAAGGCAAAAAATACTATCGATAGAAAAATGTATTATACACTAAACGATAGATTATCGAAAAAAATGCGGAAAGATAGGAATCGTACCTCTCACTGTGAAGATATAGAAATTTTCACTTTCATGGCATCAATCAAAATGGCGGTTTTCAAAGCATCACTTCAAGGTGAAAACGAGTCAAATTATTACTGGAAATAATCAATTTGTTCTAAAAAAGTATAACGAAAAGAAAATCTAGTGTTTTTGAGTGGATACCGATCATTTCCAGCAATAATTCAAGACGTATTCACCTTGAATTGATGCATGAAAGAAAACAGCTGTTGCAAATTGATACGCAAAAGTGATTTGATCGATAATCAGAACATTAGTCAGCAAGAGTGAGACCACACTGCAAAAAATATAGGTTCTCTTTAGAACCCAAACTGGTTCTAATCTTGTCCCCAAGATGGAACCAGTTCTGTTTAAACAGTATTTATTTCAAAAGATTTTTTATAAAGATTAACATTAAATATTAACAGAATTAAACATATGTGAGCGCTTGCTAGCAGCACACACAGATTTTTGCTCTTCATATTTTACCATGTTTTCTTGCTTCAAACTTTTTCATGGATTTACACTTTTTCTCAACTTATTTGCATTGACCTATAAATTCTGGATATAGCAACATTATTTTGACATGTGGTTTTACAAACTCAAAAATTCTGTATTTTGGTGGATTTTTCTACAAATTTGGACAGTCTCTGAGTGGATCTCACCAGTAAAGTTAACAAAGCCTTTATCTGGTTCCTCAGTGGATGGTGTTAAAATAGTGTGGATTATTGATTCCTCTAGCTCGTCAACTGGAGGTGTGAAATACCAACCTGTACTGTGGGTTACTGATTCCTCTACTACAACTGGAGGTGTGAAATACCTGATGAATCAGCATACTCAGGTACAGCTGTACTCAAAGATGGTTCATCAACAATCTTCAAATCCTATTTCGTACACATGTGATGAATTACTGGAGCTGAACCCTGGAGTGCATTGCAAATTACCCTACAATGTCTGGCAGACTGTGAGGTCACTCAGCTTAAAGAAGCAGAAGGCAAGCAAACGAGGCACGAGAGGAGGAAAGAGACTTTCACTTGATTTTCCTAACTCTGCCAAGTTCCCCCCTAATGCTAAGAAGAAGATCAGGAATACTAACTGTTATCTTGGTCTGTTAAATACACGTTCTTGTTGTAACAAAACCGAAATTCTCCATGATGTGATCGTCGAACACGACCTGGACATTTTTGTACTCACTGAAACATGGCTGAAGGCTGATGATGGAGCAGTATTGTCTAGCCTAGTTCCAGCAAATTACGGTATCCAACAGGAGCTAAGAGCTGAGAAAAGAGGAGGTGGACTTGTTGTCATCTATAAACAGTCTGTAGGCTTAAAAAAGTTAAACTTTGGTCCTTTTTCATCTTTTGAAGTACTTTGTGTTACACTCAATATTAACGGCCAACTCGCACAGCTTGTCTGTATATACCGGCCACCTTCGTCAAGTCGTAACAAATTTACATTTGATGCTTTTATGTCCGAATTTAACACCTTTTTAAGTACGGTGACTTTACTTCCTGGTCACCTTATAATTCTCGGTGATTTCAATATCCATGTTGATAATCCCGACGACAAGAATGCCAACCAATTCATAAATCACATTTCCTCTGTGAATCTGCATCAGCTCGTCTGTGGCCCAACCCATCGTTCTGGGCACACACTCGATCTGATCATTGCTAGAGAAAATGATGACATCATAGCTGTCAGTAGCATAGCGGACAAGCATAACTCTGACCACTCCTTGATTTTATGCAATGTTTGCATTGCAAAACCTAGAGCAGTCCAGAAGACTGTCAAAGCTAGAAAAACACGCAACATCAACATTGATAATTTTCTGAGGGACCTTTCATTATGTAACCTAACACAACTCATTGAAAATGAAGCTGACATCGGCTCAAAAACTGATACACTCTTCGAGACCCTTACTAAGGTATTAGACATCCACGCGCCTATCCAAACAAGAACTGTCACTGTTCGTCTTAACACTGGATGGTACAACGATGAGATAAGGAAATTAAAGCAAATGTGCAGGAAAGCAGAACGCCGCTTTGTTACATCTGGCCTCCATGTTCATAAAGATATGTATAAAACACTTCGTAACAAGCTAAACTCATCTATTAAGTCTGCTAAAATGGACTGGGTGAAAACTAGCATTGCGTCATGTGGCAGAAATTCTAAAGAGAGTTTTAAGATAGTCAGCAACCTTCTACATGTGAACGGGAAGGGCGAGCTCCCTGAGCACACCCATCTTTCCGAGCTCGCATCTAGATTCTCTGACTTTTTCAGAGATAAAATTTCAAAGATTCGTAGTGGCCTCGAAAATTTGGCCTTAAATTCAGTGACCAGTGATGAAGACATATCGGTAGATTCTGATATCTCCCTTAACGACTTTCAGCCTCCCACCATGGACGAGGTTAAGTCAATTATATTGAAAGCCTCCTCCACATCTTGTTCTCTCGACCCACTGCCAACATGGTTTCCCCAAAACAGCTCTGTTTTAGACCACCTACTTCCCACCATTACTAGTATATTTTGCTCATCTCTGGCTCTTGGAACTGTAGCAACAGCATTTAAGCATGCCCATGTTATTCCACTCCTGAAGAAACCAAGCCTAGATGTCAACGTTCTAAAAAACTACAGACCAGTGTCTAACCTTCCTTTTCTGTCTAAATGTCTTGAAAAGGTTATTGCCTCAAGAATTATTCAGCATATTTCAGATAATAACAATCTGGAAATATTTCAATCTGCATATAGACCCGGGCATAGCACTGAAACAGCTTTAATTCGTGTCAGCTCCGATGTGCTGAATTCGATGGACGATCGAAGGCTAACATCATTCGTTCTGCTCGACCTGTCTGCTGCATTTGATACGATTGACCACCGAACTCTTTTGTCGCGGTTAGAAAAACGACTCAAAATACGCGGATCTGCCCTTGAGTGGGTACGTTCCTACTTAAGTGACCGATCGCAATCTGTGAAAATATGCGATACTCTATCAGAGCCTGTCGAGCTAAAATATGGCGTCCCCCAAGGCTCAGTCCTCGGACTCTTACTGTTCACAGTTTACACCCTACCACTTGGGGATCTCATAACGAAACACTCTGTAAATTTTCACCTGTACGCAGACGATACCCAGCTGTATCTGTCTGCTGATCTTTCCAATATGAATGACTCCTTAACAACACTGGAGGCATGCATTGAGGATATTCGACAGTGGATGGGGAGAAACTTTCTGAAATTAAATGATGATAAAACAGAATTTGTACAGTTAGGCGCCAAACATCAGCTAGACAAAGTTCCAATTAACTGCCTGAAAATAGGCGATAGCGCAGTTAGCTCAAGTAAAACTGCCCTAAATCTCGGTTTCACTTTTAATGATTGCTTTGATCTGCATAACCAAATCACAAAAGTGAGCAAAAGCTGCTTCCTCCAAATAAGAAACATCATCAAAATCAGAAAGCTACTTGACCAAAACACTCTGAAAACTGTTATACAGTCTTTGGTCCTGTCCCGCTTGGACTATTGCAACTCTCTCTCTCTCTCTTTCGGCCTTCCTCTGAAATTCATGTACCTGCCTCAACATTTTCAAAACACCGCAGCTAAGATCATTACCGGTGCGAAAAAATATGACCACATTACACCAATACTGAAATCTCTGCATTGGCTGCCAGTTGAGTCTCGCATTAAGTATAAGGTATTGGCGGTGACACACAACATCTTACATAGCGACAAAGCACCAATCTACCTTAAGCAGGTCATCAAAGTACACACACCGTCGAGGAATCTCAGATCAGCTTCTGAGTGTCTCCTTGTTGTACCTCGAATTCGATCCACGGCAGGGAAGAGATCGTTCACTTTTGCAGCTCCCTCACTCTGGAACGCCCTCCCTCAGAACCTTAGAAAAACCCTAAATGCAGATCACTTCAAGAAAGCTCTGAAAACCTATCTCTTTCAAGCAGCCTTCGGCCGCTGATTATACCAGTGTTACCGTCACCTATGTTTTCAGCGCTTTTGAGCAGCGTTTCGCTGGGAAAAGCGCTATACAAATAAATTATTATTATTATTATTATTATTATCATTAAATTGAGGGGGTTTCAGCCGTAAGTTTAGAGCTTATACGAGGTTGTCTCAAATCATTATTAAGCAAAGGAGATATGAACAGTTGGCATATCGAACCAGTTTCGATTCTGTACAGAAACCAAAACTGGTTCGATATGCCAACTGTTCATATCTCCTTTGTTTCAAAATGTTTGGCGACTGCGTTGAATAAGCTCCAAGTTTACTGCTGAATCTACTTCAGTTCATGTAATATTCTGTTAAAATTGAATGCTATTCTTGGTAAATATATTTGATTTGAAATAAATACTGTTTAAACAGAACTGGTTCCATCTCAGGGACAAGATTAGAACCAGTTTGGGTTCTAAAGAGAACGTATATTTTTTGCAGTGTATATCGAAATAAAATTATCAGCCTATTCAACTATTGGGGACTGTAAACTGTAACATCGGCAGATACTGAAGAGAGAGACCATTTCGAAATAAAATTATCAACCTATTCAACTGTTGGTGACTGCAAATTTTAGCATCGATAGATACTAAAGAGTGAAACCATACAGAAATAAAATTATCAACCTATTCAATTGTTGGGCACTGCAAACAGTAGCATCGATAGATACTAAAGGGTGAGACCATACAGAAATAAAATCATGAACCTTTTCAACTGTTGGTGACTGCAAATTTTAGCATCGATAGATACTAAAGAGTGAAACCATACAGAAATAAAATTATCAACCTATTCAATTGTTGGGCACTGCAAACAGTAGCATCGATAGATACTAAAGGGTGAGACCATACAGAAATAAAATCATGAACCTTTTCAACTGTTGGTGACTGCAAATTTTAGCATCGATAGATACTAAAGAGTGAAACCATACAGAAATAAAATTATCAACCTATTCAATTGTTGGGCACTGCAAACAGTAGCATCGATAGATACTAAAGGGTGAGACCATACAGAAATAAAATTATCAACCTATTCAATTGTTGGGGACTGCAAACAGTAGCATCGATAGATACTAAAGGGTGAGACCATACAGAAATAAAATTATCAACCTATTCAATTGTTGGGCACTGCAAACAGTAGCATCGATAGATACTAAAGGGTGAGACCATACAGAAATAAAATTATCAACCTATTCAATTGTTGGAGACTGCAAATTTTAGCATCGATAGATACTAAAGAGTGAAACCATACAGAAATAAAATTATCACCCTATTCAATTGTTGGAAATTGCAAATTTTAGCATCGATAGATACTAAAGAGTGAAACCATACAGAAATAAAATTATCACCCTATTCAATTGTTGGAAATTGCAAATTTTAGCATCGATAGATACTAAAGAGTGAAACCATACAGAAATAAAATTATCAACCTATTCAACTGTTGGGCACTGCAAACAGTAGCATCGATAGATACTAAAGGGTGAGACCAAACAGATCAGACAGTTACGATGCAGATAATCGTTAAGTATACAGTTAAAACTAGAAGTCCTGTCACGAATAGTGCGCTTATGTAGGCTTAATTGCGCGTTGGAATTGCGCGCAATTGCCATATCGAATGGCATCCAAACCACGGCAGGTTCTCTTGGTTATTCAAAGCAAACACATGCAATGTTTCTGCCAATGGACCTCCGGGTTACCCGGAGGTCCATGGGCTGAAACATTGCTTGTGCACAGGCCATATGTACAGAATTTGATAGCTTTACTTGGGCCATAACGCGCATATTAACGCGCATATCAACGTGCTATTTGAGCGCATTTCATGACAGGACTTCTAGTTTTAACTGTATGTACTAGTGGTACACAAGGACACGTTGTGTCGCTAGTTGATGTCAAAGGTTAACAATATTTTTCCCAGTATTATGTAAGAATTGTTTTTTACACAACGGAGAAAATGTCTGAAAATTGGATGTCTAAAGCAGAGTGGGGCAAAAAAAGAAGAAACAAACTGCACACACAGCGTGGGTGGTAGGGCGGTGCTTCCATCTTGTCTAAAATGGGTCATCTGTGTTTTTCGTTATTCATATTTATGACTATGTTTCAATCCCCCAAGAGCTCAGAATGATATAAATTAGTCACAATACCTAGGTATGGAGCATTGTGAATACGTTTAACCCTTATATTGATTTAAAATCTGGCGACTGTCACTGGAACTACTGTTAAGGCAGGATTAGGTGTTGGTTGGAAAAAGGAAAAATCTTCAGGTTGGTTTGCCTTTTATCGTATTTTATCCCATAAATGGCCTTTGATACGAACAATAAAAGCCTTGGATAATTTTTTTTGCTTTATTCAGCTAGTAAGGTGATAAATTTCCCCCCTAGGTTTAACATTGAACGAATTGATTCCTGTAGTAGAGACGGTTTTGTTGACCTCTGACCTCTACCGCATTCATGTAGCATAACTCATAGTTCAATTGTTGTTTTCTTTAAACTTTTTGAAAGTATTACACAATGCCAGTAGAAAAGACTACACACTGCTCATTAGTCTGTGTGAAGACACAGACTCTTGTTTTTGTACGTTTTTTTTTCTTCTTCTTCTTCTTCTTCTTATTCTTCTTTTTCTTCTTCTTCTTCTTCTTCTTCTTCTTCTTCTTCTTCTTCTTCTTCTTCTTCTTCTTCTTCTGTCTTCTATGCACTTCCTTGTCCTCACTGTTCTATCTCGCTGATTTTTGGCATACTGGTAGACATTCACAACTTCTCGGCCACCTATGTTTTCAGGTCGCTTGAGCCATTGAGTATGGCCCAGTAGGGCACAGGGTTTTCACAGCCTCCAGTTCCCTGATACAGTAAATTCTCCCCAAGCAATACAATGTTATGTTCACACTGGAGACTATGTAAACATCAGTGGAGTCAACTGTCAAAATGAAATCTGACCTTGTCATTATAATGGGATGTAAGTTCCTGAAACAAAGTTGAGAGAAACCCTTTGCCGTGCAAGGAAATAAATTATAAATTATTCAGTTCACTGCTTTTAACCCTCTCAAAACTTCTATGTGGATTGCACATAATTTATTTCAGGCAGAATAAAGTTAACCCTTTCCATAAAACTGCACTGAATAACTGTTGAAACCTCTCTTATTCAGTTCAATGCTTTTAACCCTCTCAAGACTTCAATGTGGATTCCACATATTTTATTTCAGGCAGAATAAAGTTAACCCTTTCCATAAAACTGCACTGAATAATTGTTGAAACCTATCACAAAACTGTCAGGGTGCCGGTAACAATGCAATACTGACATGGTCGACTGTACTGTTAACTGTGTTAGTGCTATGACTGTTTAAAACTCATTTTTTAGAGGCGTTCTATAGTCTTTCACTGCGCTCAGCTCGGTCTCACCGAGAGTGCAGAAACCTTTGGTGCCAAAGTGCCATTAAGAGAATGTCTCTGATTTGTGCCGTTCCATCCCTCCGGAGTGCAAATGCAGGTACTGTCAGCTGAGAAACTTAATGTTTTTCACTTTATTTTCTTAACATTTAATTCTATGTGGAATGGGACACCTTTTCAGTGTGCCTTCCAAAGTAAGGGATTCTTAACCCTTCAGCCAACATAACGGCGAAAACCGGTCAACATTATTCACAGAAACGTCTATTCAATTTTAATTACCTTTTCATTTTTGCTTGAAAATATAGCTTATGACCATTTATTGGATTGAGCTCATTTTTTAAAGGATTATTTATTTATTGGTGTTTAATGTCACATATTTCTTCACAGTGGCTAATCATGACCACGACAGTTTTTCTGGTGGAGGAAGTCGGAGTACCCGGGAAGAACCACCGGGCAACAACGAGCAACTGTCAGATCCCCCACATACTAACTCCACACAAGCATGGTTAGCATTGGTTGAAGACGGGTGCACCATCGATGTGCAGTACGCTTTAGTACACAGCGCCACAATGCACCCACGTGGGCAATGGAGTGAAGTGTCTTGCCAAGGACAGAGTGCGGATCTCACGCCTTGCAGCCTGCACCTCTGCCAACTGAGCCACTGCGCCCCCATTTAAAGGATTACAATGGAGTATTTAAAGGAAATATTTTAACACTCTGAACATCTTAATATGGGGGCATTATTCAGAAAGACTGGGAAATGCATTTTATTACACCTTAATGCATTTCTAAAGTTTATGAATGTATTTCATCACTCAAATTAGTGGGCAGAGCCAAAAATATCCATTTCTGATTCGTGTATCGAACCCTTAGAATGCTGGTCACATATATGCCATTTCTGGTTTCTTATAAAAATGTTCTGATTCCTGTATGAATATCTGTAAATACTGCAAACGAAAACCCATTTCTGATTTGTTCAAAAATGTTTTGCTCCCGAAAATAAGCCTCAATGAATTCTCTTTCTTTATAGTTTATCCCTGATACTTTAACCCTTTTCACACAGACTTGAATTTACTGGTGGCAGTAAATTCTGTTTCTCTAGTTTAATAAAGTATTTTTGCAAGTTTAGCTCAAGTTTGTAGGGGAATTATTTTTAGACAGAAATGTATTTCTGCGCCTTGTTGATTTTTTCCAATTCTGCTGGTCGATCGAATTGGACCAATGTGCTCCTCACTTCTCGCTGTGTTTTGTAGCGAGTAACAGCACGATTTCGCCGCGACAGCCCTGTAAAAGAATATATGGGATAAGCAAAATAAACGTATAGTGTTTTCAAGTAAAAAAAATTATTCTTCTCGTATAATTAAGAATGAAACCGACTCGCCAGAGGCTCATCGGTTTCATTCTTAATCCTACTCGTAGAAGATGTTTTTTTACTTGAAAATACTATACGTTTATCTATATAGAAGTAAGCGTCACATTCACACAGCGTTAGATAAATTAAATTACACCAGTTTTGGCAATTTAAATAAATTTTAGTTCACTTGTAATATTCATCCTGTTTTACCATCACAGCCGGGACGTTCCCAGTGTTTTACCATGTTCTCATACAAGGACACAAACACCTCCTCAGTCTCCATGACAGAGAACGGCATGATAGCTCGCGGTGGTCATGGAAATTTATGATTTTCGCACCTGTGTTGCCATGCAACGCCCGGAGAGTATATAGTATCGTCCAGAAGAGGCGGGTGCCAAAAAGTTCCTGGACAAAATGAAGGTAGGGGTGGGTAGGTCTGACAGCTTTGAAAAACCACAAATATAACGTTGTTTCTGCAGGTGTCTTCCCGCACCTTCCTCTACATTCATACTCTATCTGAAGGACGTAATTTCCTTTGTCCCAAATTGTAAGTGACGATTATCTCTGTCCGTTTGCATTTTTATATATCTACAAAGAATAAAAGTCTGATAATTTTCCGACAAAACCTGTTGGGAGCAGTTGATACCCTCCTTCTGTTTAAGGTGTAAACAGAAATAATGTGGAGAAACGGGTGGACAAAAACTGTTTATTCATATTTTATGACACACTATAGGTGTAATTACATTCTGTATCATATATAAAATACGTTGATGTCCCCAAAAGGTGTTTTAAAATTTAAATATTTAATAATCTCAATTTTAACCCTTTACCTAACGTACCGTCAAAACCGGCCAGTGCTATTCTCAAAAATCGCCAATTAATTTTCATTATTTTTTTCATTTTTTATCTCAAAAACATAGGTTATGACCCCTTGTTGGAACGAGTTCGTCGAGCTCGTTCCAACGAGGGGTCATAACCTATGTTTTTGAGACAAAAAATGTAAAAAATTAGTTATTCAAGAATTATTTTTGCAAGTGTCGTCTGCTTTTCAGGTTAGGTAAAGGGTTAAAGAATATTTCTTCCGGGCATTTATTTTCAATGTTGTGAGGTACAACCTCTGCAAAACCAATCGTCGTCTGAGTGCTAGATTGTCCATGTCCCATAGGGGAAATAATATGTAGTCCCATTGGGGACATAGGACATTCTAGCACTCAGGCAACGCAATGTCAACATATCTCTTTGTTCGCCGCTGCTCGATGATTCTCTCCGGGAACTCCGGCTTCTTCGACCCATAAAAATATCCGGCACGGGATTATCCTGACTGGAGAAAGTGTCGTTAAACCCAAATAAATAAGTAAATAAATAAATAAATAAATAATAAATAAATAAATAAATAAATAATAAATAAATAAATAAATAAATAAATAAATAAATAAATAAATGAATAAATAAATAAACGGTTCTATATTTTATGGTATATAAGTAGGTGATAAATGCCGATTCAAAGACATCAATGTACACCTCCATAGGATTTAGTGTTAAAATCGTGTACAGGTACACGATTTTAACGTTTTTTATGGTGTCTTAGAATCGGCTTTGCCGATTCAAAGACCACTAGATTGTATCCAAGAGTGAAAAAAAACGCATGAAATTTTACATATGTGTACATGTACCGTCTGATCTGAAATCGGTAAATGGGTTTCCCCCATAGGATTCAGTGTTAAATTGCGAGCAAAAACGTGTTGTCGTTTCTAAATCATCATCTTGCTGATTCTAAATCATCCGCGTCTGTACATGATTTTAACACTGAATCCCTATGGAGGCGTACACGGAAATCCATTTGCGGATTTTACGTCGGAAATCGAATCGTGTACGGTACACGGAAAAGAGGTGGTCCTGAACCGGCAAACCCACTGTCACGTTTCCTGAAGTAAAACTAACACATGTTATTGTTGTGACTGAATGAGGTTTTTGTTCAAAAGAGTAGACTATAAATATGAGCGTCAGTTTTAAAAAGGAGTTGCGTGAATGAAAGGCATTCGTTCAAAAGAGTCGACTATAAAATATGATCTGTAAAAATAGACATTCGTGTTTTGTTTCGATGTAACGAAGAGAAATTGAGTTTAGAGACAATTAGAGAAAAACATCAGAGGTAAAAAATCGTTTGTTCGCGTTTGTCACTATTAATTCTTGTGAAGTAATCTTAATAAACACTTAATGGAATGTTTGAATGAAAAATGTTGCTCACGTTTTTGTTGTGGCGTGAATGAAGGTTTTTCGTTTTAATGGATCGTATTAATAATGTATAATAAAACGCATTTTCCACTCAATTAGGTTTGAGTGGTAAATTTTTAATATATTCATGATAACGATCAGAGATTTGAATGAATGAATGAATGAATCCCTTTAACGTTAAATTAGAAAAAACAGTTTCTTTTATGTGCTAGAATGTTTTTAACTGTCATGGGGGGCGCGGTGGCTCAGTTGGTAGAGGTGCAGGCTGCAAGCCGAGAGGCCCTCGGTTCGAATCCCACCTGCGGCAACCGCGTTGTGTCCTTGGGCAAGACACTTCACCCCGATTGCCTACATGGGGGCACGATGACGCTGTGTACTGAGGCGTACTGCACGTCGATGGTGCGCATGTCTTCCACCAATGTAACCCTGCCTGTGCTGCGGTGCAGCGTTCAGAGTTACGATGTTGGAGAGCTGACAGCTGCTCGTCGTTGCTCGGTGGTTCTCTCCGGGTACTCCGGCTTCCTCCACCCGTAAAACTGTCACGGTCACGATTAGCCATTGTGCATAAGTATGTGACCTTAAACACCAATAAATAAATAATAATTTAACTGTCATCAAAGTTCTCTCTTAATTCGACACTCAGTCAGTGAATGGTTTTTTGATATGTGAATGGAATTCCTTTTAACAAACGTAAATTACTCTCAAATGCGTTAAATCAGAAACCGGTTTGTCATGTGCTTAAAACGGTTTTAAACTTTCCCAATTCAATCAATACTGAGTTGAGATGTGAATTTTTAGTTATTATATTAAAGACAGAAAGATTTTTATTAACTTGAAAACATAAAAATATAATTATACATTTAATTTTGAAAATAATAAAATAACTCGCACTAGCATACTTAAAGGAACATTAACAATTAAAAACGAAGAATGTTTTTACAGATGGATTCTAGGCGCCGAGGTCGAATTTTAGGCGAGTATGAACGTGCTAAGAAGAGCATTCAGTCGGCTGACAGAAGCAGACGTCTTGGTGAGATGGAACTCAAACGCGAAGCCGCAAAAATATTTAAACCCATGACGGAGGGCCAAGAGCGAAGCAGGAAGGAGATAGAAGGAGATATGTTGGTGATAAAAAACAGGGGATACGTCAGAACTTACGTTCAAGGCGGTTCTGGCATCGTCGATTCTATAATGCGAGCGTTCACGAGTGATGCGGGTAGAAAACTCGCATCGACCGCGTTTGAGGTCGGTAAGAAGACGGCTTTGGATGCTGGTAAGAAAGCCGCTTCCGAAGCCAGTGGTAGGATAGCTTCTGTGGCTGGCAAGAGGGCAGCCGACGCGTTGATCGACAAGTTGATCAGTCCACCGGCGAAGCGAGTTGCATTAGAGCGAACGCCGAAAAGTTGGAAAGATTTTAAGGATGCTGTGGTACCCATACAAGATTTAGCCAAAATGACGAGTGGATCAGGATTGAAGAGAACTCGCGACGGTGTGATATAAATAAATAATAATATTAAAAGCTGAGTTTGAAAAAACATAAAAATTGTGTTTGAAAAGAATCTAAAATAACAAACAAAAAAATAAAACAAAGATGAACATTAAAGATATGTCTTGGAACGACGCCGCGACTAAGAGGTAGAATAATTAGTTCGTTCCTAAAAGCATAAGAGGCTTGATAGTGGGAAAATCGAATTGTGGAAAGACCAATCTGTTGATGAATCTGTTGTCCCGACCCGACTGGTTGGATTACGACAGATTGTTCGTGTTTGGCAAGAGCTTGTTTCAACCCGAATACAGATTGCTTCGAGAGTGCATGGATCGTAGATTGCCCAAGGACGTCATAGCCAGAATCTTTGACAGTAGGGAGGAATTCGACAAGAGTGAAGCTCCTCTTTCGACCATTTTGGACGGTACGGCGATGGAACTGATAAAGAGAAATGCATCTTCGAACGTCGAGTGTCGATTTTATGAGAACGCTAGCGACGTTCCGAATCCTAGAGAATTGAAATCGGAAGATAAGAATCTCATGATTTTCGACGATCTGCTTTTGGAGAGACAGAACTGATGCGAATCGTATTACGTTAGGGGTCGATACAGCAACGTGGACTGTTTCTACCTGTCGCAGAATTATTTTCGATTGCCCAGACAGACGATAAGGGAGAATGCTAATTTTCTATGTCTCTTTCGCCAAGATCTCAAGAATCTCAATCACATCTATGGTGACCACGTCGCAAACGACATGAGCGTGGCGGAATTCAGGAGATTCTGCAAGAGGGTTTGGGATGGAGGACTTTACAATTTCGTCGTGATCAATTTGACAAGCGAATTTAATCGCGGAAAATATCGGTGCGGATTCGACAAGTTTTATGTTTCTGATGATAATAAGATAGAGCGTGAAAATAAAAACAATTTAGAAAATAATAAATCTTCAAATAATTAGTTTTGAAAAAAATAAAAAAAAATAAAATTAAAATATAATGTTGGAACAAGGAGAATTGTTAGAACGGATAGCCGAGAATATGGCTGCCAAACAATCCATTCAAATTATGGTGAGTGGCGATTCAACTCGATTCGCTACGAAATTCGAACCTTCCATCGAATTGAATAGAGAGAAAAGATACGAGATGGCGTTGGTGAATCTGGAGACTTATTATTCCTTTCCCAACGTCACCGAAAAGAATAACTCATTCAAGTATTCCGACGGAGTGGATTGGTTGGAGATTCGAATTTCCAAAGGGAGTTACGACATAGACGATTTGAACAATTACATTCAGACGCGAATGAAGATGGATGGAAAGGGAAGCAACAAGATCAGACTCGCTCCCAATCCTAATACCTTACAGACGATGTTGGATTTGGAAGATAATTTTCGAGTGGATTTCAACACGGACGATTCTATAGGCAAGATGTTGGGATTCGATCGAAAGATGTATCGAGGCCACGCGGCATCTGAAAATACGGTCGACATTCTCGCAGTCAATAGCATTCTGGTGAACGTGGACGTGATTGCTGGAAGCTACGTGAATGGTAGCGCTCAACCGACGATCTATTCCTTCTTTCCAAACGTGTCACCGGGTTATAAGATCGTGGAGCGACCTAGAAATTTAGTTTATCTACCAGTGATTTTAGACACATTGTATAGTCTCAAAACCACGTTGACGGATCAAAATGGTGAACTGTTAGATCTTCGCGGAGAGAGGGTGACGATACGATTTCACATAAGAGAAATATAAAAGCAAAAAAAAAAAAAAAATATTGCGTATATATATAGATAACAAAAATAAAATAAACGCAATATTAATTTTACAAAATTATTTTAATATAAATAATTATTATTAAACAAGAAAACAATTGAAGTAAATATATTTAAAAAAAAAGAATTATGACAGAATATGTGATTAAAAACGTGAACATATCCGCAGGACAGAGGAAGAAACTTAAGAGAGCGTTAACAACTCGAGGCGAGGCGGTGAGATTCAAATTCACTCACGAAGATCTGACGAGAGGCAGTCAGGATTCGATCACCTGGACCAGAAGTCAAATCAAAAGGATGGAGAAAGCGATTCGCGATGGAAGAGGGTTGACGGTGAGATTGAATCCCGCTCAATTGAGATACAATTTGAGAATGAAAGGTGTTTTTTTTTCTACCGCTATTGGCAGGAATCGCCGTAAAAACATTACCCTTCGCCGCAAAGGCACTACCCTTTCTCGGAAAGACTCTCGGCGTGGGAGCTCTCACGGGACTCGCGGGTTCGGCAGTTGAGAAATTAATGGGTGGCAGCGGACTGTTTTTGAAGAAGGGAGGAGCCGTGTGTCGCGTCCATGTAGATGACAGCGGTAAAGGATTGTATCTAGAACCCATTAGAGGTGGCAACTCTTTGAGTGGAAATGGTCTCTATCTGAAGAGTGGACAGAACGTTGAGCGACTCGGCAAGGGTTTGTTACTCGGTGAGAATTCGCCGTTTAAGAATATACCGATTTTGAATATGTTATTATAATATAAAATTATAATTATATAAAATATAAATCATAGAAAGTATAAAATAATATATAAAATGGATAAAAAGGTGGAGAAACAATTAGACGATAATGATGAATATCGCGAGACAGAGTGTGAAAAAAAGATGTGGAAAAATGGTTAGACGCTAATGATGGATATCTAAGGAAAGAACTGATGAAAGAGTTAGATAAACAACGGGATAGACGGTTGAAAATGAAAAGAATGAGACACTTTCCACCGTCACCACTACCTTCTGAAGAGAATGGTAATGATGCGAGTGTTACCAAGAGATGCACAACATTCGTTCATAATTATGATTCGGATAAACAAATGTGTTGTTAAAAAAACGTATCATATTACAAAAAAAAAGAAAAAAAGAAAAGAAGAATCAACGCTGAAATTTAAGAAAAAAGGAAACGTTATTATAATATATGGTAATAGTGAAGAAGGAAAACAATAAAAAAAGTAATGAGATCTAAAGATGATCTCATTACTTTTTTTTTTCCTTTTTCTTCGCTAAAAAAAATCAGTCTCTCTATTGTTTATATTTCCAAGCCCGTTATTAGCATGTTGACACTCGTGTTTTCAAGATGATCTCATTACGTTTTTTTCCTTCTTCTTCGCTAAAAAAATCAATCTCTCTATTGTTTATATTTCCAAGTCCGTTATTAGCATGTTGACATTTGTGTTTTCTCCTTTTTCGCAAATGTGTTGAATGTTTATCTTTACTCTTTTGAGTTTTGTTACTTCGGTCAACTCGCTCTCACCACCCAATTTCTTCACAAGTTCGAATGAGATGTTTGGAAATATGTAACTTCCATAGGGCAACGACAAATCGTCCTTGTCGAATTCTCTATCTTCGGCGATGACGATGTTCTGCAGATCGCTTTCGTACTCGTAAAACAAATCGAGCGCGGCTTTGTCCAATTTCAAAGGTATGCGATATTTGTCATATTTGTGCTCTAAGCCCTTCGTCTCGACCTCGTTCAATTCGATGGGATCGTGTCGTTGTAATCTATAGATTTTAAAACCTAATTTCTTACACGTTTTGGCTTGTTTCAATTTCAATTCGCATCTTTTAGGTGTTGTTGTCATCATGATCGATTATTGGGTTTTTTCCTAAAAGCATAAGAGGCTTGATAGTGGGAAAATCGAATTGTGGAAAGACCAATCTGTTGATGAATCTGTTGTCCCGACCCGACTGGTTGGATTACGACAGATTGTTCGTGTTTGGCAAGAGCTTGTTTCAACCCGAATACAGATTGCTTCGAGAGTGCATGGATCGTAGATTGCCCAAGGACGTCATAGCCAGAATCTTCGACAGTAGGGAGGAATTCGACAAGAGTGAAGCTCCTCTTTCGACCATTTTGGACGGTACGGCGATGGAACTGATAAAGAGAAATGCATCTTCGAACGTCGAGTGTCGATTTTATGAGAACGCTAGCGACGTTCCGAATCCTAGAGAATTGAAATCGGAAGATAAGAATCTCATGATTTTCGACGATCTGCTTTTGGAAAGACAGAACCGATGCGAATCGTATTACGTTAGGGGTCGACACAACAACGTGGACTGTTTCTACCTGTCGCAGAATTATTTTCGATTGCCCAGACAGATGATAAGGGAGAATGCTAATTTTCTATGTCTCTTTCGCCAAGATCTCAAGAATCTCAATCACATCTATGGCGACCACGTCGCAAACAACATGAGCGTGGCGGAATTCAGGAGATTCTGCAAGAGGGTTTGGGATGGAGGACTTTACAATTTCGTCGTGATCAATTTGACAAGCGAATTTAATCGCGGAAAATATCGGTGCGGATTCGACAAGTTTTATGTTTCTGATGATAATAAGATAGAGCGTGAAAATAAAAAAAATTTAGAAAATAATAAATCTTCAAATAATTAGTTTTGAAAAAAATAAAAAAAAATAAAATTAAAATATAATGTTGGAACAAGGAGAATTGTTAGAACGGATAGCCGAGAATATGGCTGCCAAACAATCCATTCAAATCATGGTGAGTGGCGATTCAACTCGATTCGCTACGAAATTCGAACCTTCCATCGAATTGAATAGAGAGAAAAGATACGAGATGGCGTTGGTGAATCTGGAGACTTATTATTCCTTTCCCAACGTCACCAAAAAGAATAACTCATTCAAGTATTCCGATGGAGTGGATTGGTTGGAGATTCGAATTTCCAAAGGGAGTTACGACATAGACGATTTGAACAATTACATTCAGACGCGAATGAAGATGGATGGAAAGGGAAGCAACAAGATCAGACTCGCTCCCAATCCTAATACCTTACAGACGATGTCGGATTTGGAAGATAATTTTCGAGTGGATTTCAACACGGATGATTCTATAGGCAAGATGTTGGGATTCGATCGAAAGATGCATCGAGGCCACACGGCATCTGAAAATACGGTCGACATTCTCGCAGTCAATAGCATTCTGGTGAACGTGATTGCTGGAAGCTACGTGAATGGTAGCGCTCAACCGACGATCTATTCCTTCTTTCCAAACGTGTCACCGGGTTATAAGATCGTGGAGCGACGTAGAAATTTAGTTTATCTACCAGTGATTTTAGACATGTTGTATAGTCTCAAAACCACATTGACGGATGAAAATGGTGAACTGTTAGATCTTCGCGGAGAGAGGGTGACGATACGATTTCACATAAGAGAAATATAAAAGCAAAAAAAAAAAATATTGTGTATATATATAGATAACAAAAATAAAATAAACGCAATATTAATTTTACAAAATTATTTTAATATGAATAATTATTATTAAACAAGAAAACAATTGAAGTAAATATATTTAAAAAAAAGAATTATGACAGAATATGTGATTAAAAACGTGAACATATCCGCAGGACAGAGGAAGAAACTTAAGAGAGCGTTAACAACTCGAGGCGAGGCGGTGAGATTCAAATTCACTCACGAAGATCTGACGAGAGGCAGTCAGGATTCGATCACCTGGACCAGAAGTCAAATCAAAAGGATGGAGAAAGCGATTCGCGATGAAAGAGGGTTGACGGTGAGATTGAGTCCCGCTCAATTGAGATACAATTTGAGAATGAAAGGTGGTTTCCTACCGCTATTGGCAGGAATCGCCGCAAAAACATTACCCTTCGCTGCAAAGGCACTACCCTTTCTCGGAAAGACTCTCGCCGTGGGAGCTCTCACGGGACTCGCGGGTTCGGCAGTTGAGAAATTAATGGGTGGCAGCGGACTGTTTTTGAAGAAGGGAAGAGCCGTGTGTCGCATCCATGTAGATGACAGCGGTAAAGGATTGTATCTAGAACCCATTAGAGGTGGCAACTCTTTGAGTGGAAATGGTCTCTATCTGAAGAGTGGACAGAACGTTGGGCGACTCGGCAAGGGTTTGTTACTCGGTGAGAATTTGCCATTTAAGAATATACTGATTTTGAATATGTTATTATAATATAAAATTATAATTATATAAAATATAAATCATAGAAAGTATAAAATAATATATAAAATGGATAAAAAGGTGGAGAAACAATTAGATGATAATGATGAATATCGCGAGACAGAGTGTGAAAAAAAAGATGTGGAAAAATGGTTAGACGCTAATGATGGATATCTAAGGAAAGAACTGATGAAAGAGTTAGATAAACAGTGGGATAGACGGTTGAAAATGAAAAGAATGAGACACTTTCCACCGTCACCACTACCTTCTGAAGAGAATGGTAATGATGCGAGTGTTACCAAGAGATGCACAACATTCGTTCATAATTATGATTCGGATAAACAAATGTGTTGTTATAAAAACGTATCATATTACAAAAAAAAGAAAAAAAGAAAAGAAGAATCAACGCTGAAATTTAAGAAAAAAGGAAACGTTATTGTAATATATGGTAATAGTGAAGAAGGAAAACAAAAAAAAAAAGTAATGAGATCTAAAGATGATCTCATTACTTTTTTTTTTCCTTTTTCTTCGCTAAAAAAGATCAGTCTCTCTATTGTTTATATTTCCAAGCCCGTTATTAGCATGTTGACACTCGTGTTTTCAAGATGATCTCATTACGTTTTTTTCCTTCTTCTTCGCTAAAAAAATCAATCTCTCTATTGTTTATATTTCCAAGTCCGTTATTAGCATGTTGACACTTGTGTTTTCTCCTTTTTCGCAAATGTGTTGAATGTTTATCTTTACTCTTTTGAGTTTTGTTACTTCGGTCAACTCGCTCTCACCACCCAATTTCTTCACAAGTTCGAATGAGATGTTTGGAAATATGTAACTTCCATAGGGCAATGACAAATCGTCCTTGTCGAATTCTCTATCTTCGGCGATGACGATGTTCTGCAGATCGCTTTCGTACTCGTAAAACAAATCAAGCGCGGCTTTGTCCAATTTCAAAGGCATGCGATATTTGTCGTATTTGTACTCTAAGCCCTTCATCTCGACCTCGTTCAATTTGATGGGATTGTGTCGTTGTAATCTATAGATTTTAAAACCTAATTTCTTACACGTTTTGGCTTGTTTCAATTTCAATTCGCATCTTTTAGGTGTTGTTGTCATCATGATCGATTATTTGGTTTTTTTTGTTTTATGAATTCTTGCAAATAATGTGTATTTTAAATTTTGTATTTAAATAATAATTTGTTAAAAAAGTATGTTTATTTTTTTTTTGCTCTTTATATATATAAAAAAAAGTTGTTTTTTTAATTTTTAATTTTCTTTAATGTAAAATTTTTTAGTAAAAGTTTTTTTTCTCTTTATATATATATAAATAAAAAGTTAAATTTTAACATTTCAATCTCTCTATTGTTTATATTTCCAAGTCTGTCATTTGCATGTTGACACTCGTGTTTTCTCTTTTTCAAAAATGTGTTGAATGTTTATCTTTACTCTTTTGAGTTTTTTTACATTGGTGAACGCGCTCTCACCACTCGATTTGTCCATGAGTTCGCGTGAGATTTTTGGATATATGTAACTTCCATAGAACAATGTCAAATCGTCCTTGTTCAATTCTTTATCTTTAGAAATGACAATTTTCTGCAGATCGCTTTGGTACTCATAAAACAAATCGAGCATGGCTTCATCCAATTTCAAAGTCATCTTATATCTGTCGTATTTATGCCCTAAGTCATTCCTCTCGACCTCTTTCAATTCGATGGGATCATGTTGTTGTAATCTATAGATTTTATGACCGAATTTCTTATACGTTTCGACTCGTTTCAATTTCAATTCACATCTTTTAGGTGATGCTGTCATGATCGATTATTTAGGGGTTTTTTTTGTTTTATGAATTCTTGCAGTAATGTATATTTTAAATTTTGTATTTTAATAATTTGTTTAAAAAGTTTTGGTTTTTTTTTGCTCTTTATATATATAAAAAAAAAGTTTTTTAATTTTAATTTCTTTAATGTGAAAATTTTTTTTTTTGTAAAAGTTTTTTTCTCTTTATATATATAAATAAAAAGTTAAATTTAACATCTCAATTTTAAAAATTTTTAACAAATTATCATTAAATACAAAAAATTCGAAAAAAAAATATTCTTACAAACCCAATTTTGTGGTAAAAACAATGATCAAGTCCGAGCATCAGAATTATAGTTTAGAACGTGCAAGACTTCAAACGTTTAAAAATTGGCCTTCGCATCTTGCTCAAAAACCCGAAGATTTAGCTGCTGCAGGTTTCATTTATGTGGGTAAAAGTGACAGAGTTAAATGTTTTTGTTGCAACATACATTTAATGAATTGGGAACCTAACGACAGACCTTTGGTAGAACACATAAATAATACCAAAGGTCGTTGCGATTATTTGAAGGAGATTCAGTCATTGGGATTGATTAAAATTGAAGACGAAGAATGTGAAAAAAATAAAAACGAGAGTTTATTAAGGGGTATTTTACAATCCGGATACACGAAGGAACAATTGTACAAAACATTGAATCACGCAAACAAGACGTTATCTCAATTCTTGACTTTAGAAGATTTGATTCGATTCTTGAAAGAAGCAGACGAGTTTTAGAATGTGCAAGACTTCAAACGTTTAAAAATAGGCCTTCGCATCTTGCAGTTATCATCATCTATTGAGAATGAATCAGGTGACATGAACACACGTCTGCTTCGCGGAAATTTGTTTTGAACCTCATGCGAGACTTGGCGTAAAAGTCATAAGAGTTCTATTTGTCTTGAACCTTCTTCTTCTTTTTTAATAGTTCGAACGACATTGTCGATTAATTTTTGTTCACTAATAGTATTACAATTCGATTTTCTATCGCAAATCGTATCATTTTCTTTCGAAACGCATAAATATAAATTACGATTTTTTTCGTCTTGGTTTTTTGGAGAATAATGATTTATTAAACAACGTCAACGTTTATGTTGAGATTCCGTTGTGGATGTTGTCGTCATGATCGATTATTTGTTTTTTTTTTGTTTTACGAATTCTTGCAAATAATGTATATTTTAAATTTTGCATTTAAATAATTTGTTTAAAAAGTTTTGTTTTTTCTCTTTATATATATATAAATAAAAAATTAAATTTTTAACATCCTTTTTTTCTCGTATTAATTCAATTTCTTTCACATTAAGGAACATAAAAAAATTGATTAATTTCATCAAAAAAAAAAATTTTTCACATTAAAGAAAAAAACAAAACTTTTTAAACAAATTATTTTTATACAAAATTCGGAAAAAAAAAAAAAATATTCTTACAAATGGAGCAAACAGATAAAAAAATGGAAAATTTAAATGAGAAAACTGTACCTCAGTTAAACGAGATTTGTAAACTATTAAAAATTTCACATTTCAGAAATCATAGAACTAAATCAAAAAAAATTGAAGTCATACAGGAATATTTGCAAAATGATGGAAAGGCAAATGAAATGCTGATAGCAACGACATCAAAAAATGCATCGGTTGTGAAAGATGAGAAGAAGAAGAAAAAGATAGTAAAAGGAATCAAAATGCCGACGTCAAAAAAACCAAAAAAGTTTCGATTGTGAAAAATAAGAAGACGACTAAACGAAAAGCCGTTGAAGAACTTCAAGTTTCCAAAGAAAAGAAAAGAAAAACTAAAATGAAAACGAGTGATGCACTTCAGATTCTAGGCAAACGAGATATATCGAGCGAAATTTGACGTGCAATAGACGAAGGGAAAGGAAAAGAATATCTAGCACAACTCGCCACGGAACTATTTCAAGTGAAGTCCGTAGAACGGGAGAGTGCGATCAAAGGTATTTTTAAAACTTTCGACATGGTTCCCTCGTTGAAGAAAATCGATCCGAAATTGTTCATGGAACAGGTGAAGAAAAAAGTATTGGATTTGTTTCACAAATACATGAATGTGGGACTAAAAATTAAGATGATACTCCATTGTGTGATGAATAAAATTGACGTGAAGTCCGGTGAGAGCATCGTGAAAATGCATATTTCAGATCTAACGTCGAACCCGTATTTCGAGGTTCAGATTTATCGGACGTTTTCGAAAAGATGAAAGACAAGATGTTGACGTCTCTCACGAATTATCAACATGAAGGTAGTAATTGGACGTTCGATGAGGTGTTGAAACTCAAAATTCACATAACTGAAAACGATTCATTGAAAGGATCTTCCTACATGGAATTACCGTATTTCTTAGCTAAAAAACACGCCGTGGTCAACGTAAGAAATAAAGATGATCAGTGTTTTAAATGGGCAGTCACTTCTGCTTTATACCCTGTCAAAATTCATCCTGAGAGAGTTTCTCGTTATGAGGAGACTTCTAAAAATCTCGATTGGACCGGAGTGACTTTTCCAACAGAGTTAAAACACATCGAACGTTTCGAGGTTCAAAATCCCACCGTAGCAGTGAACGTCTTGGGATACGATGATGAAAAATGAACGATCTATCCTCTCAGGCAGACTTCGTATCTCGAAAGAGAAAAGAGGATTATTTTATTATTGATTTTGAATGGTGACAATCGTCATTATTGTTGGGTTAAACATCCGAGCCGATTACTGTCGAGACAAAATAATAAACATGAAGATAAGGTATGTTTATGTTGCAACTGCATGAACGCGTTTCACAACGAAAAATCGTTAACGAAACATCAGGAATATTGCAACGAAAATCAAGGTGTCACCGTCGAAATGCCTAAACCTAACACCATCGTGAAGTTTGAAAATCACAATAGAAGGTTAAAAGTACCATTCATCGTGTACGCCGATTTTGAATGTTTCACCACGAAAATGAGTTCTTGTCAACCCAACGCTCTTCAAAGTTACGTCGAAAGATATCAAAAACACATACCTTCGGGCTATTGCATTTACGTGGAATGCGCTTTCGACTTGCAACACGACATGGGTCCCTTCACCTACACGAAACAGTATGAAGATGACGACGTGGCCCAAAGGTTCGTGGAAGAGTTAGAATCGAAAATTCAAATGTTATACGACAAATTCAAAACTCCGGTGAAAATGATCATCACGCGAGAGCAGACAATCGTTCGACGAGAATTCGGAGGAAAATAAGAAGGTTAGAGACCACGATCATTACACGGGTCTGTATTGTGGTGCGGCTCACAGCAAGTGTAATTTAAAATATCGAGATGCCGCTTTCTATCCGGTGATGTTTCACAATCTCTCGGGTTATGACAGTCATCTGTTCGTGAAAAATCTCGGCACCTCACACGAAGAATTAAATTGCATCACGAACAGAGAAGAAAGATACATTTCCTTCACGAAATGGAAGCTCATGGAGAAGAAAAGAGTAATCGACAGAAATACGTTGGAAGAAAAAACGAAATCCATTCGTAGAGGCATACGTTTCATCGACAGTTTTAAATTCATGACGACCGCTCTGGAAAAATTAGTTGATAACATGAGCAAGGATAAATTTAAAATCACGAGCGAACATTTTGGAGAATGAGTAGACGTGATGTTGAGGAAAGGAGTCTATCCTTACGATTACATGAACAATCTAAAGAGGTTCGAAGACACCGCACTACCTTCAAAAGAAGATTTTTATTTGAAATTATACAAATCCGACATTTCCAACGAGAATTACGAACATGCTAAAAACGTGTGGAAATCATTCGATATGAAAACCATGAGAGATTATCATGATCTCTATCTGAAGATCGACGTTCTGCTCTTGGCAGACGTGTTCGAAAATTTTCGAGACGTCTGTTGTCGAAATTACGATCTGGATCCCGCTTGTTATTTCACCATACCCAGTCTGGCGTGGGATGCTCTGTTGAAGACCACCGAAGTCCAATTGGAATTATTATCCAATGTGAACATGTTGCTCATGTTCGAAAGGGCTGCGAGAGGTGGCGTCTCGATGATCTCTCACAGATATTCTGAAGCTAACAATCCCTACATGAAAGAAGGTTTCAATTTGAAACGGTCAACTAAATACATACAGTATTGGGATGCTAATAATCTGTACGGTTGGGCTATGAGTCATCCTTTACTGATTGGAAATTTCGAATGGGTGAAGGAACTGGAAGAGATGCAAAAATGGAGAGACTATCATTGCATTTTAGAAGTCGATTTGAACTATACGGAAGAATTACACGATCCACACAATGATTATCCACTGGCTCCCGAACGAATGGAACCGAACGAAGGAGATGAGGAAAAACTCATTCCCAATTTATTTAACAAATGTAAGTACATCGTCTACAGCGAGAATTTAAAACAGTACGTCGATTACGGGATGAAATTAGTCGACATACATCGCATCATTCGATTCGACAAAGAGCCTTGGATGAAAAAATACATCGATCTCAACACGAATCTCAGAATTCGAGCCGAGAACGATTTCGAAAAAGATTTCTTCAAACTCATGAACAACTGCGTGTATGGTAAATCAATGGAAAACATCAGGAAGAGAACCGACGTTCGACTCGTCATGTCTGAGAAAAGAGCTAAAAAATTAGTGGCGAAACCCAATTACAAACACCGAACCATATTCGACAAAAATCTAGTGGCCGTTCACATGCAAAAGACGCACCTGAAGTTCGACAAACCGTATTATCTCAGACCGATCATCTTAGATATCAGCAAGCGATTGATGTACGAGTTTCACTAAGATTAAGTCAAACGAAAATTTGGTGATAAAGCCAAACTACTGTTCACCGACATGGACAGTTTAGTTTATGAGATAGAGACGAAAGACGTCTATGGAGATATATCTCAGGACGTGGCCGTGTGGTTCGACACGAGCAATTATCCCATCGATCACCCGTCCAACATTCAATCGAATGACAACAAGAAGGTGTTGGGTAAATTTAAGGATGAGAGCGGCGGTAAACAAATCGTCGAATTCGTGGGCTTGAGACCCAAACTGTATGCTTATCATCTAGAAGATGAAGAGATCAAGAAGGGCAAAGGGGTTAAAGCGTGCGTGGTGAAGAAAAACATCTCTTTCCAAGAGTATAAAAATTGTCTGTTAGGAAGTGGTCCGGTGTATAAGACTATGAAATCGATTCGAAGTGAAAATCACGACTTGTATACCGAAATACTCAACAAGATTTCGCTGACGGCTGATGACGATAAGAGATTCGTGTTAGATGATAAAATAAACACTTTAGCACTCGGACATTGGACTGTGGATCTAATTAGAGACGATATGAATGTGGATGATTGGATTCCAATTATGATTGTGGGTGATAAGATTCCAGATATGATTGTGGATGATAAGATTCCAGATATGATTGTGGATGATAGGATTCCAGAAAATCAAGAGGAATTAGATGGATTCGAAATTATAGAAATCGATAGAGATATCGAGAGAGTTAGTTTAAAAAGAAAAAGAAAAAAATATAAAAAAAAATAACGTCATTTTAGTAAATTATAATAAATAAATAAAAAAAAAATATATACGCATTTATGAATAAGAAAATAAAGCTATCCATAGAAGGTGTCATCTTACCTAATGAACCCCTATCCAACATCGATCTGTTGAATGCGGCAAAAGATTTGAAAATCAAAGATTTTCTAGGCGTGTTTTCCAGAGATGCCTTGCCGAAGAGAAGACCTCGACAATCGGAATGCGGAATTTTAAATCTAGATGATTCATCGGGTGAAGGCACTCACTGGGTGGCGTGGATCAAGAACGGGAAGAAGAAAAATTATTATTTTGACAGCTACGGAATCTCACCACCAAAAGAAATAAAGAACTATTTCAACAAATCGATGATTCATTACAACACGGAACAAGTGCAATCACCAGATCAAGTGTTTTGCGGTCACCTGTGTCTCTACGTTTTCAAGAGATGGTCTGAAGGAGATCGGTTTCAAGACATGCTCAATGATTTACATTAGAGAGAGATTTTTTTTATAGTATATATAAAGATAATAAATTATTTTAAAAAATTTTAATCGAATAAAAACGAAAATTAAAAATAAAATAGTTCATTTTTAATAAACTGCGTTTTGAATATATTTTTTCTAAAAAACAAAAAATCCCACAACAACATGCCAGTCGATAAATTTGGTAGAAGTGACGACAAAAAAGTCAACCTAAGAAAGAAGAGGAAGACATTCGAAGTCGACGATGGTTACGACGTTGCCAACTTGGACGAACGTTACGTTTGGAGATACGAACCTTGAGAAGAACCTTTGAACATGAATGATAAGAAGCTCTACAATCTTCCTGAGCCGATAGATCTTGCAGATGCTGCGACTAAAAAATACGTCGACAGGGGGAACGCCGATTTTGAATGAATCATGCTAGATAATTACGTGGATTAAACCATGACCGACAATCTCGATCTGAAATTCAAACGTTTGGTGAACTTCGCAAATCCCATAGATCCCACCGATGCCGCGACCAAGAAATACACGGACGACTCTCACGTGAGATTCAGCGAACACCTGAGAAATAGATACATTCAGAAAATGATGCACTCGGAATTGAACGCCAATTCTAACAAGATAACGAACGTGGCCACTCCAACGAATCCCAAGGACGTGGCGACCAAACACTACGTAGATCTGGAACAGAGAAAGTCTGACAGACTAGAAATGAAATCGGATCTGAATGCGGGATTCAACAAGATATTGAATCTGTCGAAGGTCGATGACACGGATGCGGACTCAACTGTGGTCGACAAGGGCTACGTGGATTCTGCCGTGATACGATCACAAGAATACCTAGAATCGCAAGTGGACGATCTCTACCTGAACAAACAATCTGGCGGATCCATGGAGGGTGGTATTGACATGAACGGTAAGAATTTATTTGGACTCAGCCACGATCCCGAATTTGATTCCAGCGCGGTCAGCAGAAAGTACGTGGACGACAACTCAGTCTGGAGAAAGGGTGACATAATGGAAGGTAAACTAGACATGGGTGGACACGCGCTCACGAATCTACCGGATCCCGTGAACATGACGGATGCCTGCACCCTGATTTCGGTGGTGGAGAAAGTCAAATATGCTAGACAATTGATCACTGTGTGGGCCGAGGAGGCCGGCACCTTAGATGAAGGAAAAGCTGAGTGGTCTTTCGGAAATGGAGGTAGCGGATCGAAACATGGTCAGGTGGGATATCCCATGCCGCTGGGAGGTGAAATCCTTTGAATGAGTCTGTCTTCCTCGGATTTGAATAACAGAGCGGTCGTCAATCTCATGGTGAATGGAGTAGAGAGCGATAAGAGATACAGCGTCGAAAAGACTGAGAATCAACACTCGAATGTTAGCACATTCGGCACGCCTCTCAAAGTGAACACCGGAAACAGGATTAATTTCGTTACGAAAACCAATAATCCCGAAGCCGCCACTTCCGTGGTGAGTCTACTGATCGAATTAGTTCCTTTGAACAAACAGTGAACGCATGGAAAATAATGAATTAAAAAAAATAATGTGTGATTTATTAAAAAACAAAAAAAAAAGTAATGAGATTTAGAGAGATGTTCAATCTCTCTAGATCACATTACTTTATTCATTTACTTTATTTTTTTTTTGGAGGTTTTGTTTTAATACGTTATTTCTCATAATGTTTCATCTCGTGAAATTGGATCACCTTTCTCGAAACACGCATCGACATCTATTTTAGCATTTCGAAGAGCTTTTATAAATTCTCGAAAAGCAGTCGGTCCTCTATGCGTCAATGTGTCTAAAAGTTTTCTGGTCTTATCTTCTATCAAGATTTTACTTTCGATTTCACGTCTCATATAATCAGTCAATATCAAAGGTTCTGTTTCCACTAAAGTGTCTAGAATTATTGCTAACGAATCTTGCGAAATATTTTTAATCAAAACACGTCTGTTTCTTCTTAAGTATTCTCTTTCTTTATCATTCATTTTTATAATAATTTTTTAATTTTTATTTATATATATATTTTTTTTTCACACTCCTCTCTCATCGAATGATCGACATCTTATTTCCATCCAATTCGAATTGTAATTCTCTATCCAACAGGACCAGGGTGAAGGCTTCGGTTTTTCTCGGCATGTTCCTATCGAATTGCATCTTGATCTGAATGTCTAAGACGCTACTCTTGAGTCGTTCACTCTGTTTACTGACATCGAATATGAACATGGGATACATCGACTTGTATTCGCCGGGAGATATGTTAGGGTTGCTCATCAATTCGTCTATACCGTGATACTTCTTTCTAAAATCAGCAGCGTCGCCGTACAGTCTGCAGAAATCGTTCTTGTCGAACGACGCATTGTAATCGATTGCTGGATATCTCATGGCGTTCAGAAACACTTGCATGTTTCTCAAATGGCAGTGATCGAACAGCGACACATTCTTTTCCTGAGACCCGTCCCTATCGGTCTGAAATGCATCCACGATGAAACGCGGTCTCTCGGAAGCGGATTTCACCATCAATCTCCAATCGAAGTGATTCGTGGAGGGTGGAATGCTAGCCGTGTCGCACTGTCTCATTCTAAATCCCACGGGTAATTTACTCTTGGATTCTATGATCTTGTAGAAACGCACTTTTTCCACAATCGAAGGCTCCACATGTGGAACGAACCACGATATCTTGTGTAGAGTTATCTTACCCGCATTGGTCGCAGTGAGTCTCACTATTGCGTTGTTGTCTCCTTTTCGAATCAACGTCAGATTGTGTTTGAATCCGTACATGATCTTGTTGTAATCGTCCGCAAATCCGAAGATGTGTTTCAAAGGTATCCTGAACGAAAACGTTCCTTTAGGTTTGGACGTCTTGACGATGTAGTCGAATATCAAGGCGGCTCCGGCGCTAGCAGGGCCGACGGTGTCTTTCACCCACAACTGATTAAGTCCTCTGGATTTCGAAAAATCATCAGGATACGTCAGGAGTCCAAACATCGTGGTGGCCTGACCGGGATGAAACACGGATTCTATCTCTTGTCCGGATAGCATGTATTTTATATTACTGAATAGATGCATGATGCCATTAATGGCTAGAGTAACCGTGCCGTCGTCGGCGTAGTCGCTCCCATCTTCCTTGGTGAAACGTCCCTGCACCACTATGTAACTCTCGCTAGGATGTATGAATAGATCTTGAGTTTCGACGTTAATTCTTATCTCTCCTGCATTGTTCAAACTTGTTCCGGTTACCGGTTCGTAATCGTGAACCTCATATTCTTGAATACTTTCATCTTTAACTATGCTTTGTGATATATCTAGTATATTTGTCATTTTAAAGGATTTTTAGGTTTTTTTTTGCTTATTAATTAACTTGCTTTCTTTATCTAAAAATAGTTTTTAATTATTTTTCATTATTATTTTTCTCTCTTATATATATGTGTAAACAAGAAAATATTAAAGAAAGTAAATAAAAGAAATTTGTTTTCTTTATCAAAACTTTGTCTTCTGTAATTGTTGTTCGTAAAACTTTCCGATGATCTCTTCTCCATCCAAAGCTTCGATTTCGTAAGTCACCAGATCGGTGTGAAATATTTTGATTATCACGAAGATTTCCGAGGTCCCTCGAGGAGTATAACCCTTTTTGAAGTGCTTCTTATAAGCGTAGATTCTCACTCGATCACCAACCGCAAATTTCGACGTTCTAGACTTCTTCCAAATCTTAGATCTTTCAGGATATAGATTCGCGTAGACCCATTTTCATTTCGAGGATCGCTAGCTTCCTTCTTGATCGATCTGTGTTGCGTGTTGTTGTAATCTTTGACCAGACCATTCAGAGCGTATATGTATTTCTTGGTCGAATTCGCCATGAAGTATCTGTGAATCTTTTCCTTCATCGTTCGATTCCAACGTTCCACCATGCTTGCTTAATCTTCGTTTTTGATCGAGTAGAGGTCTACCAATCGATGAATGTGCTTGTTGTAGAATTCCTTTCCCTTAGCCACCCACAATTTACTCGGTTTTCGAGAAGACGAGTCGAACACGCTCTTCAGAGCCTCGGCGACGCAAGGTCCCGATTTATTCTTCAAAGCTCTGATCCAACCGTATTTGGAAAACACGTCGCTGACCGTCAATTGATATTTGACGCCCTCGTTCCACCTCAAAAACGATCTCATGTCGACCAAGTCGGCAGACCAAATATCATCCAAACCCTTCACGAACACCCTTCTCTTTCGAAATTTACGCACTATGGGTTTGTGTAACTCCTTGGCCAATTCGCTCATTAATAATCGTTTCTTCTTCTTTTCCGATGAGCTTTTTTTTTTGAACGCCCCATCCGAATCGACGTTTCGCACCGATCAGATTGCCGACCAGCGAACGTTCTATCTTCTCTCTCCTGGTCGGATTCGATATGCCTCTCAATTTCCCCAACATGTTTTTATCGCAGACATCGTTGTGAGTCTTGGTGTCGGGATGTCCGGCATAGCACAGATCGTGATCATACGCGGCCGCGTCCACCCTATTCACAGGTTTGCTCCAAGATTTGGGTGTCAGATCGGCGTTGAGTCTCTTGTTCAATTTCGTTCCGGGTCCCGTGAAACTGTGACTGGGCAGATGCATTTCGAAAGGTAGATTATTGATCATTTTATTCACGATGCCTTTACCTTTGGTCGCGTTCTTTTTTTTGACGATTCGAGTCTTGACAGAACCACACACATCGCAAATTCCGCGAAGCATCTGTCTGTCGTCTTTAGTTCGTACTTCTCGAGAATTACTCGTCTCGGTAACTCTCTTACACTTTACACAATACATTTTTAAGAGTTATTTAAATTAATTTCGTTTTTTATTTTATATATAAATTTAATAATTAATTAATTCTGTTATTATATATATTTTTTTTTTCAATCGTGGCTCTTGAGTACTATCATCTTACTGAATTCCTCCCTGGCCTCTTTCCTCCCCTTTTCCATGAGAGAATCCTTCATCTCTTCCTTCATGATCTGACGAGTCTTGATTCTCACGGCTTCTTTCATGGCATCGTATTTCGTTTTCTCGCTCAATATCGCGAAGTATTCTCCGTCCGAATCCTACCGTCTTTCAACGCCATAGAGATCATTTCGGATATCGTGTTGATCTTGGAGTCGGCCAAGATGCGAATCTTGTCGTGTTTTCCTCACCTTCAGATATAATTTCCTACTCAAAAAGTTTCCGAGCGTGCTAAACAATCCGGCGGCGAGAGCCACTCCTTCTATGGTCAACACGATCGGAATGCCAACTGCGGTCGACAACAATCCGATGCCGGCCACGTGTAAACCCATGGAAATTGTGATGAGTGTCGTGTCGATCGCGTTGACGAATTTCACAAAACGCGAATACTTCTTCTTGAGAGAATGACGAGAATCTCTCTCTCGAGTTAGATACTCTTGGATTCTACTGATTTGATCGATGCGATACCTCTCTTCTCTTTCTTTTCCTTCTAGCGATGGTGCCATCGGCAAAACACTGATCGGCTTCTCATCCTCGTCGTCATCTAAAGTCGGATGCAATTTATTTCTGGTTCTCATTTTTGTTTTTTTTTCTTCCTAATATTAGATAAAAAATTTATGTGTGTATTTATTTTTATTTTCTATTCTCCCTTATTTTATATCAACGAGAAACTTAGACGTATGCTTCATTGAACAATAATTTCATGACGCATCCCTTATCTTCTAAAGTCAGACTTTTACACGCCAATTTCTGTTCTTCCGAAACTGTGGGCTTGCTTTGATCCTTACAGAAGAGTAATCTCTTCCAAAACGTGATCACTTCATCGTTTTGAACGTCATGTATTTCAAACCGGCATTCGAATGCGTTAAATTCAACGATGTGATCACGTTTTGGAAGAGATTAGTCTTCTGTAAGAATCGAGACAGGCCCACAGATTCGGAAGAACTGAAATTGGCGCGTAGAAGTTTGACTTTAGAAGACAAGGGATGCATCAAGAAATTATGGCTGAACGAAGCATACGTCTAAGTTTTCTTTTCGTTGATATAAAAATAAGGGAGAGTAGAAAATAAAAAAAAAAATAAATACACACATAATTTTTTTTTATCTAATATTAGAAAGAAAAAAACACAAAAAAACCCAGAAATAAATTGTATCCGACGTTAGTGGACGACGAGGACGAGAAGCCGAACGGCGTTTTGCCGACGGCGCAGTTGCCAGAAGAAACAGAAAGAGGAGAGAGGCATCGCATCGATCAAATCAGTAGAATCCAATTGTATCTGACTCGAGAGAGAGATTCTCATCGTTCCCTCAAGAAGAAGTATTCGCGTTTCGTGAAATTCGTCAATGCGATCGACATGACACTCATCACGATTTCCATGGGTTTACATGCGGCCGGCATCGGATTGTTGTTGACCGCGGTCGGCATTCCGATCGTGTTGACCATGGAAGGAGTGTCTCTCGCCGCTGGATTGTTTAGCACGGTCGGAAACTTTTTGAGTAGGAAATTATATCTGAAGGCTAGGAAACATGACAAGATTCGCGTCTTGGCCGACTCCAAGATAGACACGATATCCGAAATGATCTCTATGGCGTTGAAAGACAGTAGGATATCGGATGGAGAATACTTCGCGATATTGAGCGAGATAACGAAATACGATGCCATGAAAGAAGCCGTGAGAATTAAGACTCGTCAGATCATCAAGGAAGAGATGAAGGATTCTCTCGTGGAAAAGGGGAGGAAAGAGGCCAGGGAGGAATTCAGTAAGATGATAGAACTCAAGAGCAGCGATTGAAAAAAAAAAAATATATATATAATAAGAACAGAATTTAAAAAAAAAAAAAATTAAATTTATATATAAAATAAAAAAAACAAAATTAATTTAAATAACTCTTCAAAAAATGTATTGCGTAAAGTGTAAGAGAGTTACCGAGACGAGTAATTCTAGAGAAGTGCAAACTAAAAACGACAGACGGATGCTTCGCGGAATTTGCGACGTGTGTGGTTCTATCAAGACTCGATTCCTCAAACAAAAGAACGCGAGCAAAGGTAAAGGCGTCGTGAATAAAATGATCAACAATCAACCTTTCGAAATGCATCTGCCCGGTCACAGTTTCACGGGACCCGGAACGAAATTGAACAAGAGACTCAATGCCGATCTGACTCCCAAATCTTGGAGCAAACCCGTGAATAGGGTGGACGCGGCCGCGTACGATCACGATCTGTGCTACGCCGGACATCCCGACACCAAGACTCGCAACAACGTCTGCGATAAAAACATGTTGGGGAGATTGAGAGGCATATCGAATCCGACCAGGAGAGAGAAGATGGAACGTTCGCTGGTCAGCAATCTGATCGGTACGAAACGTCGATTCGGATGGGGCGTTCAAAAAAAAAAGCGCATCTGAAAAGAAGAAGAAGAAACGATTATTGACGAGCGAATTGGCCGAGGAGTTACACAAACCCATAGTGCGTAAATTTCGAAAGAGAAGGGTGTTCGTGATGGGTCTGGACGACATTTGGTCTGCTGACTTGGTCGACATGAGATCGTTTTCGAGGTGGAACGAGGACGTCAAATATCTATTGATGGTCATCGACGTGTTTTCCAAATATGGTTGGATCAGAGCTTTGAAGGATAAATTGGGATCTTGCGTCGCCGAGGCTCTGAAGAGCGTGTTCGACTCGTCTTCTCGAAAACCGAGTAAATTGTGGGTGGATAAGGGAAAGGAAATCTACAACAAGCACGTTCGTCGATTGGTAGACCTCTACTCGATCGAAAACGAAGAGAAAGCCAGCGTGGTGGAATGTTGGAATCGAACGATGAAGGAAAAGATGCACAGATACTTCACGGCGAATTCGACCAAGAAATACATATACACTCTGAACGGTCTGGTCAAAGATTACAACAACACGCGACACAGATCGATCAAGATGACTCCCGCGGAAGCTAGCGATCCTCGAAACGAAAAACGGGTCTACGCGAATCTATATTCCGAGAGATCTAAGATCAGGAAGAAGTCTAGAACGTCGAAATTTGCGGTCGGCGATCGAGTGAGAATCTACGCTTATAAGAAGCACTTTGAAAAGGGTTATACTCCTCGATGGACCTCGGAAATATTCGTGATCATCAAAATATTTCACACCAATCTGGTGACTTACAAAATCGAAGCTTTGGATGGAGAAAAACTACTTTTTTAGATAAAGAAAGCAAGTGAATTAATAAACAAAAAAAAAAAAAAAACTAAAAATCCTTTAAAATGACAAATATACTAGATATAGCACAAAGCTTAGTGAAAGATGAAAGTATTCAAGAATATGAGGTTCACAAATACGAACCGGTAACCGGAACGAGTTTGAACAATGTGGGAGAGATAAGAATCAATGTCGAAACTCAAGATCTATTCGTACATCCTAGCGAGAGTTACATAGTGGTGCAGGGACGTCTCACCAAGGAAGATGGGAGCGACTACGCCGACGACGACACGGTCACTCTAGCCAATAATGGCATCATGCATCTATTCAGTAACATAAAATACATGCTATCCGGACAAGAGATAGAATTTGTTTTTCATCCCGGTCAGGCCACCACGATGTTCGGACTCTTGATGTATCCTGATGATTTTTCGAAATCTAGAGGACTTAATCAGTTGTGGGTGAAAGACACCATAGGTCCTGCTAGCGCAGGCGCCGCCACGATATTCGACTACGTCGTCAAGACGTCCAGACCTAAAGGAACGTTTTCGTTCAGGATACCTTTGAAACACATCTTCGGATTCGCGGACGATTACAACAAGATCATGTACGGATTCAAACACAATCTGACGTTGATTCGAAAAGGAAACGACGATGCAATAGTGAGACTCACCGCAACCGATGCGGGTAAGATAACTCTACACAAGATATCGTGGTTCGTTCCGCACGTGGAGCCTTCGATTGTGGAGAAAGGACATCTCTACAAGATCACAGAATCCAAGAGTAGATTACTCGTGGGATTTAGAATGAGACAGTGCGACATGGCTAGCATTCCTCCCTCCACGAATCACTTCGATTGGAGATTGACGGTGAAATCCGCTTCTGAGAGACCGCGTTTCATCGTGGTTGCGTTTCAGACCGATAGGGACGGGTCTCAGGAAAAGAATGCGTCGCTGTTCGATCACTGCAGTTTGAGAAACATGCAAGTGTTTCTGAACGCCACAAGATATCCGGCAATCGATTACAATGCGTCGTTCGACAAGAACGATTTCTGCAGACTGTACGGCGGCGCTGCTGATTTTAGAAAGAAGTATCACGGTCTAGACGAATTGATGAGGAACCCCAACATATCTCCCGGCGAATACAAGTCGATGTATCCCATGTTCGTGTTCGACGTCAGTAAACAGAGTGAACGACTCAAGAGTAGTGTGTTAGACATTCAGATCAAGATGCAATTCGATAGGAACGTGCCAAGAAAAACCGAAGCCTTCGCCCTGGTCCTGTCGGACAGAGAATTACATTTCGAATCGCATGGAAATAAGATGTCGATCATTCGATGAGAGACGAGTGTGTGAAAAAAAAAATTAATAAACATTAAAAATGTGGATGTAAGATTAATTAAAAACCAAAATCTCGAAAACAAAATGAATGTTTCTGGCATGAAAACAACAAATCATCTGTTCACTTCAGATTACTACGACGTTAAAATAAAATACTTGGAAAAATGGATTCAAATTGAATATGAAGAACATAACACAAAAAAAGGATGGAATAGTTGTGATTTTAACGAATATCGTTTAAAAGAAAAAGAAGAGTTTGATCTCATAAGATCTAATGAAGAAATTATAAAAAATACAATTTTAAAATGTCGCAAATGTAAGAAACGTCAAATAAAAATCGAATCTCAACAAACTAGATCTGGTGATGAACCAACAACCGTATTCGCAAAGTGTATAAATTGTAATCATAAATGGATAGAAAATTAAAAAAAAAAATAAAAAAATAAAAGTAATGTGATCTAGAGAGATTGAACATCTCTCTAGATCACATTACTTTTATTTTTTTTTTTGTTTTTAATAATCACACATTACTCATTATTTTTTTTTAATTCATTATATTTCCATGCGTTCACTGTTTGTTCAAAGGATCCAGTTCGATCAGTAGACTCACCACGGAAGTGGCGGCTTCGGGATTATTGGTTTTCGTGACGAAATTAATCCTGTCTCCGGCGTTCACTCTGAGAGGCGTGCCGAATGTGCTAACATTCGCGTATTGATTCTCAGTCTTTTCGATGCTGTATCTCTTATCGCTCTCCACACCATTCACCATGAGATTGACGACCGCTCTGTTATTCAAATCCGAGGAAGCCAGACTCATTCGAAGGATTTCACCTCCCAACGGCATGGGATATCCCACCTGACAGTGTTTCGATCCGCTACCTCCATTTCCGAAAGACCACTTGGCTTTTCCCTCATCTAAGGCGCCGGCCTCTTTGGCCCACACGGTGATCAATTGTCTGGCATATTTGACTTTCTCCACCACCGAAATCAGGGTGCAGGCATCCGTCATGTTCACGGGATCCAGTAGATTCGTGAGCGTGTGTCCACCCATGTCTAGTTTACCTTCCATGATGTCGCCCTTTCTCCAGACCGAGTTGTCGTCCACGTACTTCCTGCTTACCACGCTGGAATCGAATTCGGGATCGTGATCGAGACTGAATAAATTGTGACCGTTCATGTTGATGCCACCCTCCATGGTTCTGCCAGATTCTTTGTTCAGGTAGAGATTGTCCACTTGCGATTCTAGGTATTCTTGCGATTGTATCACGGAAGAATCTATGTAGGCCTTGTTGACCGCGGTTGAGTCTGCATCCGTGTTGTCGATCTTCGACAGATTCAATATCTTGTGGAATCCCGCATTCAGATCCGATTTCATTTCTCGTCCGTCAGACTTTCTCTGTTCCAGATGTACGTAGTGTTTGGTCGCCACGTCCTTGGGATTCGTGGGAGCAGCCACGTTCATTATCTTGTAAGAATTGGCATTCAATTCCGAGTACATCGTTTTCTGAACGTATCTATTTCTCAGGTGTTCGCTGAATCTTGCGTGAGTGTTGTCCGCATATCTCTTGTTTGCGGCATTGGTGGGATCTACGGGATTCGCGACATTCACCAAACATTTGGATTTCAGATCCAGATCGTCGGTCATGGTTTTATCCACGTAATTATCCAGCAGGATTCGTTCGAAATCGGCGTTCCCCCTGTCGACGTATTTTTTAGTCGCAGCATCTGCGAGATCTATTGGCTCAGGAAGATTGTAGAGCTTCTTATCGTTAATGTTCAAAGGTTCTTGTCGAGGTTCGTATCTCTGAACATAACACTCGTCCAAGTTGGCAACGTCGTAACCATCGTCGACTTCGAACGTTTTCCTTTTCTTTCTCGGGTTGACTTTTTTGTCGTCACTTCTACCAAATTTATTGACTGGCATGTTGTTGTAAGGATTTTTTTTTTGTTTTTAGAAAAAAAATGTGTTCAAAACGCAGTTTATTAAAAAATGAACTATGTTATTTTATTTTTCGTTTTTATTCGATTAAAATTTTTTTTAAAATAATTTTTTATCTTTATATATACTATAAAAAAAAAATCTCACTCTAATGTAAGTCATTGAGAATGTCTTGAAATTCATCTCCTTCAGACCATCTCTTGAGAACGTAGAGACACAGGTGACCGCAAAACACTTGATCTGGTGATTGCACTTGTTTCGTGTTGTAACGAAGCATCGATTTGTTGAAATAGTTCTCTATTTCTTTTGGCGGCGAGATTCCGTAGCTGTCGAAATAATAATTTTTCTTCTTCCCATTCTTGAACCATGCCACCCAGTGAGTGACTTCACCCGATGAATCATCTAGATTTAAAATTCCGCATTCTGATTGTTGAGGTCTTCTCTTCGACAAGGCATCTCTGGAAAACACTACTAGAAAATCTTCGATTTTCAAATCTTTTGCCGCATTCAACAGATCGATGTTGGATAGGGGTTCGTTGGGTAAGACGACACCTTCTACGGATATCTTTATTTTCTTATTCATAAATAAGTATATATATTTTTTTATTTATTTTATTATAATTCACTAAAAATGACGTTATTTATTTTTCTTCTATTTTTTTCTTTTTCTTTTTAAACTAACTTTCTCGATGTCACTATCCATTTCTATAATTTTGCGTTCATCTAATTCTTCTTGATTTTCTGGAATCCTATCATCCACAATCGTATCTGGAATCTTATCATCTGCAAGCGCATCTAGAATCCAATCATCCCCATTCATATTGTCTAAAATTAGATCCAAAGTCCAATGTCCGAGTGCCAAAGTGCTTATTTTATCATCTAACACGAATCTCTTGTCGTCGTCGGCCGTCAGCGAAATCTTGTTGACTATTTCGGTATACAAGTCGTGATTTTCGCTTCGAATCGATTTCATAGTCTTATACACCGGATCACTTCCTAACAGACAATCTTTATACTCTTGGAAAGAGATGTTTTTCTTCACCACACACGGTTCCTTTGCACTTCTTGATCTCTTCATCATCTTCTAGACGATAAGCATACAGTTTGGGTCTCAAGCCCACGAATTCGACGATCTGTTTACTGCCGCTCTCGTCCTTAAATTTACCCAACACCTTCTTGTTGTCGTTCGATTGAATGTTGGACAGGTGATCAACGGGATAATTGCTCGTGTCGAACCACTCGGCCACATCCGGAGATATATCTCGGTAGATGTCTTTCGTCTCTATCTCGTAAACTAAACTGTCCATGTCGGTGAACAGTAGTTTGGCTTTGTCGCCAAATTTTCGTTTGACGTAATTGTAGTGAAATTCGTACATCAATCGCTTGCTGACATCTAAGATGATCGGTCCGAGATAATACGGTTTGTCGAACTTCAGGTGTGTCTTTTGCATGTGAACGGCCACTAGATTTTCGCCGAATATGGTTCGGTGTTTGTAATTGGGTTTTGCCACTAATTTTTTAGCTCTTTTCTCAGACGTGACGAGTCGAACGTTGGTTCTCTTCCTGATGTTTTCCATTGATTTGCCATACATGCAGTTGTTCATGAGTTTGAAGAAATCTTTTTCGAAATCGTTCTCGGCTCAAGTTCTGAGATTCGTGTTGAGATCGATGTATTTTTTCATCCAAGGCTCTTCGTCAAATCGAATGATGGGATGTATGTCGACTAATTTCATCCCGTAATCGACGTACTGTTTCAAATTCTCGCTGTAGACGACGTAGTTACGTTTGTTAAATAAATTGGGAATGAGTTTTTCCTCATCTCCTTCGTTCGGTTCCATTCGTTCGGGAGCCAGCGGATAATCGTTGTGTGGACCGTGTAATTCTTCCGGATAGTTCAAATCGACTTCTAAAATGCAAGGATAGTCTCTCCATTTTTGCATCTCTTCCGGTTCCTTCACCCATTCGAAATTTCCAATTGGTAAAGGATGACTCATAGCCCAACCATAGAGATTATTGGCGTCCCAATACTGTATGTATTTAGTCGACCGTTTCGAATCAAAACCTTCTTTCATGTAGGGATTGTTAGCTTCAGAATGTCTGTGGGAGATCATCGAGACGCCACCTCTCACAGCCCTTTCGAACATGAGCAACATGTCCACGTCGGATAATAATTCCAATTGGACTTCGGTGGTCTTCAACAGAGCGTCCCACGCCAGACCGGGTGCGGTGAAATACCAAGCGGGATCCAGATCGTAATTTCGACGACAGACGTCTCGAAAATTTTTGAACACATCTGCCAATAGCAGAACGTCGGTCTTCAGATAGAGATCGTGATAATCTCTCATGGTTTTCATATCGAATGATTTCCACACGTTTTTGGCGTGTTCGTAATTCTCGTCGGAAATGTCGGATTCATATAATTTCGAATAAAAATCTTCTTTTGAAGGTAGTGCGGTGTCTTCGAATCTCTTTAGATCGTTCATGTAATCGTAAGGATAGACTCCTTTCCTCAACATGATGTCTACCCGTTCTCCGAAATGTTCACTCGTGATTTTAAATTTATCCTTGCTCATGTTATCGACTAATTTTTCCAGAGCGGTCAATATGAATTTAAAAGTGTCGATGAAACGTATGCCTCTACGAATGGATTTCGTTTTTTCTTTCAACGTATTTCCATCGATTACTCTTTTCTTCTCCATGAGCTTCCATTTCGTGAAGGAAATGTATCTTTCTTCGCTGTTCACGATGCAATTTAATTCTTCGTGTGAGGTGCCGAGATTTTTCATGAACAGATGACTGTCGTAACCCGAGAGATTGTGAAACATCACCGGATAGAAAGCGGCATCTCGATATTTTAAATTACACTTGCTGTGAGCTGCACCACGATACAGACCCGTGTAATGATCGTGGTCTCTAACCTTCTTATTTTCCTCCGAATTCTCGTCGAACGATTGTCTGCTCTCACGTGATGATCATTTTCGCCGGAGTTTTGAATTTGTCGTATAACATTTGAATTTTCGATTCTAACTCTTCCACGAACCTTTGGGCCACGTCATCGTCTTCATACTGTTTCGTGTAGGTGAAGGGACCCATGTCGTGTTGCGAGTCGAAAGCGCATTTCACGTAAATGCAATAGCCCGAAGGTATGGTCTTTTGATATCTTTCGACGTAACTTTGAAGAGCGTTGGGTTGACAAGAACTCATTTTTGTGGTGAAACATTCGAAATCGGCGTACACGATGAATGGTACTTTTAACCTTCTATTGTGATTTTCAAACTTCACGATGGTGTTAGGTTTAGGCATTTCGACGGTGACACCTTGATTTTCGTTGCAATATTCATGATGTTTCGCTAACGCAGTTGCAACATAAACATACCTTATGTTCATGTTTATTATTTTGTTTCGACAGTAATCGGGTCGGATGTTTAACCCAACAATAATGACGATTGTCACCATTCAAAATCAATAATAAAATAATCTTCTTTTCTCTTCTGCGATACGAAGTCTGTCTGAGAGGATAGATCGTTCGTTTTTCATCGTCGTATCCAAGGACGTTCACCGCTACGGTGGGATTTTGAACCTCGAAACGTTCGATATGTTTTAACTCTGTTGGAAAAGTCACTCCGGTCCAATCGAGATTTTTAGAAGTTTCCTCGTAACGAGAAACTCTATTGGTGTGTATTTCGACAGGGTATAAAGCGGAGGTGACTGCCCATTTAAAACAATAATCATCTTTATTTCTCACGTTGAACACGGCGTGTTTCTTAGTCAAGAAATACGGTAATTCCAAGTAGGAAGATCCTTTCAACGGATCGTTTTTAGTGATGTGAATTTCGAGTTTCAACACCTCACCGAACGTCCAATTACTACCTTCATTTTGATAATTTGTGAGAGACGTCAACATCTTGTCTTTCATCTTTTCGAAAACGTCCGATAGATCTGAACCTCGAAATACAGGTTTGACGTTAGATCTGAAATATGCATTTTTCACGATGCTCTCGCTGGACTTCACGTCGATTTTATTCATTATGCAATGGAGTATCATCTTAATTTTTAATCCCACGTTCATGTATTCGCGAAACAAATCCAATACTTCTTTCTTCACCCGTTCCATGAACAATTTCGGATCGACTTTCTTCAACGAGGGAATCACGTCGAAAGTTTTAAAAATGCCTTCAATCATACTCTCCCGTTCTACGGGTTTCGATTGGAATAGTTCCGCAATGAGTCGTGTTACATATTCTTCTCCTTTCCCTTCATCGATTGCTCATTGAATTTCACTCGATATATCTCGTTTGTCTTGAATCTGAAGTGCATCACTCGTTTTCGTTTTAGTTTTTCTTTTCTTTTCTTTGGAAACTTTATGTTCTTCAACAGCTTTTCGTTTAGTCGTCTTCTTATTTTTCACAATCGAAACGTTTTCGTTTTTTTTCGACGTCGGCATTTCGATTCTTTTTACTTTCTTCTCATTTTTCACAACCAGTGCATCTTTTGACGTCGTTGCTATCAACATTTCGTTTGCCTTTCTAGCGTTTTGCAAATATTCTTGTATGACTTCAATTTTTTTTGATTTAGTTCTATGCTTTCTAGAATCTGAAATTTGTAATAGTTTACAAATCTCGTTTAACTGAGGTATGGTTTTCTCATTTAAATTTACCATTGTTTTATCTGTTTGCTTCATTTGTAAGAATATTTTTTTTTTTTTTTTTTTTTTGAATTTTGTATTAAATAATTTGTTAGAAAAGTTTTGCTTTTTTACTCTTTTTATATATACATAATAGAAAAAAAAAGTTAAATTTTAAATTCAATTTTTTTTCTTTAATGTGTTTTTATTCAAAAACAATTTAAGACCGCTTTTATTTCTCGCTCGCAAATCGAACAGGTTTTCTCGTCTTTGGAATGACATTCTTTACAGTAACACAGGTGTGCGCACGGTAGAAACAAGACATTTGCGACACTTTTGCAGACCAGACACTTGGTGGATGTTTTACTCGGTTTGTTTTCGACGAGTGACGATAACTCATCCGCTTCCGCCATGAATTTGATGAGATGTTCTAAAGTTCTGAATTGAGACAGGGTCTTGTTCGCGATGTTTAACGCATCATACAATTGTTCTCTGGTGTATCCGAGTTGTGACATATCCATTAATAATTTTTGGTTTTTATCTCTATCTCTCTCTTCGTCTTGGATTTTGATCAATCCCAACGTTAGGATCTTGTTTAAATAATCGCAGTTGCCTTTTTTAATATTACTTATGTGTTCTAGTAAAGGTACGTCGTGAGGTTCCCAATTCATCAAATGTATGTAGCAACAAAAACATTTGACTTTGTCGCCTCTACCCACGTAAACGAAACCTGCGACGGCTAAGTCTTCAGGTTTTTGAGCGAGATATGAAGGCCAATTTTTAAACGTTTGAAGTCTTGCACATTCTAGACTATAATTCGGATGTTTGGACTTGATCATTGTTTTTTACCTCAAAATTGACTTTGTAAGAATTTTTTGTTTTTTTAACTTTTATTTATATATAAAGAGAAATAAAGAGAAACTTTTTTTTTAACAAATTATTATTTAAATACAAAATTTAAAATATACATTATTTGTAAGAATTCATAAAAAACCAAATAATCGATCATGACAACAACACCTAAAAGATGCGAATTGAAATTGAAACGAGACGAAAGGTATGAGAAATCCAGTTTTAATATCTATACATTACAACCACACGATCCCATCGAATTGAATGAGGTCGAGATGGTGGACTTGGAGCGCTACTACCACAAATATCGAATGTGTTTGAAAGTGGATGAAGCCGTGCTCGATTTGTTTTACGAGTACCAAAGCGAACTGCTGAATAATATCATCGTCGCCGAAGACAGAGAATTCGACAGGGGTGATTTATTGTTGTCCTATGGAGGTTACATATATCCAATAATCTCACCCGAACTCATGAAGAAATCGGGTGGTGAGAGCCCATTCGCCTATGAAAAAAAACTCAAAAGAGTAAAGATGAACATTCACACCATTTTCGTATGTGGAAAAATGACGAATGTCAACTTGCTAATAATGGACTTGGAAATATAAACAATAGAGAGATTGAAATTAAAAATTTAACTTTTTATATATATATATAAAGAGAAAAAAAAACTTTTACTAAAAAAAGAATTTACATTAAAGAAAATTAAAAATTAAAAAAACAACTTTTTTATATATATATAATGAGCAAAAAAATAACAAACTTTTTTAACAAATTATTATTTAAATACAAAATTTAAAATATACATTATTTGCAAGAATTCGTAAAAACAAAAAAACCCAAATAATCGATCATGAAGACAACAACACCTAAAAGATCCGAATTGAAATTGAAACAAGTCGAAACGTATAAGAAATTCGGTCATAAAATCTATAGATTACAACGACACGATCCCATCGAATTGAACGATGTCGAGACGAAGGGCTTAGAGCACAAATACGAGAAATATAAGATGCCTCTGAAATTGGACGAAGCCGCGCTCGATTTGATTTACGAGTACCAAAGCGATCTGCAGAACATCGTCATCGCCGAAGATAGCGAATTCGACAAGGACGGTTTGTCATTGCCCTATGGAAATTACATATTTCCAAACATCTCATTCGAACTCATGAAGAAATTGGGTGGTGAGAGCGAGTTGACCGATGTAAAAAAACTCAAAAGAGTAAAGATAAACATTCAACACGTTTTCGAAAAAGGAGAAGACACGAGCGTCAACATGCTAATAACGGACTTGGAAATATAAACAATAGAGTGATTGATTTTTAGCGAAGAAAAATGAAAAAAAAATACTTTTTTTTTTTTTTTTTGTTTTCCTTCTTCTTCACTATCATCATCATAATATATTATAATAACGTTTCCTTTTCTCTCAAATTTCAGCATCGATTCTTTTTCTTTTTCTTTTTTTCTTATTCTTTGTGATGTGATACGTTTATGGTAACATTTTTGTTTATCCGAATCATAATTATGAACGAATGTTGTGCATCTCTTGGTAACACTCGCATCATTACCATTCACTTCAGAAGGTAGTGGTGACCGTGGAAAGCATCGTCTCATTCTCAACCGTATATCCCGCTCTTTATCTATCTCTTTCCTTAGATATCCATCATTAGCGTCTAACCATTTTTTTATTTCTTCGCTTTCTGGCTCGCGATGTTCGTCATTATCGTCAAATTGTTTCTCCACCTTTTCATCCAGGTGATAAATTTGTTTCTCCACCTTTTTATCCATTTTAAATATATTATTTTATACTTTCTATGATTTTATATTTTATACAATTTTATATTATAATAACATATTCAAAATCGGTATGTTCTTAAATGGCAAATTCTCACCGAGCAACAAACCCTTGCCGAGTCGCTCGACGTTCCGTCATCTCTTCAGATAGAGACCGTTTCCTCTCAGAGAGTTGCCACCTCTAACGGGTTCTAGATACAATCCTTTACTGCTGTCGTCTACATGAACGCGACACATGGCTCCTCCCTTCTTCAAAAACAGTCCGCTGCCACCCATTAATTTCTCAACTGCCGAACTAGCGAGTCCCGTGAGAGCTCCCACGCCGAGAGTCTTTCCGAGAAAGGGTAGCGCCTTTGCGGCGAAGGGTAATGCTTTTGCGGCTATTCCTGCCAATAGCGGTAGGAAACCACCTTTCATTCTCAAATTGTATCTCAATTGAGCGGGACTCATTCTCACCGTCAACCCTCTTCCATCGCGAATCGCTTTCTCCATCCTTTTGATTTGACTTCTGGTCCAGGCGATCGAATCCTGACCGCCTCTTGTCAGATCTTCGTGAGTGAATTTGAATCTCACCGCCTCGCCTCGAGTTGTTAACGCTCTCTTAAGTTTCTTCCTCTGTCCTGCGGATATGTTCACGTTTTTAACCACGTATTCTGTTTTTTAAAATATATTTACTTCAATTGTTTCTTGTTTAATAATTATATTAAAATAATATTTGTAAAATTAATATTGCGTTTATTTTATTTTTGTTATCTATATATATACAATATTTTTTTTTTTTGGCTTTTGTATTTCTCTTATGTGAAATCGTATCGTCACCCTCTCTCCACGAAGATCTAACAGTTCACCATTTTGATCTGTCAACGTGGTTTTGAGACTATACAACGTGTCCAAAATCACTGGTAGATAAACTAAATTTCGAGGTCGCTCCACGATCTTATAACCCGGCGACACGTTTGGAAAGAAGGAATAGATCATCGGTTGAGTGCTACCATTCACGTAGCTTCTGGCAATCACGTCCACGTTCACCAGAATGCTATTGACAGCGAGAATGTCAACCGTATTTCCAGATGCCGCGTGGCCTCGATACATCTTTCGATCGAATTCCAACATCTTGCCTATAGAATCGTCCGTGTTGAAATCCACTCGAAAATTATCTTCCAAATCCAACATCGTCTGTAAGGTATTAGGATTGGGAGCGAGTCTGATCTTGTTGCTTCCCTTTCCATCCGTCTTGATTCGCATCTGAATGTAATGGTTCAAATCGTCTATGTCGTAACTCCCTTTGGGAATTCGAATCTCCAACCAATCCGTTCCGTCGGAATACTTGAACGAGTTATTCTTTTCGGTGACGTTGGGAAAGGAATAATAAGTCTCCAGATTCACCAACGCCATCTCGTATCTTTTCTCTCTATTCAATTCGATGAAAGGTTCTAATTTCGTAGCGAATCGAGTCGAATCGCCACTCACCACGATTTGAATGGATTGTTTCGCAGCCGTATTCTCGGCTATCCGTCCTAGCAATTCTCCATGTTCGAACATTATATTTAATCTTATTTTATTCAAAACTAATTATTTGAAGATTTATTATTTTTTCTAATTTTTATTTTCACGCTCTATCTTATTATTATTATTATCATCGGAAACATAAAACTTGTCGAATCCACACCGATATTTTCCTCGATTAAATTCGCTCGTCAAATCGATCACGACGAAATTGTAAAGTCCACCATCCCAAACCCTCTTGCAGAATCTCCTGAATTCCGCAGCGCTCATGTCGTTTGCGACGTGATCGCCATAGATTTGATTGAGATTCTTGAGATCTTGGCGAAAGAGACATAGAAAATTAGCGTTCTCCCTTATCATCTGTCTGGGCAATCGAAAATAATTCTGCGACAGGTAGAAACAGTCCACGTTGCTGTGTCGACCCCTAATGTAATACTATTCGCATAGGTTCTGTCTCTCCAAAAGCAGATCGTCGAAAATCATGAGATTCTTATCTTCCGATTTCAGTTCCCTAGGATCCGGAACGTCGCTAGCGTTCTCATAAAATCGACACTCGGGACGTTCGAAGATGCATTTCTCTTCATCAGCTCCGTCGCCGCGCCGTCCAAAATGGTCGAGAGCGGAGCTCCACACTTGTCGAATTCCTCCCTACTGTCAAAGATTCTGGCTATGACGTCCTTGGGCAATCTGCGATCCATGCACTCTCGAAGCAATCCGTATTCTGGTTGAAACAAGCTCTTGCCAAACACGAACAATCTGTCGTAATCCAACCAGTCGGGTCGAGACAACAGATTCATCAACAGATTGGTCTTTCCACAATTCGATTTTCCCACTATCAAACCTCTTATGCTCTTGGGAAAGAACTCGTTATTCGACCTCTTGGTCGCGGCGTCGTTCCAAGACATATCTTTAATGTTCATCTTTTGTTTTATTTTTTTTTTTTGTTTGTTATTTTAGATTCTTTTCAAACACAATTTTTTTTATGTTTTTTCAAACTTAGTTGTTTTAATATTATTATTTATTTATATCACACTCTTCAATCCGGATCCACTCGTCATTTTGGCTAAATCTTGTATGGGCACCACGGCATCCTTCAAATCTTTCCAACTTTTCAGCGTTCTCTCTAACGCAGCTCGCTTCGCCGGCGGACTGATCAACTTGTCGATCAACGCGTCGGCTGCCCTCTTGCCAGCCACAGAAGCTATCCTACCACTGGCTTCGGAAGCGGCTTTCTTACCAGCATTCAGAGCCGTCTTCTTACCGACCTCAAACGCGGTCGATGCGAGTTTTCTACCCGCATTGCTCGTGAACGCTCGCATTATAGAATCGACGATGCCAGAACCGCCTTGAACGTATCCCCTGTTCTTTATCACCAACATATTTTATTTTTATGATATATATTTTTTTTTTTTTCACTGGTAAATCGTTCTTGCCGTTTAAATACTTTTATTATTCTAGTGTAAGAATTTACTGTTTTATTTTTTTTGTTTGTTTGTTTTTCTCTCTACTTATTATTATATACACATCAATCCTTCAATTCGTTCATCAGCCTTTTATACTGGTTTTTATTCAAAACCTTCTGTCTCAACAATTCGTCAGATATAGCAACTATCTGATTATCTAATCCCGTGTTACCAGCCCATCTGCTCGCCATCAACAAACTCAATCTCTGACACAGAGCGTCGGGATCGCTCGGAAGAAAAGTGGTTTTCACCCCTTTGCCAGTCACCGATTCGATGAACTTCTTGTTCATATCCCATATGGGTTTCACCACTTTCGTCCACTTGTAACCTCTGTTGGCTTTGGGTCTCATCTCTCTGGCATCGTTATTTCTCTTCATGGCGTGGGTCTGAACTAGAATGTCGCCGTAATTGTCGAAATCCTGTTCCGTGTAATCTCCAGGCTTATCGTAAAGGAGCAATCTCCGCAGACCATCAGTTACTTTATATTTATTCGAACCCACGATCAATTCATCATCGTCCATTTCCACTTCCGTATCACCTACAAAAGTTCTCCCCTGAGAATCCTTATAAATTCCATACGACTGATCTCTCTTACCGCCATCATCATCGGACGATGCGATGCTACTAGTGGTGATAGTCGAAGCCGTATCATCAGACTCGCTCATATCTGTTTGAATTCCCGTGGGAACGCAATCTGGTGTAGATTGAACGGAATACCGATTTCCAAAACTAGGAGGCAACGAACCTATTCTCAAAGAACTCTCCTTTATGGGTCTCAATTCTTCGACTATCTCCTTCCTGCTTCGCTCTTGACCCTCCGTCACGGGTTTAAATATTTTTGTGGCTTCGCGTCTGAGTTCCATCTCACCGAGACGTCTGCTCCTATCAGCCGACTGAATGCTCTTCTTGGCACGTTCCAATTCGTTTATAATTCGATCTCGATGTCTAGGATCCATCTTCCAAAACATCTTTCGTTTTAATTGTTTTTATTTATTTTCAAAATTAAATGTTTAATTATATTTTTATATTTTATGTTTTAAGTATTAAAAAAAAAACTCTTTCCGTCTTAATATAATATCTGAAAATATTCACATCACCGCCTCAAAACAATTGCCGATTCTAGACCATCTGTACCAACGCAATTGCCGGTTCTGAACCGCTGGTTTAGAATCCCCAAACCTGTTTTTTGATGATGGTCCAGAATTTTTTGCTTTCGCTCGCGTTCGCCGACGATGGATCCGTGGTCTGATCTGCGATGGGAACGTCTACGAAAAATTACGTACAAGATACAAGCGAAGATGTACGATTTCACCCTTTTTTTAAAAACGCGTATTTGAACGTTAAAAGCTCGATCTAGGAGTCACGACTGTACATGGGGGTGATTCAAGACCATGTACAGTTTTTGTGAACAAGCGTGTGATTTAACACTGAATTCCACGTTGGTGAACGCATCGTGAACGTATTTTGTACACGTACATGTACAAGTGGTCGTATATCGGCAAATATTACCTACTTACGTGTACATGTACACGTACATGAACACCTGTTTTTGAATCGGCATTTATCACCTACTTATATATGAGCTGAGACCCGGATGTTTGATATACCGTCTCGTAAAGGAAACACCAATGATGTTATGTAATAGCTACAAATTGTGCTGGAGGTATTTCATGAATTTGAACAACCGCTGTTCCGTGCTTTGTCTGACACCGAGCCGTATAGTGGTGAGGGATTACAGCAGGGGACAGGTTGTATAATTCGTGAGATACCGACAGCGAGATTGGTGACTAACATACACCTTGTCATTTGTTCAGTCAATAAAACGCACATACCCACGTATACTCAGGGAACCAGAGGTATTCTGAGTATACGTGGGTATGTGCGTTTTCAAAAATTGGAAGTTTATCTCACTAACCTCAAGTGGAAAATTCAACATTATTGACTGTAATGATAAATCATACATTCTAGATAAAAACTGTTCGTCTCACCAGCATGACATGGTTTGTTTACATAAGCTTCATTCAAATCATTTTTAAAACATTCAAACTTTATTTCTTTATGGTGCAATATATTAAATTTTCAGGCCTTAGCTCGTACATACCATAAACGACAGAACCGTTAATGCCAGTTTTGTGGAAGCTGGACCTCACCACGACGAGCATGAGTGCCTGGAATACATATCCTTTAACTGGTAGAGTGCTGAATTATTTTTGGTCATCAAAATTTGTTCATGCATCTTTGCCTTGTTACAATTCATGAGAGAGTGCCTATGGGCACTCTCTCATGATTTGTAACAAGGCAAATCCTAACAGACAAAATTATTTAACTTCAAAGGTAGTATGAAGCTCATTCACCAAAAATGATGCCTTTAAGTTGAAGCACCTGCTCTTCATAATAAAGCCCAAAAATGGGCTTCCAGCACTCTACCAGTTAAACGTTAATTTACTGAACATTTAAATTGTTAAAAACAAACTATAGCTTTCGGGTTCATAATTCATAACATATTGGTGGTTTGCGCCATTGTTTCTGTTTACATCCCTCTTAAGCGGAAGCTATGATCCATGTTATGAATAAAAAATAAAACAAAATCAAACAGCTGATTACTTACCTTATGTTATTTCTCTTGACAGCTCAACAAGTTCAGATCCCTCCTAGATAACGATTCGCATGATTTGGTAAACAACTACAGACCACTACAAGACTTGAATGGCAGAGCAATACAGTTCCATAATACAGAGATTTAGCGAAGACTGAACCCTATACACTAAATGGAGCCAGAATGTAGACAACGGCAGATTGCTCGCCAGTAACAGTGCTTGTTTTATAATATTTTATTAATGTACCCTATTTTGGGGGCAGGGTGGGGGAGGGGGCTAGGAGGTTTCCCGATAGCCCCCCCCCCGGCACCACCTCTGTACTAAAGTAGCTGTCAACGACTACTACACTACGACTCTTTTTGTGGTATCCACGCTAGGACAGCAAACGAGGGAATGAATCTCCAAATCAGCAACAATCGGCTCTTTTTCGGAACATACACACCATCAAGGGGGACATCCACAAGAGCCTAGTGGGATGGCGCCTACGTTCAGTTCGCAGAACTAATGTTTTATGGAGATGCCTTTTTAGCCAACTATTTAAAGTTAGGGCTATAGTCATGACTTTCGTCCGTCCTTCCGTCTGTCCGTCTGTTAACATTAAGAATTTTAGTTGAAGTTTGTGGTTAAAGTTTGTTAGTGATGGTTAAAATATTTTTTTTCCTTTTAACTAATATTAATTGATTTTATCATTTTCATTATGTTACATGTTAGTTTGGAAATATTTAACCCTTTTTTGCTGTCAATTTAACTTAAAACTCTCAGGTTAAACTTCAATAATGTACTCTTGTCCTTTATGTATGTACCCTATTGAAGATTACAGTCCCTTATTATCCTACCATAGGATGGACTTTACTGTTGAAATTCTTATTTTTATATCAGGTTAAAGTTTGGGTTAAAGTTTTTTTGTTGTTTACAAAGGTACACCTTTAATTCTTCAAACAGTTTAGTGGAATGTCATTGTTTCTCATTTGGGACAATGTCTTCTATTTTCTGAACCTTTCTACGGTGATTTTAATGAATATTGGCATGATTTTAACCCCCTTTAAACATGTTTTGAGGCTCAGTTTCTTTGTATTTGAAATTAGACTTTTATCACATACCTTCTTACTTTAATTCTTGCTTGCTCAATACAACTTAATGATTGCATTTGCATCAGTAATTTCTTTTATCGGTTTTAGGAAATATTTAATCCTTTCTTTGTAGGAAATTTTACTTAGTATTCCCAGCTTAAAGATTCGAATTAAAGTTTTGTTTTTCAAGTTTGTACCTTTCAGTCTTCAAACACTGTGTTATAACATCATTGTTTTTCATTTGGGGCAAAGTCTACTGAAGCTATATGCAGTAGTTTCAAATAATTTTGGCATTAATTTAACCGTTTTCAAAACGGTTTTCGAACTTATTTTCTTTAAATTTCTTTAAATTTGAAATTAGACTTCTACCACATACTTTGCTACTTTATACTCCCCACCCACCCCCGCAAGGGAGGGATATAGCGTAGAGCTCTTTCCGCCTGTCCATCTGTCCGTCGGTCCGTCCCTACGTCCCTCCGTCCGAACTTTGTTTATGGCATAACTTGAACAATAGTTAACGAATTTCAATTCCTTTTGGTATATGTCTCTATAGCAACAACGTCAATATCAAGTTCGATGACCACCGACATATCTTGAAAATTATGGGAGTTAAGGCCCTTTCTTATAAACATATTCTGTAAATCTTATTTTCGGCATAAAGTGAACAATAATTAACGGATTTAAATTCGTTTTAGTATATTTCTGTGTAGCAACAATGTCTACGTCAAGTTCCATGACCAGCGATATCCGATGAAAATCATTGCCCTTTGTTTAATAAAAAATATCGTGTAATGCTTGTTTTTGATATACAGAGTGGATTGTAACTAAATCACCCGCGGAGTGGAGTTATCACCCAAGCTATAACTTTCAAATTTTGTACATATCGACAAAAACACAAGCAATGTTTCAGCCAATGGACCTCCGGGTTTAACCCGGAGGTCCATTGGCTGAAACTTTGCTGGTGCTGGTTATGCCTTGCAACAAATTTACAATTATTCATCGGGTGGAATCTCCACTCTGCGGGTGATTTAGTGATAATACACTCTCCACGTACTGTACTTGAACAATAGTTAACAAATTTCAATTCTTTTCGGTAAATGTCTCTATAGCAAAAATGTTTACGTTAAGTCCGATGACCAGAGATATCCGATGAAAATTATTGCCCTTTGTTTAATAAAAAATATCGTGTAATGCTTGTTTTTGATATACAGAGCGGATTGTAACTAAATCACCCGCGGAGTGGAGTTATCACCCAAGCTATAACTTTCAAATTTTGTACATATCGACAAAAACACAAGCAATGTTTCAGCCAATGGACCTCCGGGTTTAACCCGGAGGTCCATTGGCTGAAACTTTGCTGGTGCTGGTTATGCCTTGCAGCAAATTTACAATTATTCATCGGGTGGAATCTCCACTCTGCGGGTGATTTAGTGATAATACACTCTCCACGTACTGTACTTGAACAATAGTTAACAAATTTCAATTCTTTTCGGTAAATGTCTCTATAGCAAAAATGTTTACGTTAAGTCCGATGACCAGAGATATCCGATGAAAATTATTGCCCTTTGTTTAATAAAAAATATAGTGTAATGTTTGTTTATGGAATAACTGTAACAATAAAAAAACGGATTTCATTTCTTTTCGTACATGTCTCTATAGCAACTATGTCTATGTCAAGTTCGATGACAAACGATATTCGATGAAAATGATGAGAGTTATTGCACTTTGTTAAAAAAACATATCGTTTAATGTTTGTTTATGGAATAAACATTAGTAACCAAATATATTTTGTTCGGTATGTAACTCTTTGGGAACAATGTCTACCTAAAGTTCGATGGCCACCATTATCCAATGAAAAATGTCTGAGTTATTGAACTGCCCCCTCCCCCCCTCCCCCCCCCCCCCCGCCAATTAGGCAATTTTTTTCTTTGCTCCAAAATGCATTTTGAAGCATTTATAGTTACTACGTTCAAAAAAAAATGACTCCTATACCCCCCCCCCCCCCCTTCCTCCTCCACCCCGGGTACCAATTAGGCATTTTTTGTCCAAAATGCATTTCGAAGGATTTAGATTGCGTACATGCATAAAAAGTTTTTTCTCCTATCACAAAACACCATCACTCTCACCTCTCTGTCAATTGGGCATTTTTATCTTTGCTGAAAAATACATTTGGAAGGATTTAGAGTGATTACATGCAGAACAAAATGACTCCTACCCCCTCCCCACCTCTCCACTGTTCGGCCGATTAGGCCTCAATTGTTTTTGGTCCCAGGATGGGTTTGGCCGGATTTAGTGTGATTTTATGTGAGGAAAAAAACCACCTATGCTCCCCTTCCCCAGTTAGGGGTTGTGGGGGGGGGGGGGGGATTAGCACCGCTTGGCGTTGAAGGCCTCTTGTTGTTTTTGCATGATCAATATAACTTTAATAATCACATTTACAGACATGATGTCTCTTACTTGTATGCAGATTTTTTTTGTTACCTGAGTTTCACTGTTTGAAATATAAAGAAATACCTTCTGTAGCAAACTTCTGTTGTTTTACAAAAAGCAATACAGATGGGAAGGAAATTGGATTGAGAAACTTTGAGGTTGTCTCCAAAACGTCGAGGTAGATGGGTGGAATCCTTCCACTTCTCCCTCCTCCCCATGTTATCTAGAAGATAAATCCAGTTCTGATTATACGATTCTCTTTAAAGTTGATATTACCTTTTTAAAGAAGAAAACACAGGTTTAAAGTATAGTCTTTCAAAATTGAAACCACAGATTTTAAGTAAAAAATTCCAAGTTATATTGACTGCCGTTATATTTCCTAATCAACAGAGCTATGCAGCTGATGATCTGACTACAAATTTTGTTGACATTTTCAAGAAACACATAATTTCATACTTTCTTTCAAAAAGATAAAAATGCAGAACATTTTTCTCGTCACTTTTTACCAAAATTATTTTTCAGTAGCATTATAATAGAAGATTTTAGAAAGAGAATGTTTTATGTACTGCATCTTTAACCCTTTGACTAAAACAAGCAGCGTTCACGTTCCCTATGGCCACTTTCGCAAATTGCGAAAAAAGCAGAAGTGGCGAAAAAGTGTCAATGGCTGGGCGAAGAAAATAGTTAAGAATTGTCTCTTAGTTAGAAATTACATTGTTCAGCAAAGGTAATGCAGTTTACGTAATTTCGACATTGAGTCTCACACGGCGTGTGGGATTAATCAGTTACAGGACTGTATACACACCTCCATGTCAACCTTTTCTGTGGCTTCCCATTTATGTCAACGAATTGGCTACAGGAAATTAAAGGATAATTTACTCGTACAAACACATGTTATTTGATGTTCGGCTAAACATATTGACAAAAACACGAGGGTATTATTCTGATTCTATCAGAAATTCCAAGAAGAGGAAATGACGTTTGACGATTTTTCATCCAAGATAAATACATTCCGTACAATGGATAAAGGAAAGAAGGATTTAACCCTTTATCCAATGTTACGCTCAACCCCCCCCCCCCCCCCCCCCCCAGCGCTATTCTTAAAACATTCCAATTAATTTTCAATATAATTTCATTTTTTGTCTCAAAAAATAGGTTATGACCCTCGTTGGAACAACCTATGTTTTTGAGACACATTTTGCCAGTGTCGTCTGCTTGTCATGTTAGGTGAAGGGTTACATGACATCGATGACAATGTGGGGGCGCGATTGCGTCCCGGTAACCGTTTCGAGTCAGATCCCCAAAGTTAAGCAACGTCGAGTGCGGTTAGTATTTGGTTGGGTGATCATTTCAGTGACTGATTCGTGCTCCTGTGTTGTGTCCTTGGGCAAGGCACTTAACTCCTATTGCCTACATGGGGGCACGATGACGCTGTGTACTAAGGCGTACTGCACGAAGATGGTGCGCATGTCTTCAACCAATCTAACCCTGCCCGTGCCGCGGTGCAGAGTTCAGAGTTACGATGTTGGAGAGCTGACAGCTGCTCGTCGTTGCTTGGTGGTTCTCTCCGGGTACTCCGGCTTCCTCCACTCGTAAAACTGTCACCGACATGATGTGACCCTTGCTGTTACATGTGTCGTTAAACCATAATAAATAAATAAATAAATAAATAAATAAATAAATAAATAAATAAATAAATAAATAAATTATTTATTTAATTCATTGATGTTTAAGGTCACATATTTATGCACAATGGCTAATCATGACCGTGACAGTTTTACGGGTGGAGGAAGCCGGAGTACCCGGAGAGAACCACCGAGCAACGACGAGCAGCTGCCAGCTCCCCAACATCGTAACTCCGCACTGCAGCACAGGCAGGGTTAGATTGGTTGAAGACATGCGTACCATCGACGTGCAGTACGACTTAGTACACGGCGTCATCGCGCCCCCACGCGGGCAATGGAGATGAAGTAAATAAATAAATAAATAAATAAATAAATACATAAATCGATGGCAATGTACAGTTACTTTTGAGGCAGTTGCAGCTTTTCCCAATTGTGTGCCGACTCACCGGAATTTTGTATTGTGATCCTGTTCCAACAGTGGACTGTGAGAGGGCGTTTTCTGTACAAAACCTCATCAAAACTAGCCACATAAATAGACTCTCTGTGGACTATCTTAATGTTCCAATGAAAATTTCTGTAGAAGACGTACCAATGGATGAATTTAAGTTCGATAATGCTTTCAGAAGATGGTCGAATATGAAGTGTCGCAAAAGTTTTAAATCTATTTGAAAATAAGTTGTCATTGTTGTCTGTTAATAGTGTTGTTTATGTTTTACTCTTTACTGTTTCAATTAAACTGATCTCTGGTCGGAAAAAATCACTCATATTATCTCCCTCTGATGGTGACTGAAAAATATTTGAGATGGCTAAACAGTTTACAAATGGCTAAAACAAATGGCTAAAGAAATTTTCGGCCCAGCTTGAACACTGAACACAAGCTGAAGCGAACAGTACAATTTTTTTTTGAAACATAAGATTTTTTCATATTTTACTTCTCTCCTTGCTTATTAGGCGTTACTGGAACAAGCTCATCAAGCTTGTTCCATTAATAGGTCATGAGGTATGTTTTGGGGTAGAAAAATGAAAAAGTAAAATTTGAATAGCAATTTTTTTTGTATATCAAGACTGCAGATATGGCAGAATCGTTAGGTAAACAGTTAACAAAAAATAACACTATTTGGTGTCTAAGCATCATGGTCATTGCTAGGACAGTCGGGCTCTATGCGTGACATCACTGTAGTTTGTATTGTCCAACATTAAAATGCAAAGCCGAGATGTATAACACCGTACAAACATTGAACTATGATGATTCGAAAGCCTCCCTCAGGCCTGTCTTTCTTAAAAATGCAGGAGGGCTAAAAGTCGCTCTCCTCACAAGGCCTTAGTGGGTTTGTACATTTTGTTTGGTGCTGCTAACCAGGTAGACTCTGTGAGACGGCTACACTGCCCTTACCACACCTTCGGGCCTTGGTAAGGCCCGGAGATGTGGGAGAAGCAATGTGGCCATATTGCAGAGACCACTAACATAGCAGAGATCTGAAAACCTGTGGGTTTTAGGAATAAGCTGTTGTGGTAATCATTATTTGCTAAGGCTAGGAGGGCTATTTTTCGCCCTCCTCAATTGTTTAAAGCGAGCAGTAGACGAGCGAATAAATCGCTCTACTGAAAACACCAGGCCTGCTCCCTTCTTGATTCAGTACCCCGGGCTTCACGAGTTATTGATAGTATCACTCTCCAATGTAGTGAAGTATATGAAGCAATGAAGTCGATAAAGGTGTCTAAAGCGTCTGGTCCCGAACTTGTAAGTCTACGCCTTCTCAAGGAATGTAAATCCTCCCTGTGTGAGCCTCTTCTAATCTTATTTAATGTGCAACTCATACTTTTCCTCACTGTGGAAACAAGCAAATGTCTCCCCAATTTTGAAAAAAATAGCCCTCAAATTCAGTTACTAATTATCGCCCGATATCATTGATTAGTTGTGTAGGTAAAATATTTGAAAAATGTGTTTTCAAACGCTTGTGGCAATTTCTGATTGACAACAATGTCCTTACTCAATTCCAATCCGGTTTTACACCAGGTGATTCAACTGTCCCGTAAAACAGCCTCTAGAGAGATTAGGAATAAACATTGTGGTTGTTTCTCAACTTTATTGAATGGTATCATTGACATCATTTTACATTCACAATTGAACAATTACAGAAGATAATAAAATGCGATTAATGAATCATCACAAAATGTTTGGCAACAATCGGTGGAACCGATGTTCCAAGAGCCATTGCCGTTGTCATCCTATTGCCCACAATCGGCCGTTTGTAGTGGCCGGGGTTGAACAATAAAGCGGAGATTCGTCAATATGGGAGAAGAGATAGTTCATCCATCCGAACGTCACGTCTTTCCTAGTGGAGAAGCAGAGACGTTCGGATAGCTGGACTAGGATAAGAAGAAATACTGAGGACTTTGTGAAAAAAATGAGAAACAATAATCCGGTTGGAAATGTGTAATAATTCCGAGAACACATCATTTGTTTTGTTTTAATGAATAAAGAGATTTTTACTTGTTTGGTTTCACATCGGGCGAGATTATTATAATCCCTGATGGGAACGGGTGTGGGATGGGAAAATCTCATCCGAGGGCAAGATATTTGGGCCAGACACGAGGCTTGCCGAGTGTCTGGGCCAAATATTTTGTCCTGAGGGTGAGACTTTCCAATCATACACCCGTACCCATCATGGATTATTTTTCTCCCCCAACATGCAGCGATTACGTTAGCCAGAGGTAATCAGGAGTCACGTGCTGATTCAATCAACTCATTTTGTATTCGTTGTTTTAAAAAACTGATGACACCATCGGAAAGAGCATGCACAAGTTACGTATATACCAAGGGTATATACCACGAAATCGATTAGGAACGGTGGCAGCTATATACCAAAGGTATATACCACGAAATCGATTAGGTGGCAGCTTGAGGGTTGAAGAGTTTTAGAGCATCAAACTTTGATCACACTGCATTCCGATGACGTCAATATGAATTAGTTGGTAACAAGAAACTGATACGATATGCAGAACGTCATAATAACATTATAAATGTATAACGCCACGTGGGTGGGGTGGGATACATCTGTCTCTCCCTGCTATCTCACCCGGGACACACGCATGTTACACATGCAGTGGGGGAGAAATTAGACTGCCTAATTCCTGATATGAAGCTACCTCGGGCTGATATCTCGGCCAATACGAAACTAACCAAGCAATAATATCTAAATAATGCCTGAACGTGAAATTTTTCAAAATGTTAATCTCAACCCTTTCAGCAAGGATATACATAAATGTTTGCGTAAATTAAAACGCCTAACAGTACGATATTATCAATGTTAATTTATTCTTATAGTCTTATATGGCTCTAGGGCTGAATTATTACTAAACCTACATATAAATACAAACAAGATAGAATCATTCATCAGTTGAGTATAAAACAATACCCTAAATTTATCGGGGTTGAGAGGGTCTCAGGAAGATAAGATTTTAAATGGCAATTTGCCCTTTACATTGTGTCGACGTGATGATTTTCGCTTAAATATTTGATCGATTCTTTCGAAAAATTAATGTCAGAATGTTATACAATCCAGTTGTTTCAATTTTTGGCCTTGTGCTATGCTCCTGTGAAAACAGAAGTGAGTGCGTTCTTTTTGGAAAGAAAAGCGTTTTAATCCAAGGGAGAGAATTTTAGTTTTTATTACCCACTAAAATCCACACAAACGGACATTTTAACCTGTCAGATCTAGAGCTTGGATGTACAGTTAAAACTAGAAGTCCTGTCATGAAATGCGCGCAAATAGCACGTCGATCTGCGCGTTGATCTACGCGTTAGGACCATGATAAGGCTAACAAATTATGTACATATGGATTGTGCACAAGCAATGTTTCAGCCAATGGACCTCCGGGGAACCCGGAGGTCCATTGGCAGAAACACTGCCTGTGTTTGCTATGAGTAACCAAGAGAATCTGCCGTGCTTTGGATGCCATTCGACCTAGCAGTTGCGCGCAATTCCTACGCACAATTAAGCCTGGATAAGCGCACACGTCATGACAGGACTTCTAGTTTCAACTGCAAGGGTTTAACCATAGAAGAAGAAAGTGTGACGTACTAAAGGATAAATTTGGAGCTGAGGCCATTTCCTTATTTGTGCCATCTGGTAAAGAATGAACCATCAACTCTAAGTATTTTTTTAATCACATGAATATCAAGGCTTCCATTTTGAACGCGTTTTGGATGCGATACCCCCTCTAGAATTCCATTCGTTTCAATACACTTCATCTGTCATTTCACACAGAACTTCTTTACGTATGCCTGATGGATAGTGCTGGCCTCTTCAGACGTGATTATGCAATCTCTTATTCCAAGCTCATCGATCAGATGCAACCACATGGATTGTCGCAGTCTTTCTGATTGGTCCACATATGTTCTATTTTTGACGGGGATAATTCAGGAGATACATACATTTCCGAATCACATACTTTACTACATTTCCAACGTTCATCCTGTGCGAAAGAAAGATATAAATTTAATTACCAAACACAGAATATAGAGAATCTCAAAACGCTTCGTATTTTATACGAAATTTATACACCGAGTTCACTAAATTCGATTTCAGCCGAGATTTATCAATTCCGTATAATTTCGGACTACTGTTTTTTACCAAATGATCACATTAACCTGTCCAGCTAGGTGTACATACATTTTTGCGTGAATACAAAATTGGTAGTGGACACGCAGACGATATAAAGAGCAAAAAATCTGAAGCGAGGATCGGTAATAATTTTATCCAACAGCTCGACAGAGCTGTTGGATTAAATTATTACCAAGCCTCGCTTCGGATTTTACTGAACCTCCCAACAAACCAGGATGGTTTCATCCATTTCGCCGTTGACAGTACTGACCGAAATGGGAGCGTGGTGGCTCAATGGTAGACTGTTGGACTTCTATGCTAGAGGTCTCGAGTTCGATCCCCGTCCGGGACGACCCGCATTGTGTCCTTGGGCAAGTGACTTTATCCTGGTTGCCTACATGCGGGCACGATGACGCCGTGTACTGAGGCGTACTGCACGTCGATGGTGCACGTCTTCAACCGCTGTAACCCTGCTTGAGCGGAGCTTGAACATAGTTAGAATGTTGAGGAGCTGACAGTTGCTCGTCGATGCTCGAGGGGTTCTCTCCGAGTACTCCGGCTTCCCCCACCCGTAAAACTGTCACGGTCACGATTAGCCATCGTGCATAAGTATGTGACCTTAAACACCAATAAATAAATAAATAATAATATTGAGTGAAATGATACCTCCAGGACGTCAGTGCTGTGAGTATTATCAGCGTACATATTAACAATGCAAATTGCGACGCTGTCGAATCACCCAAAGGGCGTTGTGACGTCATTGCACGCTACAATATCACACGTGTCGTATAATCTGAAATTTAACAAGGAAGAACACGTGACAAGAGAGTGCCGCGAATTTGAGATTCTTTTTATCACATATTATGTAATTTGATCCTTCGCTTAACCAAGGAAGCCAAACCGACCAGCGATATTCACAAAAATCGCTAAGTAGATTTTGTATTTCCCCATTTTTCTTGTTATTTACTTATTTATTTATTGGTGTTTACGTCACATTCTTTTGCACAATAGCTAATCATGACCACAACATGGCGATGAAGTCAGGTCAGTCAATCGTTCATACCTCGTGTTGCCTATTTTAGAGGACTCGCACCCCAAGCATTAGTGACTGGGTCCTATTTTACCAGTGAAAAAGAGCTAAATAGCTTGTTAAGCACAGTAAACAAGCACTGCTTCACTTCCCGGGGTTCCCACGGGGACCCATTTTTCTTGAATACATAGCTTATGACCGTCGTTGAACGAGCGGATCGAGCCCTTAAAATGTGGACCCATTAGCTACGTTCTCGAAGCAAAGAATGAACATTTTAGAAGCAGGCGAGTAATGTGGAACTTGCGGTGGGAAATACAATTCTAATTACGGATTTAACCCATAAGGGAATTAAAAGCATGAATGATGATCACGTGACGTATTTCCGAAAACGCCGATCGAGAAAAAGACTCACAAGGTCCAGGAGAATAGTACATTTTAAGAAATAATCGACGAAAAAACCCCACCAAACTACGCTGCTGTCCCCCACAGATTCCCATGGTAGTGAACATCTATACCGAGTTTCAAAGGAATCGACCCCTAAACATCTGAGAAAATCTCCGGACAAAATTATAGGCCTGCTTTTTCAAGTCGAAAAGGTCCATAATTCTGGCAAAAAAAGTCCGATCGGAACTACAATCGCAGATGCAAAGGTTCCCATGGTGGTGAACATTCGTTCCAAGCTTCGAGCAGATTGGTCCATAAACGTCTGAGAAAAATCTCCGGACAGCATCCCCCCAAGCCGTTGAAAGAGGGTGTTATAAAAATACGGATTGTATTCAGCAGACATATAAAGAGTCATTGTTTGGGAGTGATTGATGAAGTGGTTTACTTGTAGATTACAGTACGTGAAGAATGTTTTATCACTAAATCACCCGCAGAGTGGAGATTCCACCCGAGGAATAATTGCAAATTTGTTGCAAGTCATAACCAGCACAGCAAAGTTTCAGCCAATGGACCTCCGGGTTAAACCCGGAGGTCCATTGGCTGAAACGTTGCTTGTGTTTTTTGTCGATATGTACAAAATTTGAAAGTTATAGCTTGGGTGATAACTCCACTCCGCGGGTGATTTAGTTACAATCCACTCTCCACGTACTGTACAAGAATTATATTCCGAAAGTCAGTCGCAGCATTGAAATGGCTTTTGCTAGCTGACAAATGCGATGTTGCAAAATAAATTACCCCGGTTACTGGAAAAAAACACAACACAATCAAAATATGACAAGAATAGAGTAACCTCTCCTGTATTGTTTTCTGTTATTTTTGTATAATGGAAGAGAATGTTTTAGGTATAACAGTACTAAATATTTTACATGGCCGACCATTATAACGTTCGTGGGAAATTTTTTTAATGTGATTTCATCATATCAGTTTCGGCATTCATTTTGTCAAGTATATACCTCAGACAACATTATCTGTCCTCAAAACAGGGCGTCATGCAACAAATAAAATAACAGCTTGACAGGAAGGAATCTATTGGTCGCGTGCGGGGGCGCGGTGGCATTGCGGTAACAGGTGCTCGTCAGATCACCGAAGTTAAGCAACGTCGAGCCCGGTTATTCCTTGCATGGGTGACCTTCTGAGCGATCGATTCGGACTCTCGCGTTGTATCCTTGGGCAAGGCACTTAACCCCGATTGTCCACATGGGGGCACGATGACGCCGTGTACAATGCGTATTGCACGGCGATGGTGCGCATGTCTTCAACCAATCTACCCTGCCTGTGCTGCAGTGCGGAGTTACGATGCTCAGTGGTTCTCTCCGGGTACTCCGGCTTCCTCCACCTGTAAAACTGTCACGGTCACGATTTGCCATTGTGCAAAAGTATGTGACCTTAAACACCAATAAATAAATAAATAAATAAATAAATAAATAAATAAATAAATAAATAAATAAATAAATAATTGGTCGCGTGCACATTACTCTGGGAATTCCCAACAAAAGTACTATAGTCAATTGTATTTTTAGGCCCCACAATTCATCAAGTTGACCTCTTTTCTCCTTGGAATGTTCAGAAACTATGTCAAATTCCAGTAGTTTGCTTCAAACGATTATTAACCTTTAAATCATCAGATTATGTCCAGGATAACAACTACTCTTCCCCTGAGTTCCAATGTGTTCTATGTGCCCGTAGGCACGTAGAACACGTTGAAACTCAGGGGACGTACTCTATATACATTACACAGGTGCAAATGACTTGGGGAGGGGGTGCTAAAAATCGCTCCCCTCGCATGACATAGGGGATCGATAAGCTTTACTCAAGCTTACAAAAGCTAAAAGTGACAAAATGAAGTTTTACTATTAATCAATTCTGCCTAGTGGGCTTTGTACATTTTATTTGGCGCTGCTAACAGTGGAGCTTCTGTAAGAGGGCTACACTGCCCCTCCCACACCTCCGGGACTCTTGCAGAGACCACTAACATAACAGAGACCACTCACATACCAGAGATCTGAAAAGATGTGGATTTTAGTCTTTTATGGTAATCATTTTTCTTCTAAGGCCAGGAGGGCTAGTTTTTCGTCCTCCTTAATTTTTTTAAGGCTAGCAGTGGGTGAGCGAGAAAGTCGCTCTTCTGAATATGCTAGGCCTGTAACACTGTCTCTACATTAGAAGGCAGCAATAGGCCGTTACTTTAGGTAAGGTTTAATCTTCTGTATAATTCGAGAGGTACTGTCAGCCACATATAAAATGTCATAAAATCTCCTACAGCCACATAAAAATGCCATGAAATCCCCTAAAGCCACATATAAAATGTCATAAAATCTTCTACAGCCACATATAAAATGCCATGAAATCCCCCACATCCACATATAAAATCTCCTCTAGCCACATATAAAATACAACGAAATTTCATACAGTCACACATAAAATGCCATGAAGTCCCCTACACCCACATATAAAATGCCAGGAAATCTCCTATAGCCACATATAAAATGCCATGAAATCTCCTACAGCCACATATGAAATTCCATAAAATCTCCTACAGCCACATATAAAGTACCATGGAACCTCCTGTAGCCACATATAAAATGCTATGAAATATCCTACAGTCACATATAAAATACCATGAAATCTCCTTTAATCACATATAAAATGCCATGAAAATGCCTACAGCCACATTTAAAATACCATGAATTCTCCTACATCAACATATAAAATGCCATGAAATCTCTTACAGTGACATATAAAATGCCATGGAATCTCCTTTAGCCACATATAAAATCCCATGAAATCTCCTACAGTCACATATAAAATGCCCTAAAATCTCCCACAGCCACATACATATAAAATGCCCTAAAATCTCCTATAGCCACATATAAAATGCCATGATATCCTCTATAGCCACATATAAAATGCCATAAAATCTCCTATAGCCACATATAAAATGCCATGATATCTCCAATAGCCACATACAAAATGCCATGAAATATCCCACAGCCACATATAAAATGCCATGAAATCTCCCACAGCCACATATAAAATGCAATGAAATCTCCCACAACCACATATAAAATGCCATGAAATCCCCTACAGCCACCTATAAAATGCCATGTAATCTCCTACAGCTACATATAAAATGTCATGAAATCTCCTACAACCACATATAAAATACTATGAAATCTCCTACAACCACATATAAAATGCCATGTAATCTCCTATAGCTACATATAAAATGCCATGAAATCTCCTGCAGCCAAATATTAAGTGCCATGAAATATCCTACATCCACATATAAAATGCCATGAAATCTCCCACAGCCACATATGAAATGCCATGAAATCTCATATAGTCACATATAAAATACCACGAAATCTCCTATAGCCAGATATAAAATGCCATGAAAGCTCCTACAGCCATATATAAAATGCCATAAAATCTCCTTCAGCCACATATAAAGTGCCATGAAATCACCTATAGCCACATATAAAATACCATGAAAAATCCTATAGCCACATTTAAAATGTCATAAAATCTCCTGTAGCCATATACAAAATGCCATAAAATCTTCTACCATATGGTATGGTATGGAATTTCCAACTGTTGGTGATTTGAGACTTAATTTTGACTGTCATAAATTTTGGCCAGGATTGGGAGAGAGTGAGACATCTGAGCTCTGAGAGCTTTGTCAAACCAGACTGAATTGGTTAATGTCTTTGCACTGTGGAAATACTTTGCGACTATATTTCGCAATCAGTACACAAAGAGTTTACGTGTTAGGGATTGGAACATTGAGTTAGGTTTTTAAACTTCCTCAAGTAAAACCGCTCTATTCACTAACTATTCCCCAAAACCATACACTACAGAATCATCCTGTAGCCATGTTTAACAATTTAAATAATGAATTACTTACGTGTACAAAGTTAGGACCAACAGCGGCAAGCCAAACTCCCATCGATACATCTTCTCCCTGTTGAAAAATAAATTGCAGTTGATTTACTCATACGGACATACACGCTATATTTTAACTTTTTCAGACATGACTTGGTTCACCTCAACGTCATAATCAGGGATGTAGCTTGGATTTTCAATCTAGGGTTTGGGAGGACACACGTCCCACTATGGAGGTCTTAGAAAGAGATGCAGGTGGCATGTCCCGAGGGCCGCAGGCCCGCGAAGGGTGGAGCTTGAGAGAAGTATCCCCTCCGAACGTCTTTAAAAACCCTGAGCTTCAAACTGAGGCCTTCTGCACACTCAAATTGAGCTAATTTATCACAAAGGAAACACAGATTTTTATGACAAGTGAAGTGTTTTTCAGCGCTTCACCAACGAGGAACGTACCATGTGTACGTGGCTGAATTCCTAGAGGACCTGAATATTTCGAGCATCCTATATTTCTGAAATCGAATCAGACAGAAACCTCCCGTTTTGGTCAGATTTAGAATGAACATTTTCTCGAGGAATATTTTGTTTATTTTGTTTTTTGCTTTATTTTTTGTTTTGTTTTCTACAGATTTTTTTATCGTTTATGTGAAAAAAACCGCAACCCCGTCCGACCACGGAAATTATTTGATTCTTGAACATCACTTGGCGTGAAAAATACGCGGTACTCGTGACAAAAATGGTACACGAAATCCCGTGTTGAATAAGGCTTTCGGCAGGATAGATAGATAGATAGATAGATAGATAGATAGATAGATAGATAGATAGATAATTTATTCGACAGTATACATATATAGATACATCAGCAGGCTATACAGCAGGTATGTTACAAGCAATAATTAATAACTAAGTAATTCTGTACAGAAGAAGACAACTGATATGCATACTGTCGGGGGATGTCATAGCCAGATTGGCTGTCTACCTGATATCCCCCAGGTAACAAAACCGTTTCAGACTGCTTCTTATGACTGGTGTCAGGATAGGAAATCTGTAATTGGTAATAAAATCTCTAAAATAAGCAAATGCAAAATTATTTTGCACAGCGGGAATCGGAGGTTGATCAGGTGGAAAAAAAGCATCTCCCCTCTCCAACTGTTTGTTTCCCAGTGAGGCCATGTAACCAACAGAAGTTCACTAAACCCTGTAGTTGATTACATCAGGATCATGCGTAGGATTTGGTGAGGGGCGAGATTTGGGGGAGCGTCGATTTTGGGAAGGCTAGATTTGGGGGAGCCACCACCACCAACCCACCCCGTGGCTACGACATCAATCTGAATCAACAGTAAATCAAATCTGCAGAATCACTGAGCTTGTGAAAATTTATAGCATCATTTTTTAACGTTCTCGAGGGACGGATCCAGGATTCGGGGTTTGAATCACAGCTGATGATGCAGAGCATAGCCCGACGCGCGTGACGCCGAGTTGCGCAATAGAACCCACTCGTATTGGCGGATTCTAGACCACTCTGAGGTAAATGTTGAAAAATGAAAGATCAGCGTGGCATTCCGTTGGCTTCTTTGAACATCACCGCGATGTCTTCCAGCAAAAAATTCCATCAGTTTGATAGGTTCATTCAAATGTTGAAAATAAGGGAAACGGCTTAGAAGAGATCCTCGCCGAGGCTATAATTGTATACATTGGCTGAACGGATTTATTCGCGGCAACACACGCACATCCACTACCTGAGGTAGTTATTGCGTGTGTTATCGCGTACAATACCGTAATCCCTGAAAAATTCTACTTTCGAAAAAAAGGACGCGTGCGCGTCTCCCTCTGGATCCGCCCATGCGCTCAATACTGGAGAATAGCATAGGTTTCGTGGTAAAGGCCACATCACCCGGATCTCATGCCGGATCTCATGTGACGTAATAGTCACGTGACAGGGGGCCGCCAAGTTGTGTTGTCAAGGTAACCCGAGTGAGCGGCCAACTTGTGACGTCATCCCCATAGTGATGAGTGGTGTTAGTGCGCATGCGGCGCAGCGCCTGTTGTTATGGTATTAAGCATTTTGTATAGTGGAGTCCGCCATCTTGTTTTCTACGTGGTGCACGCCTTTTTATACCTTTGCGACCAGGTGCCTTCGAGCCACCCACCACTTCATTCCAAGCTTCCGCACCAGCTTCCTTGAGTCTGTTGATCGCTGCCTGTTTCACATTTTTCCCTTTGATGACATCTCCAACAAAAGCTGCTCCTTTTTTAACGAGCTGTCTTCCCACTGTTTTGGCTGTAGTTTTCAATAAGGGTAACACCATATTCTTCAGTCTTCACAATATACTACCCAAACCATAACCTCTCTGTATCTGCGGTCCAAAAAAAGCTGGTAGCCCGTTCCCTGCTTGTTTCGTGTAATACGTCTCGTACAACTTGGCATTACAACAGTAAGTCATGTCTATGTGAAATGAAGAGGTCTTCCTTTTCGGAAATGAAGTGTCACTGTCACCTTCCCAACTTTTTCTGGGACGCAGATACAGAGATGGTGTGGTTTGGGTAGTATATTGGGATGACTGAAGAATATGGTTTTACCCTTATTGAAAACTACGGCCAAAACAGTGGGGAGACAGCTCATTAAAAAGCAGCGGGCATTCGCTGGAGATGTCATCAAAGGGAAAAATGTGAAACAGGCAGCGATCAACAGACTCAAAGAAGCTGGTGCGGGAGCTTGGAATGAAGTGGTGGCTGACTCCAGACCTATCACATGGACAAACACTTCGATTTGGTGAAGAGAGGAAATTTGAGACTGAAAGTCCATTTCGAAGATCCGTTGCCGACCACGATCAACGTATTGTTGTATGCAGAATTCCAAAACATCATAGAAGTGGACAAGAACAGACAAGTCATTTTCGACTACTCGACACGAACACGTTGCAGTTGAAGAACGTCCTCCGATCAGATGATTGTTTGAAAAAAATTTGTTTGGGCGTATTTGCAAGAAACAGATTACCGGATCACAGGCCAGTGGCTTTGATAGTCAACACAGATCCAGAACACAGAAAAGAACATTGGGTGGCTCTCCTCGTTAGCCACAAAGACGTAGTATTCTTTGACTCCTAGACACAGACCATTCAACAATTTTCTCAAGAAGAATTCCTGATATTGGAAATACGACAAAACACGTCGTCAAGGATCGTTACCAGTGTGTGGACAGTATTGATTGTTTTATCTCAAACATCGCTGTCGAAGAGCATCAATGGACAAAATAGTCGGAATGTTTACAACCGATCTAATAGACAATGTCGTGTTGGTTCAACTTGGTTGATGACGTCATAAATGAAATCTGCCACTAGATGTCGCTGCTATGAAGAAAAACTATAAAAGGAACGTTTCCAGCGAAAATCGGCACTTGTGTGCCGACAGCCGGAGGAGAAGGATGTCTACTAGCATAGCCGTCTTCAAAGCCAATAACGAATTACAGATTCAACTGTTCAAGTTTTCCACAGAAGATTGGGATCGGGTCACCAAAGCAGTGACCATAGCAAAGACGAGAAGCATTGAACAGAATCAAGAAGACACCACTAAACCAAAGAGAGGCAGAAAACCAAAGAAGAAGGATGATTAGGTAGAATGGTCACGATTCCATGTTTGATCAGGATGGCTCTGAATGAATTTAACCAAGAAACGAGAAACCAAGATTCGAGATATCCATTTCCACGAGACTATGCAGTGAAAATGAACGTTGAAACGTTTTATCAGGATGTTCCACACAAGTTTTGGAGCAGATGCTACGTGGAGACTCTCGTTCACTGATTGCTCTAGAGAAATTCGAGCCAGTACAGAGACCACCGCGCCACCGGAAGTATGCATTGGAAGAACACCGCCTCAAGACTTTTGAAAATATGTTACAACGAGAAACTGCAAAGAACTGGCAAGAGCTGGCTTCTTTTATTTGGGGACAGGAGACAGAACTCAATGTTTTCATTGTGGAATAGTTGTGCGATTCTGGGATAAAGAAGATGATGTTATAGAAGGACATAGACAATATGCTCCAAAATGTTATTATATTCACAACCTACCCGAATTGATGGAGAACGAAGAATACTCCAAAATGTTATTATATTCACAACCTACCCGAATTGATGGAGGACGAAGAATACTCCAAAATGTTATTATATTCACAACCTACCCGAATTGATGGAGGACGAAGAATAATCCAAAATGTTATTATATTCACAACCTACCCGAATTGATGGAGAACGAAGAATACTCCAAAATGTTATTATATTCACAACCTACCCGAATTGATGGAGGACGAAGAATACTCCAAAATGTTATTATATTCACAACCTACCCGAATTGATGGAGAACGAAGAATAATCCAAAATGTTATTATATTCACAACCTACCCGAATTGATGGAGAACGAAGAATACTCCAAAATGTTATTATATTCACAACCTACCCGAATTGATGGAGGACGAAGAATAATCCAAAATGTTATTATATTCACAACCTACCCGAATTGATGGAGAACGAAGAATACTCCAAAATGTTATTATATTCACAACCTACCCGAATTGATGGAGGACGAAGAATACTCCAAAATGTTATTATATTCACAACCTACCCGAATTGATGGAGGACGAAGAATACTCCAAAATGTTATTATATTCACAACCTACCCGAATTGATGGAGGACGAAGAATAATCCAAAATGTTATTATATTCACAACCTACCCGAATTGATGGAGAACGAAGAATACTCCAAAATGTTATTATATTCACAACCTACCCGAATTGATGGAGGACGAAGAATAATCCAAAATGTTATTATATTCACAACCTACCCGAATTGATGGAGGACGAAGAATACTCCAAAATGTTATTATATTCACAACCTACCCGAATTGATGGAGGACGAAAAATAATCCAAAATGTTATTATATTCACAACCTACCCGAATTGATGGAGGACGAAGAATAATCCAAAATGTTATTATATTCACAACCTACCCGAATTGATGGAGGACGAAGAATACTCCAAAATGTTATTATATTCACAACCTACCCGAATTGGGGGCGCGGTGGCTCAGTTGGTAGAGGTGCAGGCTGCAAGCCGAGTGGTCCTCGGTTCGAATCCCACCTGCGGCAACCGCGTTGTGTCCTTGGGCAAGACACTTCACCCCGATTGCCTACATGGGGGCACGATGACGCTGTGTACTGAGGCGTACTGCACGTCGATGGTGCGCATGTCTTCCACCAATCTAACCCTGCCTGTGCTGCGGTGCAGCGTTCAGAGTTACGATGTTGGAGAGCTGACAGCTGCTCGTCGTTGCTCGGTGGTTCTCTCCGGGTACTCCGGCTTCCTCCACCCGTAAAACTGTCACGGTCACGATTAGCCATTGTGCATAAGTATGTGACCTTAAAACACCAATAAATAAATAAATAAATAACCTACCCGAATTGATGGAGGACGAAGAATAATCCAAAATGTTATTATATTCACAACCAACCCGAATTGATGGAGGACGAAGAATAAACGAAATGTTATTATATTCACAACCTACCCGAATTGATGGAGGACGAAGAATAAACGAAATGTTATTATATTCACAACCTACCCGAATTGATGGAGGACGAAGAATAATCCAAAATGTTATTATATTCACAACCTACCCGAATTGGGGGCGCGGTGGCTCAGTTGGTAGAGGTGCAGGCTGCAAGCCGAGTGGTCCTCGGTTCGAATCCCACCTGCGGCAACCGCGTTGTGTCCTTGGGCAAGACACTTCACCCCGATTGCCTACATGGGGGCACGATGACGCTGTGTACTGAGGCGTACTGCACGTCGATGGTGCGCATGTCTTCCACCAATGTAACCCTGCCTGTGCTGCGGTGCAGCGTTCAGAGTTTCGATGTTGGAGAGCTGACAGCTGCTCGTCGTTGCTCGGTGGTTCTCTCCGGGTGCTCCGGCTTCCTCCACCCGTAAAACTGTCACGGTCACGATTAGCCATTGTGCATAAGTATGTGACCTTAAAACACCAATAAATAAATAAATAAATAAATAACCTACCAGAATTGATGGAGGACGAAGAATAATCCAAAATGTTATTATATTCACAACCTACCCGAATTGATGGAGGACGAAGAATAAACGAAATGTTATTATATTCACAACCTACCCGAATTGATGGAGGACGAAGAATAAACGAAATGTTATTATATTCACAACCTACCCGAATTGATGGAGGACGAAGAATAATCCAAAATGTTATTATATTCACAACCTACCCGAATTGATGGAGGACGAAGAATAATCCAAAATGTTATTATATTCACAACCTACCCGAATTGATGGAGGACGAAGAATAATCCAAAATGTTATTATATTCACAACCTACCCGAACTGATGGAGGACCGAGAATACTCCAAAATGTTATTATATTCACAACCTACCCGAATTGATGGAGGACGAAGAATAATCCAAAATGTTATTATCTTCACAACCTACCCGAATTGATGGAGGACGAAGAATAATCCAAAATGTTATTATATTCACAACCTACCCGAATTGATGGAGGACGAAGAATACTCCAAAATGTTATTATATTCACAACCTACCCGAATTGATGGAGGACGAAGAATAATCCAAAATGTTATTATATTCACAACCTACCCGAATTGATGAAGGAGGAAGAATAATCCAAAATGTTATTATATTCACAACCTACCCGAATTGATGGAGGACGAAGAATAATCCAATGAAGAACAAGCAGGAGAGGCTGTCAGAAAAGAAGATTCACGGAAATGTTGTGTGTGTGTATTAATTTAAGCCAATGTCGCTCCGCGACCATGTAATCACTTGTGCCTGTGTAATGACTGTTGTAAATCGCTGAGAAGATGTCCAATCTGCAGAAAGACAGTTTATGAATACTTGACAATCTATATACCATAAAAAGTTATATTGTGATTTGTTATTCAATAAAAGAAATTCAAATGTAAAGAATGTGTTGTTATTTTTTCTTTTTAGTATAACATTCCCATACCGTAAAGACCTGGCTGAGAACACGAGGGGCTTGAGGATAGATCAAGAGAAATATTTTCATGGGCCTCTTATACGGGTTGTCAAAACATCCCCAGATGGGTATTCGCCGATAGGTATCCCGAAATAGGTATCCCAAAAAGATATCCTGGCTGTAAACATAAGGGGCTTGAGGTTAGATCAAGAGAAATAGCTTCATGACCCTTATGTACACACGCGGCAGAGTCAGTAAACTAGATAGAAGTCAGTACATATCAAAGAATGATAGATACAAATAGTCTAAGTAGACGAAGATTCTTAAGGGAATCCGAACCCCTTTGAGTGATTTCGGTATCATTTTGGTGATTTCCGGTCATTCTTAGGCTCATTTGGGTAATTCTTGGTAAACAAATACTCTAGTACAATGGAACACACCCTATCGTTGCCTTATAGCACTACGTGCTACTATTTACATCAAAGATTCCAGTTAGGATAAGTCCGTTTCGATGATCATTTCGATAAATTCCGGTCATTGTCGGGTTCATTTGGGTATGTCGTGTTACTTCGATTCAATCGAACATACCCCCAGAACATACCACCGTCATATAAGAAGCCTTTGGGTAACATAGCAACCACGGGTACCATAGAAACCAAGATGGCGGACTCCACTATACAAAATGGACGACGGAAACGCTTATTACCATAACAACGCGCGCTGCGCATGCGCACAAACACCACTCATCACTATGGGATGACGTCACAATATGCCCACTCACGCGGGAGTTACCTTGACAACACAACTTGGCGGCCCCCGGACACTTGACTTCACATGGGATCCGGCATGAGATCCGGGTGATGTGGCTTTAACCATGCAACCTATACTACTCTGGGGTCTCATTTTCGGACCAGCGTCTCCGAGCGTATTAATGTTGAAAAAATGAAAGGAACCTTCACAAACTATTTAACATGCGACTACAAGTGAAAATACCTGCACTCACATATTAAAAATGGACTCCTCCAATAAAAGGCTTATCAGATGATACGGTAGATTCCAATCAGTAAAATGGGGACTCAAACAGGTGAACTGTAGTCGCTCACTCTAAGCAGTCTATATGGTATAGGTGGGGGACCGACATTAACCTCCGAGGAAACCCCACTGTAACATAACTCCCAACAAAAACCACCCCGACAACCCCCCCCCCCCCCCCCCCCGTCATTGAAATCAATACTGTAACAAAACCCCACCCCACCCCTCATTGAAATAAAAACTGTAGCAAAACCCACCAACACTTGGACAATAAAACCCCATCACCGATACTTTGGACAGTAAAACCCCATTAATACTTTGGACTTTAGTATTAAACACTGATATTATTTAATCACATATGTGTGAGTCTCAGGCTCAAATTACGCGTGACCCGACAATTTTCATTATTGGAAGAGATTGACAGGAAAGTTAGATCCCCTTAATTTTCTAAAGCTGTCAGTAAATTTAACACTAAGTGTTTGGGAATTTCATAAAAAAATCGAAATTTGGAAATGTTAACGAATTTACAGTACGTGGAGAGTGGATTGTAACTAAATCACCCGCTGACTGGAGTTATCACCCAAGCTATAACTTTCAAATTTTGTACATATCGACAAAAAACACAAGCAATGTTTCAGCCAATGGACCTCCGGGTTTAACCCGGAGGTCCATTGGCAGAAACTTTGCTGGTGCTGGTTATGCCTTGCAACAAATTTGAAATTATTCCTTGGGTGGAATCTCCACTCTGCGGGTGATTTAGTGATAATACACTCTCCACGTACTGTATGTCATTGCCGCGCGCATCATTTCACAAACTTCAAGTATTTCCCTGTTGAGTAATATAAAAATAGGGAGCGTGGTGGCTCACTGGCAGACTGTTGGACTTCTATGCTGGAGGTCCCGAGTTTGACCGGGACGACCCGCGTTGTGTCCTTGGGCAAGGCATTTTATCCCGGTTGCCAACATGGGGGCACGGTGTCGTGTACTAAGGCGTACTGCACGTCGATGGTGCACATGTCTCCAACCGCTGTAACCCTGCTTCAGAGTTAGAATGTTGAGGAGCTGACAGCTGTTCGTCGATGCTCGGTGGTTCTCCCCGAGTACTCCGGCTTCCTCCACTCGTAAAACTGTGACGGTCACGATCAGCCATTGTACATAAGTATGTGACCTTAAACACCAATAAATAAATAAATAAATAATAATAACTGAATATCTGTGAAGTAGTTACTTCTAATTAATTTGCCATAAAAAGCTAAGTTTCCTTTTGTAACTTTTGATAAACGAAAAACAGGTCCCAGAGATGTCTGTTATTTTCGTTTATCAAAAGTGACAAACGAAAACTTGGCCTTATTTTCGACTGATGTAACAAGTTTTTATCAACAAGTACATGCTTCTTAATTGGACCTTACTCGCTCGTCTATTAATTTCAAGGGAGATAATTTTGTCGGAAGTCGAATTTTATGACGATATAAGTCAAGTCAAGGGTGAGAGTGAAGGCTGTTTTTCACAATTTCAACACAGCTGTCATCTTTCTCATTCTCAATAGAATCAGACAAAACAACCCATAACTGTAATTGCATGAGGGCGCGGTGGCTCAGTTGGTAGATGTGCAGGCTGCAAGCCGAGAGGTCCTCGGTTCGAATCCCACCTGCGGCAACCGCGTTGTCTCCTTGGGCAAGACACTTCACCCCCATTGCCCACGTGGGGGCACGGTGACGCTGTGTACTAAGGCGTACTGCACGTCGATGGTGCACCTGTCTTCAACCAATGCTAACCCTGCTTGTGTGGAGTTGGTATGTTGGGGAGCTGACAGTTACTCGCTGTTGCTCGGTGGTTCTCTCCGGGTACTCCGGCTTCCTCCACCCGTAAAGCTGTCACGGTCATGGTTAGCCATTGTGCAGAAATATGTGACCTTAAACAACAATAAATAATATAACTGTGATTGCAGATCAAATGTTATTAAAGGTATACAAAAGACAACGTGTGGAAAATAGGGATGTATTTACCATCAGCAAAGCCAAATCTGTCTCTCTCTCAGAACATTCTATCCCGTGTTACATACCCACTTTCGCAAACAATGGTGACACCTGTTGGATGTTTTAGGTACAGTACGTGGAGAGTGGATTGTACCTAAATCACCCGCGGAGTGGAGTTATCACCCAAGCTATAACTTTCAAATTTTGTACATATCGACAAAAAACACAAGCAATGTTTCAGCCAATGGACCTCCGGGTTTAACCCGGAGGTCCATTGGCTGAAACGTTGCTGGCGCTGGTTATGCCTTGCAACAAATTTGCAATCTTTCGTCGGGTGGAATCTCCACTCTGCGGGTGATTTAGTGATAATACACTCTCCACGTACAGTACGTTGGATTATTTTTGACCTAACAGATTTTCATTCAACGAAACCGTACCGAACCGTTCAAAAACTAAAATATTAGAATATAGAAACTGCCAACAAAGTTAAAATTATAGAAGACACTCAACGCAAGACTTATTGTAATGAAATTGCATCATCCCTCTTCTAATGCAACACTACATCCGTGAGGATAATGGCAAGCAGTCGGAATAATGATGCTCTCAAAATGAGGTGTTCGATAAAAGACGAGTTAAAATACCCTATTCGCCATTGAGTCATTCTCTCTTTAATTAGTGGCTGACAAACTAATAGTGACTTTGCGTTCTAAACAAGTCACATAGTTGGTAATTAGCAACCGCTCTTACGGCTCAAGTACTCTGCCTTCCGGAACACTGAACCATAACCGTATTTCCCTGTCAGAAAAGTTACAGTCAAGTACTTGTGAGTCCACTTAATTCGAGAAACCAAGGTAGAGTCCTTTACACGTCAATAATGAAGTAAAAAAACCTTTTAACCTGATACTCGACGAGTTCGTCCACATTCACAGCTATCCACCGGTGTAAATCATGGCTGATAATACTTCCGGATCCGCAGGCAAATCTGGGATAAACTAAACTGGTGTACAATAATTCACGCCATTTTCCCGACCTCTCCACATACCAGTTTTCTCTGAAGCTGCAAGATACAATGTTTTTATAAGGCACAATTTCAATAGGACAGAACTATGAAAAAAGAAGCCGCTTTCTAGATCGGATCGCGATGGGGTGGCGAAAGGCTTTGACCAGTGGCTCAAGAAATAAAACAATGCGAATCAAGAAAACCTTACAAAAATAACACCGTGGGATTCCATGTTCTCGTATTTCTTTTTCAACAAATAAGCTTCTAGAATACTGTTCGGATGAAAGCGACAAGCAAATTTAAAGAAAATCGCGACCTACAGTTAAAACTAGAAATCCTGTCATGAAATGCGCAAATAGCACGTCGATCTGCGCGTTGAACTACGCGTTATGACCATAGTAAGGCTATCAAATGTTGTAGATATAGCCTGTGTACAAGCACTGTTTCAGCCAATGGACCTCCGGGTCACCCGGAGGTCCATTAGCACAAACATTGCCTGTGCTTGCTATGAGTAACCAGGAGAACCTGCCGTGCTTTGGATGCCATTCGAAATTGCAATTGTGCGCAATTCCTACGCGCAATTAAGCCTAGATAAGCGCACAGTTCATGACAGGACTTTTAGTTTTAAGTTTGATGGTACTTATAGTGAGCTAAATACTATCATAGAAAACATTATTGACTGAAATGACCCATCATACTTTCTAGACAAAAACTCAGCATAGCTGGTTTTCTTTCCATCAGCTGCATTAACATATTTTTAAAAAAATTGCAAACACTATTTCTTTGTGGCACAATATAGCAAATGTCCAGGCCTCATCTCATACATACTGCAAAACGACACACCCGATGATGTTGGTTTTGTCGAGGCTGGACCTCACCATGGTGAGAATGAGAGAAAAGAAAATATTCTTAAAAAATAAATTTACTAACCCTTTACCAAACGTAGCGGCAAAAACCGACCAGCGCTATTTACAAAAATCACCATACAACTTTCAATGTTTTTTTCATTTTTTGTCTCAAAAACCTAGGTTATGACCCCTCATTGGAACGAGCTCGTCGAGCTCGTTCCAATGAGGGGTCATAACCTATGTTTTTGAGACAAAAAATGAAAAAATAATTAGTTATTCAAGAATTGTTTTTGCAAGTGTTGTCTGCTTTTCATGTTAGGTAAAGGGTTAAATATTTAAATTGTTAAAATCAACACTATAGCTCTAGGGATGTGTTGTTTATTGTATGGGATGGAAATAAACTAAAAACACATAACAATTTTGATATATTGTGCCATAAAAGAAATAAACGTGAACATTTGGAAAGTATGTTTTAGAAGCTGATATAAAAAAAAAACTAGTCATTTTGATGCATGCTGGATGGAGGGGGGGGGGGGGGGGGTGCGGGGGAGGGTGCGGGGGAGGATTAAAAATTATGGTCCACAGTACCAGTCAGTAAAGCTATCCAGGGTATATTTGATTCAGGGACCCAGCGAAAACGACTACAGGGACACTACAATTTCATGGATGGCCGGGTCTCTCGTGTTTAAGAAACTTCGGTGATTTGTTTCAGATAACGTTCTTCTTGTCTCGGTGTGATACGACTGATATAGCTACACGTGTATGGAAGTCTCAGGTACAGTACATAATGTTTTACTCTGATGAGCTAAAAATAATAAAAATATTAAATAACATTTCTCCTTCCATGCAAATGGTATATTTATATGGTATTTATGTATATACCTAAACTATGCTGCTTAAAATACACATTACTCAGATCCCATTCCTGAAGGGCAAATAAGCCACAGATACTAGATGGAAAGTGGATATGTTCGTTCAAATCTTACATAAGCTGCCCTCTAAAATCGATTGGGTTCATATTCACTCAACTCATCAGGGGATGATTTTTAACCCAATTGATTTTAGAGTGTATGTTTTCAAGGAAAAAACTCACAAGAATTTGTTTCGGAAGTGTTGACATCTAATTACGTTAGGTAAAAAGTTACATAGTTTTATTATCCTCGCATTTTTTAAAAAAAACGGGGATATTGTGGTGATCTCCGTCTGCCCCCTCCGTCACGTTCATTCCGCCCGTCCCATCCCGTCCCGTCCGTACGTTCGAACTTCATATCACCAAGAGTATGTAATTCGAAACATTTAAACGATGCTGAGGTGTTCAAGCGGCATCTGCAGATGTGCATAAAGCTTTCGGAAGTTTGACTTGGGCCCGAGTGGTTCCAGTGGAACCACTTTATTGTTATTCTTAAGAAAAGCAGTTTCCGGTGGAAGGTTCCCAAGGGTTTTTAATAGGAAACGTTGAAAGTGTTCATACGTTCCAATAGGATGTTTAGGTGTTCATAAAGGTTTTGGATTTTTAATTCGGCACCATGTGGTGCCCGTAGCGCCACTTTTGTCATGAGAGAATCGGTTTCCGGCGAAAGCTCCTAGGAGTTTTAATTCGAAATGTTGAAATGTTGTTAATATGTTCCGGAAGGGTGTCTAAAGGTTTCAGATTATTGATCCGGTTCCATGTGGCACCCATAGCACCACTTCTTTTGTCGTCAGAGAATCAGTTTCCAGCAAAAGGCTCCTAGGTGTTTTAATTTGAAATGTTGAAAGTGTGCTCATATGTTCAGGTAGGGTCTCTTGATGTGCATAAAAGTTTCGGATTTTTTATTCGGCACCATGTGGCACCCATTACAAACACATTTGTCATTAGAGAATCAGTTTCCTGCGAAAGGTTGCTAGGCGGTTAATTGGAAACATTGAATGTGTATTCATACGTTCAGTTAGGGTCTGCAGATGTGCATAATGGTTTTAGATTTTATATAATACCTATCATTTCTGTCTGTATCAAGCATTAACCAATAATCAAGAATGCAAGTGCGGGGATATACTGTAGTGTGCTTTGCACACAAATGACATCATCTACTTTTAATATTGGCATGGTATTATGGTTGCCACCAGAAGATAGAAATTTAAAAAAAACCTAGCTGTGTTGATAAAATAATTGTATATTACACATTCAAATTTCAAGGCGACCCATTCATTATGCGCCACACATTTTGGTTCAGACGAGAATGACGCGCGCGATTAACCCTTTGAGACTTTAATTACCATGACGTTTAAACGTCACTGGGAATTCAGTTTCTTCAACGTTTTTCAAAATGCGACGTCAAACGTCGGAACGTGCCAATAACAAGATATAATTTAATCATTTGTCCCACCTCTGCGTTTGATTGGTTGAAAGCATACAGCGTGAAAGTCGTCAAAATCGTATAAACCAAATCAGGTCATGATTTGGAATTTCGCTACATGTTCGCACATCCGATCCAACTTTGAAGACTCTGGAAGTCCCGCCCACTCAATCCAATTGTCACCGTGAGGGCGTGACGGCAGACTGATAGATGGATAACAAGCTTGTAAACAAAGATCAATGATCGATTTTTCATCGCCTCCAGTCAGCGAGAATATAATGATAATTTCTCGGGAACAATTGAATTTAATAAAATATACCGAAGTGGGAGACGAATAAAAGATCATACACCCAAACATGATTTTGGGGAAACTTAAAAAAAATGTTTTAATGATATTGTTACGTGACTTGCTAAATATCTGTCGTCTGCGATCGAAAATCAAAACAACAAACAATTTTACAATGATTGACGTGACCTGTTTGTGGCACACTTTCCTGAGTTTGACTGTTGTCTTTTGCGAAAATTGAAAGGTTTTTCGTTCACGAACACATAGTTTTTATATTTTAATATTACAGCCGGATTAAATTATAAGAAATAACTGTTGTTTTCCTTCGGTTTATGCGATATAAACCGAAAATTTTCAGCACAAGCTTAATCAAAACTCGCTACGCGAGTTATGAAGCTTGTGCTGAAAATTTGCGGTTTATATCGCATAAACCGAAGTAAAACAACAGTTATTTCTTAAATAACTGGTTGAGGGCTAAATTATTTTTGGTGGTCTGAAGTTGTTATTCAAAACTTGTTTTATTACAAATTATTGTAGAGCGCCCACAAACACTCTCCAATAATTTGTAATGAAACAAACTTATATAAACAAAATATTATTTGTGTTTGACTGAATATGAAATATAAGCAAGGAAAGTGTTGGATTTTGGACATTGAAAATCTCAGTAAATTTGTTTTGGGGTCAATACATGTAATAGTCGTGATGCGGAGGCTTTCAAACATCTTATTAAATTAGCACATATCGGACTTAAACTTTGTAACACTGGGAACCCAGCATCCCCAGTCACCCACAGACTGGGCCATTTGCTTCACTTCCCGGGTTTTCCAGGGAAGACTAAATGTAATAAAAACATATAAGTATATATTATATCTCACGTGACTTCCTTGCATCCTGATTGGCTGAAAGATGATACCCTATTTCGTGTAGTTTGCATCCACAGAACTGACCAGGCACTACACCCAGGCACTACACGTTTTCTATTTTTAGCACACTACTATATCAGTTTTCTTTTCATACTGGGCGAATAAAACTAATCAGGCTAAATTTAAAAATCGATTCACAGAGGCACAACATCCACAAAACGACCCGGAAAGAAATCTTTGTAGAAAAATGTATCGCTTTTCCATTGTTGAAGTCACATTTTTCGAGGCGTTCATTTTATTCCTTGAGAAGATGATCCATATCTCGTTTCGAAGAGAATGATCATACCTGGGTCCAACTTTCATGAGAACGCGTCCGGATATGAAAAATCGTTTGTCTCGCTGCTCATATTATTTCGCTATTTAATTCTATATTTTGGGCAGTAAACGAATAAATGATGGAATTCAGTTGAATCTTCGGAGTTTGTATCCCGTGCTGACCCATTCGGTAATGTATATGTGTGACAAATGTGTGGAAATTATCAAACTGCGTTGTCAAATTTCGAAAATTTTAGTTTTCATTCGCGAGTTGCGCGATTGTAGAATACACAGTTCCGTTTGGGGGAAATGTTTTGTTTACCCTTGCCAACCGATTCAAAATCTGTCTTCTGCTCATATCAGTAACCCAAGTTAGCCGTGTTTTGGAAGAAGAAAATGTTTTTTTTTTAAAAACTACATGGTATTTTTTTCTAAATAACGCTGGTTGGTAGGGCTGCTACCTTGGTAATAGATTAGCATATCGGACAGATGTTTTTCTTGATGGGTGTTCGATATAATATAAGGATTAGTGCATGTCTTGTCGTTGACTACGCCCATATAGAGCCCACGGCGGAACTACACCACCTGACTGGGCACTATATGGGCGTAGTCAACTCCAAGCCATGCACTATTCCTTAAATATAAGTTCAGGGTATGTATCTTTATATTGAAAATTAATTACGCGTGTGGAGAAGGCTGATCGTTCATCTATCAACATCAGAAATCCTTCCCGGGAACACCGGAAAGTGAAGCAGTGGTTGTTTACTGTGGCAAACAGGCTGTTTTACTGCTAAAATATGGCCCAGTAACCAATGAATATATTTATTTATTTATTGATGTTTAAGGTCACATATTTATGCACAATGGCTAATCATGACCGTGACAGTTTTACGGGTGGAGGAAGCCGGAGTACCCGGAGAGAACCACCGAGCAACGACGAGCAGCTGCCAGCTCCCCAACATCGTAACTCCGCACAGCAGCACAGGCAGGGTTAGATTGGTTGAAGACATGCGTACCATCAACAAGCAATACGCCTTAGTACACGGCGTCATCGTGCCCCCACATGGGCAATGGGGGTGAAGTGTGCCCAAGGACACAACGCGGTCGCCGCAGGTGGGATTCGAACCGAGGACCTCTCGGCTTGCAGCCTGCACCTCTACCAACTGAGCCACAACCAATGAATGGAAGTCCTCTAAGATGGGTATCAGGGGTATAAACGATTGACTAATCTCGACTGCTGCCGTCACGATTAATCATTATTCGGAAATTTGTGATATTAATATTAATAATTAAACAAATCAGAAATCGCCAGCTGAATCGTCCCGTGCAATATATACACAGAACGACATATTTGTGTGAATGGGTTTTAATCGATATGGCACTTGTGGCGTCGAGTTTTATCCTTCCGCGTTGGCACAAGTGCCATATCGATTAGCCCATTCAAACAAGTGTGTCGTTCTGTGTTTATTACAAGTGCCATATCACGAGTGCCGTTATGTGTTTATTACACGCCTTCACGTCTACAAAAGCAATTACTAGAAGGACCCTCAGAAATTCATTTTGCAACATTGTCCTCCGAGTTTCAGTGTACTTTATGTGCCAGTAGTAACTCAGTGGTCGAACTATCGGCAAAAAGAACGCATTTTATCGTCAACCAAATTTACGAGGGGAACTCGTGTCACTATTTTCAGCTATCGCTAAGCCATTCAAACTGTAATTGCGATGCACGATTTGTAGAAAATTCTTGTGAAATTCCGCCGCCATTTAAAAATAGTCTGTCAGGATTTTCATTTTCCGCATGGGTAAGTGTAGCTATACAGTACGTGGAGAGTGGATTGTAACTAAATTACCCGCCGAGTGGAGTTATCACCCGAGCTATAACTTTCAAATTTTGTACATATCGACAAAAAACACAAGCAATGTTTCAGCCAATGGACCTCCGGGTTTAACCCGGAGGTCCATTGGCTGAAACTTTGCTTGTGCTGGTGAGGATTTGCGACAAATTTGCAATTATTGCTTGGGTGGAATCTCCACTCTGCGGGTGATTTAGTGATAATACACTCTCCACGTACTGTATATAGGGATTTCATAGAACAGGCGTAATAAAAACTAATGGCTTACGAAAAAAAAATACGAAGTAAATATTTTTCTGAATAAAAACTTTCCCTTCTTGAAGAATTGTAGGTGTTTCATTTATCAAGAATATGAAAGATTCCGCCTTTTGCAAATATCATGGGACATCCCATGATGGCCTGATCGGGTTCACAGAGACTGAACGAAAACCATTGGCAAAATGTTGAATACATTGGATTGCAGATGGCAACAGACTCCTTGTATACAAAGACGTAAGCCATGGCAGTGAATTCACTGTCCTAATCGACCGATCGTGGAAAACAAAAAGTCGACAAGCGAACAGACACGTGCGTTTTTTGTATTACAACGACATAATGGGGGTCAATGCAAGATTCTTATTATATAAGTGTGCGTTCGGGTTACAACAACACAAGCGCGTTCCGCAGTAATAAATCCGAGCTGCACGAGATCCGGTGTAAAAGGAATGGAAGTCCGTTGGAACGTTAGTCCCTTTGGACTATTTTTCCGCGGAATTATTGTCCTAGGTCTAACATTTCTAGGAATAGTAGTCCAACGGACTACTATTCCTAGAAATGTTAGACCTAGGACTATAATTCCGCGGAATAATAGTCCAGAGGGACTAATTTTCCTGCGGACTTCCATTCCTGTTACACCGGCAACCATAAAACGACCACGGTCGTTGGTTGACATCATTTAAGAAGGCCTTGAATTTATACAATGAATAATTCTAGCGGGCGCCTATGGGGAAATTATTCCACTTATCGGTGACAATAGGGATAGAAGAGGACTGATACAGTTGTGTACGACAGTATGGGACTCGATGATTTTGGCGGGACCGAAAGTTGAGTGGAGGATTCACTGCGGAGATAAGCGGATGGACTTTCTTGGAAATGTAGGGGGAGACAAACGGTGGTACATTTAAAAAAAACTATATTAGCTTGTGTTTGCGGCGTCTTTCTTGTGGTACAGTTAAAACTAGAAGTCCTGTCATGAAATGCGCGCAAATAGCACGTCGATCTGCGCGTAAATCTACACTTTAGGACCATGGTAACGCTATCAAATTGTGTACATATGGCATGTGCACAAGCAATGTTTCAGCCAATGGACCTACGGGGAACCTGGAGGTCCATTGGCAGAAACATTGCCTGTGTTTGCTATGAGTAACCAGGAGAATCTATCGTGCTTTCGATGCCATTCGATGTGGCAATTGCGCGCAATTCCTACGCGCAATTAAACCTAGATAAGAGCACATTTCATGACAGGACTTCTAGTTTTAACTGTACTTTCAAAGTGTTTCGAAATATAAAAGGAACTTACGGACACCTACGGTTACCACTGTAATTATTCTAACTGCTGCGATCAGTATTCTTCGAAGTTGGCTATTTTGGATAGCGAACAGTTTTCCTAGACTGCATGCGCGTGTCCGAGGAAAGGACTAATAATTGCAAAGTTCATTTTTATAATATTTTAGCCGCAGCAGGCCTAATCGTGGCCAGGCTTTTGAGTACACATGGTCAATGTGATCGTTCCACGTACATGAGCTACTTAATTTCACTCATAAGTGTTTCTGGCTGGTGACTTCCGTTATTGGTATATCACCAAGAAATAAGGTGGGTGAGCAGAGAGATTGCCTGTACGTGACTTTAACATACTATCTGGTTTATTGGTATCAAATTCAACCAGCAATGTCTTGGCCCAATTTTCTATTGTGACCAAATCATGGTTGATTAAGGTCAAAGCTTTTTGGGATTCTCCGCAATAAGGTATAATGGTACATCTCCTGTGAACAGACGAATGCTGCTGTGTAAATTGTCAGTTAAATCATTAATCTGAATCGAGACCAACAAGGGACCGAAAAGCGATCTTTGTGGACCTCCAGCACTAATGGGTCTCCAGAGAGAGGACACTGATGCTAAAACTACCCTCTGTGACATATATGGAAGATAAGACTTCAGAAAGATTAATACTTTTACCGATAACCAATTCGCTTTAGATTGTGGAGGACACCAGAATGTGATACCTTGTCTTGTGAGTTTGAATGTTACAAAGTTTGAACGTTTGACTATTATTAGGTCATCCAACACAATTGAAATGACATATGGCCATCGTTAGACTTTTTTTCTTATTCATTTCAACAGTTTTAACACTTACGCTGTCAAAAGCGACTATTGTCAACTATTTTATGATGATTATCTGTTCGTTCTGGTTTGCGCAGATCAAACCCATCATCTGATTAATTGTTGGAAAGGGCTCAGAGGGCCCTTTCCAACAATTAATCAGATGACAGAGTTTCAAGCAAGACTTTTTATCATATGATTTCTCCGTTTTGTTCACTTTAAAACATTTGATATTTTGCTTTCGTATTGATCAGTGATAAATAAAGCCTTCCGTCAATTTCATTGGTCAATTTCAAAACTAGACAACTTGATTGGTTGAACAAAATACAACTGGGCCACATTTTCATAATTTGCATAATTAGAGTTGGGAGCTTTCATTGGTCAATTTCAAAACTGGACAATTTGATTGGCTAAACAGGGAGAATTTACGTTATGTGTCCTATTTAGGGTGGATTATGTTGCATTAATCTTTTACCTACAAGAAACACGCCATTCATTTGTTTTAAATTTTCACTTTTTGCTTCCAAAACATAGGTTATGACCCCTCATTGGAACGAGCTCGACGAGCTCGTTCCAATGAGGGGTCATAACCTATGTTTTGGAAGCAAAAAGTGAAAATTTTTAGTTATACGAGGATGTTTTTTCCAAGTGGCGTCTGCAACTTAAGTTAGGTGATGGGTTAAAATGTCATACTAAGTGGCTAATTTGTGCGTGTGTGTGTCATATGATAAACAGAGTATGAAATGAGTGTTTTTCTCATATAATATTTATGAAACTCGTCCGAATTTTCCGATTGGGCTCGCCAGAGGCTCGCCAAAACGGAAAATTCTTAGACTCGTTTCATAAATATTATATGAGAAAAACACTCATTCCATATCCTCTATTTATTGAACTTCCTCACATACAGTCATACATAGAGGTTTAAAGCTACACTAGCGGAATTTGGCCCAAGTCTTTTGGCGTCTTTCCTACATGCATGAACACGCTTTAGAAAAAAAAAATCTTCTCAAAAAGCCAACACATGAACCAGAGGTTCTGAAAAACTACCGACCGGTCTCTAACCTTTCATTCCTATCAAAAATGATTGAACGTGCGGTGGCTTCTCAGCTGAATTCTCATTTGCCAGCCCACGTCCTAGCCGAAGTTAACCAATCTGCATACACTTATAATTGCAGTACAGAAACGGCGCTTCTACGGGTCCAAAATGATATCCTCCTATCCACGGACAGGCACAACCTAACATGTCTTGTTTTGTTGGATTTAAGCGCCGCTTTTGACACTATAGATCATAACATACTTATTGAAAGACTGGCAGTGAGAAATGGCCTTACTGACCGAGCACTTAATTGGTTTTCGTCGTACCTTAATGGTCGCACACAGAGTGTCCTTATTGGCAGTGAGTCGTCAGACAAGGTCACACTACGTTTTGGCGTCTCTCAAGGATCGGTGTTGGGTCCCCTAATGTACACTGTCTATGTTTTACCTCTCGGTGACTTTATCCGAAGCCATGGCTTTGACTTTCATTTTTACGCAGATGACACACAGCTGTATATTAGTTTTACTCACGCTTTTGAGCCTGAAACATGGAGTAAGATTGAACTTTGTATTTCAGACATCAAGGCTTGGATGACTAAAAACTTTCTTAAATTGAACGATGACAAGACAGAGGCAATATACATAGGTCTACCTCATCAACTTTCAAAAATACCCAAATTGTCACTCATTATTGGAGGTTCTGCGATAAAACCCAGTACCTGTGTTCGAAACATAGGTTATTTCGTGGATGAAAATTTGGCCGGTGGTGAACATATCAAACATGTCTCTCGCAGTGAATTTTTTCATCTTAGAAATATTAGCAAAATTCGACCCTTCATTGATACGCAGACGTCACAACAGCTTGTCCACGCCTCGACTACTGCAGCTCTCTTCTGATTGGCTCTAAAATATCTATTCTTGAAAAGCTACAACACATCCAAACTTGTGCTGCACGGGTCATAACCATAACTCAAAAGTACTACCATATAACACCAGTGTTCGTTGAGTTACACTGGCTACCCGTTAATCAAAGAATTCAATTTAAAATTGTCCTTTTGGTGTTTAAGTGTATTTCGGGATGTGCACCATCCTACCTGTCCGATCTGCTTACCATCCACAAACCACCGAGGTCTCTTAGGTCATCAGGTCAACTCAATATGGTTCAGCCCGCATCTAAATTTACTAGTGCTGGTGATAGGGCCTTTGCGGTTGCTGGTCCAAGGCTTTGAAATTCTCTTCTAATCGACATAAAAATAGTAAATGACTTGAATCATTCAAGTCTGGTACTAAAACCTACCTTTTTCGAAAGGTATTTCCTTCAGAGGGCTTTTAATTTTGGTCATAAACTGACATTACCAGGTGCGCGAGTGTGACTTGGTCAGTGAGGGTTGCCTCGTTACTCGTCATGTCACACTCACATACTTGTTTTGGTAAAGTTGTAGTTTGTTTTTATTTTGTTTTAATTTTATTGCCTTTTTCTTTTAGGTTCTGTCGCTTATCGCCATGATATAACTTTGGTAGTTGATGTGGCGTTGGGCACCAATAAATGATAATAGTGATCCATGTATCGATGTATCTGTGAGAGAATGTATGTGTATGTGTGTATATGTATGTATACAATTATTATACAGCCATTGAGCACCGGGTGTGGATTCTAGGCTTTCAAATTATTATTATTATTACTAACAATCAGGATTCAAATGTAGCGAAGCCAGATTTCGATTTTCGACCTGTATTTAAAAAAAATTACATTTTAAATTTTTTACTTAATGTTTTAATATCAACTCATGTATCAAGAACCTGCCATTTAAGTTTTGGAAATAACATCTCCAACAAAAATCATAAAATGTGGTGCCGTCGTAGAAAATTGGCACTCGTTATTGCCAGACTCTAAGGTGACCTTATAGGAGGACATACAGAAAAAAATTAAAATGCTTCAGATTTTCTTGAAATTTTAGTAAGTTGTAGAGTTAAAAAAAAAATAGGAGAGAGCTGTTGGTTGTTTTTTTATTAGCCGCCATTTTTGTCGTTTTTACCTCACTTCAAATTTAAAAAGTGATGCCACCAAAAGTACGCCCTCTCGGCGTTGGCCGTGCTTCGTTGGATGACATTTGGACATTCGCTTTGAGATATCAAAACCATCCAGTTCTCTATTGAAACCCATTTAAGAATAATAAAAAAATCGTTATCGCCATATTTTGATGTTTTGTAACTGTTTTCGGGTTCATTATATCAACAGTGTGCGCATCATGACATATTTTCCAGACACTGTCCTTTCCACTATTATAAGAGTAGTAGGTGAGATTCACAAATTTTTCCAAGAATAAAAACTTGCAATTTACTATAAACCACATTCACTGAACAAAAAGTGAAAGTTGTCATTCAGTGTTGGAAGGTGTGATTATTTATATATTTATTTATTGGTTTTTAAATTCACATACTTATGCACAATGGCTAATCATGACCGTGACAGTTTTACGGGTGGAGGAAGCCGGAGTACCCGGAGAGAACCACAGAGCAACGACGAGCAGCTGCCAGCTCCCCAACATCGTAACTCTGCACTGCAGCACAGGCAGGATTAGATTGGTTGAAGACATGTGTACCATCGACGTGCAGTGCGCCTTAGTACACGGCGTCATCGTGCACCCATGTGGACAATCGGAGTTAAGTGCCTTATCCAAGGACACAACGCGGGAGTCCGAATTGATTTGAAAGGTGTGATACAAATAGATATTCTTCGAGAAGAATTCTGTGTGAAGATGTTGTTTCTGTGAATCATAAGCAACAAAATTTTAATTAATGAAACACCGGGTTGTACCCGGTGCTTCATTAATTAAATTTTGATGATTATTCCTATGATTAGTGTTTGGGATGTAATATTATTGTGTCCGTGGAAATATTGCCCACCCGTGGAAAGCGACCAGTCCATGGGGACCGTACTGTATGTTTTCTCAACAGTTACTTGTTTCTTCTCTCGTCTAATAATTTCAATGCAGATAACTTTATCAAAAGTCGATTATCATGATGGTATAAGTCAGGGATGTGTATTATCCTTCACATCATTCAACATGAAGAGCAATTCTCTGTTGTGTTACCTCGATACATCCTTAAGTAAGGTTTAGCCCGCTGTTTATGCTGGTTATCAAGAACTTTCATATATTGAGAACAGGGCCGGTCTAAAACAATACGAAGTACCGAAGTTATCGGCTTTTTCAGGAAGAGTTCTATCATATACGCAACATCGTTGGTGCAGGAGCGTTCAGTCAACAAATGTGTTAAAGTTGTTTAGCACCTGCATTTAGTGTTTACTACTGGTGGTCGACGGTTGCCGTTGGTTAAGCCGACTTCCACCACCAGTAAAATAAGACCGAGGAAATATATAACACGAGCTTTCAACCAACCGATGTATTCAAGTTATTTTTGCCGAAAGCTCCGTCATTTAGTTTTTACTACTGCTGATCGACGGTTGCCATTCGTTACTCCGACCTGCACCACTATAATAAAAGTGAGGAGATATGCATGATCGTTCAACTGAAAGAGTAAATTATTATACCAGAAGAAACAAGTCATACAAATTGAAGTATCAATGTTAAATTAAAACTAAATTGTTATAACATTTTAACCCATTACCCAACGAATCGCCTGCATCCGCCCGCGTAATATGCAAATTCAGCAGTTGAAAAAAATATAATTTTTCAAAACATTTCAACAAAACCATATCATGTGACCCGTCGGTGGAACGAGCACGTCGAGCTCGTTCCAACGGGGGGGGGGGGGGGGGGGGGGGCGGGTCGGGGGGGGAGGGGGGTGTCACATGTTTGGTTTTATTGAAGTTTTTTGAAAAATTTAAAAAAATGATATTTAAAATAATAAATTTTGATATCGTCTGCGTTGGGTAAAGGGTTAACTAATCTGGCAGAGCATCAGCGTCATTATAAGTTAATAGTTAATATGTAATATAACAACACTTTAACCAGCCGCTGACTTGTCCCGGTTCTCATATGAGAAGGCCTTGATTAGCCTGTGTTCCCAAACTCCCTATGCCTCCTTAGCCCCACGCCTTTCCTCTCGACCCCCTCCCCCATCATACTCCCGGTGAATCTTATTCTGTTTGACTGATATTTTTGACATACCAATAGAAAGTATTCCACGTTCTCCACTCCGCCCAAGTTACACATTTCACCCCCTGAGTTCAAATGTGTTCTATGTGCCAGAAGGCACATAGAACACATTGGAACTCAAGGGAGGGACGATTTGGCATTCCTTTTCATTGTTTTTTTTCCCAGTTTTTCCCCTATGCTCCAGCGACCGCGATCCCATCTTGAATAACAGTGACCGCCCTTTCACTCAAAGGTGCCATCAAGGTAATCTTCAACACCTGGCTTCCCTTTAATGACGCAGACCACCGAAAGATATCTTTACTTTGACCCCCTCCTCCCCCCCCCCCCCCCTCTCGCCAATTCATGTTAAAATCCTCCATGACTCTTTCTCTGACGATTTTATTACCCTGGTTTGTGCCCACTTTTAAGTCTGAGATCTCCATGGAATAGTTCTCCATCAACTCCCTCATTTGTTCTATCCACTCTGTGTTTATGTTTGAGTTCCAAATATTCTGGAACATTAATCTACACCATCGGCTGTCAGGGAGATTTACAAAATAGTTGAGATAGCTTGAGTTTCATTAAGTACATCCTGTCCTTAATCCTCATCCATGAAGCTCACCCCTTATTGTGTCAGGCGATGTGGCATTTCTCGACCCTCTTATCCATCGTATTGCATCGTTCTGCAGGGTTTCCATTTGATTTAAAGGTATCACTCCCGTGTGTTATACTTGATACACCCCCATTTCCCAAACTGTTTTCCCACGAACACCTCATTGAAGCTGTTTCTCCCTATAAGTTTCATTTGATTTGGGATTCGCTTCCCCTTCACAGTTTGTTTATTCGTTTGATTTCGTAGACACCTCTTCCCGTAATGTTTATATTTACCCCTGAATACTCGTAACCACATGTCTCCTCTCCCACACTAAGAAATTTGCTGCTACCTTTCGAAATAAAAAACTTCCCCACTCTCCACATTCGAGTAGGTTCCACTTAATGACCCAAGGGTATAACTTTGTTTTTACTTTCATTTAATTCGAGCCTTGGGGTCTTCAGATCCCCAACCGCCATTCCCTCGTCACTATATGCAGGAGTTCATCTCCTAAATCCTTGATGTACAGTGCAAAAAGAATTGGTGAAAGGATACGCCCCCGTTTCAGGCCTATCTCCATAGGCACACGTTTTGTTGTTACGTTACCCAGAGGCTAAGTTCACTTTGTACGACTTTATATAATGCTTTCAGAATTCCAGCAAATTCACCTCCCTGGCCCAGGGCCTCAAGCTTCCGCCACAACTCCCCCTTCCCCTCCATACTCTATCGTATGCCTTTTTAACATCCAGAAAGGCAATAAACATTTTTTTCTTGTTGACTTTCGCAGATTCTATCATTTGGGACAGCGAAAAGATGATCAATGACTCTCCTCCCCTTCCTGAATCCATTCTGGATTTCTCCCAGAACCCTTTTCGCTTCGATCACATCCTCTTAATATTGAAATGTTAAAATGTCACTGATTATATTATTCTTGATTTTTGTAATGGAATAACGATGTAACACACAACTACGAACAACTCTTTATAGCAGTACATTCTATAACAGAATAGCACTTTCTCAAAGACAAACACATCGTGAAGTTAGCTGCAGTATTTAATATTTCTCTCCCTTTCTGTGCACTAACAATGTGGGACATAACTTCGCTTTTCTCTTGCTTTGCAATTATACAAAACTAATGTACTTGGAAAAGCCATGTGAACTGTTTTTTGCAGATCGTCTTACTTTCCAACAAATGAACTGCATACATTTTTTCGCACAGAAAAATCTACCGCTCAGTGGCTTGACAACACAACAACGACAAATAATAAAAATAACTTCTTTGCCACTTTCTTACCGACTGCTAATTAATTAATTAATTAATTAATTAATTAATTGCAGTAAGTAAGAAAGTGACAAAGAAGTTATTCTTATTAATTAATTAACTATTAATTAATTAATTAATTTATTTATTTATTTATTTATTGGAATTTAAAGTCATTTTTAGTATTATAGACTATATCATGCCCACGACACAAATAAAGTCAAGTTTATCAAATCTTTCATACCCGTACTGCCCACTTTTGACGCCTTTCATCCCATACATTGGTTTCGACTTCCATTTTACCAGTAAAATAGAACTGGTTTACGACAGCTTCCCTGGGTGGCCTCGGGAGACGAAGCGGAGATCAGTAATAATTTAATCCCACAGCCCTAGAGGGCTGTGGGATTAAATTATTACTGAGCCTCCCCATGAAGAAAAAACAGATTCGACCATATTATTACACGTAAGATGAATATTCTGTAGAGCAGAGACGCCACTGAGTGTTGGAAGGGATAAACATAGTCATCGAATTTTAATGCGTAAAATATTGGTGGATGTCTTCCTCCACGGATGGAAATTTAATTATCTTCATCAGTCTACCTAATATTTCGTCACGGTGAAAACAAGGCCAAGAATACGAAAAACAATTTAGCAGGTTTTTCACGTTACAAATCCCCGAAGTGCACGAATAAGTGGTGAAGTCATTAGAAATAATTACACTATCGACTCGGTAATTTGATGAGAATGACGTCATGGTTTGATTCTCTTGAGGCACTATAATATAATTTTGAATGCACTTGTTGTTGCTATCAGTTAAGAAGCCCTTCAAACTAAAAACGTACACAGTATTTAAAAACACGACCACTCAACAATTTCCACCAGAACTGCACTGTTAGTTTTAAAGTAAAGCAGAAATACCATGACTTATCTGATGTCTGCAAAAGTTTAGATACGAAAACTTAAACTTAACGAATACAGCAAGTATTTCCGTTCGTTGCCAGATTGCGATTTCATAAAAACAGCGAAACTTTTTTGAAAAGTATAACAGTACAAAATAACAAAATGGGTGTTACCTCCCTTGAATTTTGGTAGTCGGAAGTGATGATGTGATTGTCGCTTTTGGGAACACATTTAACGCTGTTTTACAGATAGTACGCCTTTGTGAGGCGCGCTATCGGTGATATATTCTTAAAGCTTTTCTGAGTTAAACAAGACAGTGGAACTGACAGGGGCGTAACAATGGGGAGGAGGGATGGGGTGGGGTGGGGGGGGGCAATACCCAATAATCTTTCAATCGGGACATTATCAATTCTTTCTTGCTAGTAATCACGTTTTTTCTTGAAAAATCAGATTTAATACTTAGACCTGTGTCACACACACAGTCGGTTATACAAATACAAGTCTTTAGTACCCGATCTGAGCTGTTGAGATACGACACGACCCATTAGCAGTACCCAGTTCTTAGATACTTCTTTATTTCACCCATTAGCCCCGTGTGTGGTACAAGAGATTCATGTACAATAATTATATAGGTAGGTAACATAACATGGTCACTATTCATTCAGAATTAAATAATGGTACCGATTAACAATTTAATCAGGGTTACATAAAGGAGTTTCCACTTCATGTGCTCAAGTGCCACGGAGCGCCCTCCGACGATTCCCATTGGAAAAAAAAATATTTAAAGGACAGAAGAAATAAAAAATTATAATAATAAAGGGGGGTGGGGGTTATTGGGTCGTGGAGTCATGGCATATATCCCTTTATTACACGCCTGTTCTATGTAATCCCCATCTTCAACAACTCTAAATCATGCGGAAAATAAAAATCTGTTCCGCACATATATGCGGAACGGAAATAGTTGACGGACTATTTTATAAAGAAGCGAAATTTCACTGGAATTTTCTACAATTGTGCACCGCAATTATAATTTGAATCGCTAACGGTAGCTAAAAATCTCCCATGAGTTCCAATGTGTTCTATGAGCCCCTTGCAAATTTGGTTGGCGATTGTGAAAAAAAATGAAAATGTGTCCTTGCTGTTGATAGTTGTCAAATGAATTGCTGAGTGTCCTTCTAATAATAGTTTTTATAGACACGAAGGCATGTAATAAACACAGAATAACACGTGTGTGTGTGAATGGGCTAATCGATATGGCACTTGTGCCTTCGCGGAAGGATAAAATTCGAGGCCTGCGGCCTCTCGTTCTATTTTTTGTCGCTGGCGCTCGTGCCATAATCGATTAACCCATTCACACACGCGTGTCGTTCTGTGCATGTAATTGTCCTTGTTGACCGAAGGAAAACTTTCCCACACGTTCGGATAAGGTGCATGTTAATTGTTTAGAAGTTGCGTCCTGACTACTTCGTGTATATTTTATTTATTCACTAATACATTTCCAAAAAGTCTTGGGTTTTTTAACTATAATCCCGAATGACTAACATTCCATCGACATCATTAAGGCATGCTTTCGTTGGAATATTAGCCAGTAAAGATTTGAGCTATCACAGTCGAGACAAGTCAGGTTTAGTTTAAACATTTTGTTGTCGAACATTCATGTTACATGTCCACATCATATGGAACAAAAAGATGAATAAATAAAGACGACGCAAGTCAGTCAGTTGTGTACAATGTACAAGGACAAAGGATAGACACATATTGTAAAGATGGGATTCGACAGTAACCTTGGTGCATTTGAGAATCGTCTCCTTTATAAGTGATGCATTTACACCAATTGAATACTGTAAGAGACTGTTTAACCCTTTACCCAACGTAACGACCAAAACCTGCCAGCGCTATTCTCAAAAATTGCTAATTAATTTTCATTATTTTTTATTTTTTGTCTCTAAAACATAGGATATGAGGGGTGGGGTGGGTAAATCTCACACAAGGGGAAGATATTCGACTAAGACACGAGGCTGAGATTTTCCCATCCCACCCCCACACCATTCGAGGATGATTTTCCTCCCACCACAACATACATGGCGTCATTGAAATGGAAATACCGTTCTAGCGATGAAAAGTTACTATTGTAGGGAGAGGGAAGTGAAAAATGCCTCGGGTGTTTTGGTGTTTTAAAAAAGTGTAGGTTGACCTATCGATACGTCTGAGATGAAAGTCTTGGGAAGGCTTTTGGTACGGGTGTCCGACGCTGGTGAAGGTGGCAAGAGTATGTAGTTGCATCACTGACCAGATTCCATTCATATAAAAAAAACACTTGTTCTAGTTTGTTGTTTGTTGTTGTGTGTTTCCACCGGTCTTTCCTGCATCGTGGTGGTCGCGATTATCTTTGAAGAAAAAAGTGTACCATACACGCAGAAATACAGGTAAAAAAATTACCCCAAATTGTAAGGAAATAATTGAGTAGATATTGCCAAGAAAATGTAGCGGAATGCTCCTCCCAGCACTAATCTAAAAACATTTACTGGGAGTGAACCCCCAGACCACAGCCCCCCCCCCCCCCCCCCCAGCGCGCTTATCGCTTCAACACATTGCTTCGGGGCCCTTCCTCGCTCTCGGTGACCTTGTGTATTGCTTGGTTACAGAACAAAAAACTCCATTGCATATTGAGTAAGACCACCGGTAAGTTCCGTATATATCACAGAAATAAACGGTAGCACACCGCAGAAATGGGTTAACATATTACAGTGAGTTGAAACAGCTGAAATTTCGGTGACGTCACATTTGAAATTAATGATTTCAATGACGTCATGTGACATGTGATGAGAGAAAAATCTTCCCCGAGGGGTGTTGGGGATGGATGAGTAGGCGTGGCAACTGGAGCAAAGCGATAAATTTTGTTTCTTTAGAAAATGAAATGGATAATATAGTCCGCCTATCATTAAATATTCACATGCGTGTGGTCACGTGGGGTAAGTAAGATAAATCTGCCTTACTCAATGTATTTCGCCAGGGACACGCATGTCTCACTAGACATGTGGCGGGTGAATGTTTTATGCCCGTGGGGAGATACGGACCACTGAGAAATAGTGCACTAAGAGACTACTACCTGCCGAGATAATTTGTTCGAGATGGGGGAGATGGAAACACCCCAGCCCTTGGATTTATGTCCATATATTTTCAGTCTACGGCTTGTGTTGAATAAAGGGTTAATCGAAAAAGTGATAAATGAACAAGGAAATTGCATTAGCGCTCGAAGTAACAATGACATAAAAATTGACACAGGAAAAATATACATATCCTGTAATCAGAAAGTGCGTTTCCGACGACAGGGAAATAATACACTTTTAATGACGTTTTATATCTAAGAGCAATCGAAATTTCATTCTTTGGGGCGAAAATGAGCGGAAATTATGCTACCGCATTCACAGTTCCCGTTTTATACGTAATTGTTAGCATCAGATAGAATGCTGGGATGTTTTGTGAGCAATTATTAAATTAAACTGCTCCAGGATGACGTCTAACAGCATGTTCAAAATTATCAACAAATATCAGCACCTGTCCATCTATTTCAACCAATCAAACCACGTGCTCGTCAATTTCAATCAATTAACCCTTATTTTGTGAGAAGATTGTTATGAGATGGTATTTAACCATTAGAAAGGTATAGCCTTTGTGTATACAGTTAAAACTAGAAGTCCTGTCAAGAAATGCGCACAGATGGCATGTTGATATGCGCGTTAATATACGCGTTATGGCCCAAGTAAAGCTATCAAATTCTGTACATATGGCCTGTGCACAAGCAATATTTCAGCCAATGGACCTCCGGGTAACCCGGAGGTCCATTGGCAGAAACACTGCATGTGTTTGCTTTGAGTAACCAAGAGAAACTGCCGTGCTTTGGATGTCATTCGATATGGCAATTGCGCGCAATCCCAACGCGCAATTAAGCCTAGATAAGCGCACTATTCGTGACAGGACTTCTAGTTTTAACTGTACTTACAGTGAGATGGATCAGTCCAATATCAATATACAAGGAGGATCAAATAATAACTGCAGTCTACAGCCGACCGGCTGCAGACTGCAGTTATTATTTTATCATCAATGCCCCGTGTACAGACAGATCTCTTATAATAAGACAAAAATTGGACGAAATTGTGCCTTGGACAGATAAATCAGTCTTGGGAGTTCGATGGGTTAAGTATACACAACTATATGTGAAGAGAAAATCTCTTTATTGCTGAATACTTCGAAATCAATTTTTCGCAGATAATTTCTGTGATGTCCATTTGGGCAGAAATCATTTTATTCTGCAATAGGTAATCAAACGGTGACGCTAAGAGGTCAACAAGAATGACGCCAACGCCCTATAGCTCACCAACATTCCTCTTTGATAGTAACTTTGGCAAACACAAGAACTGTATCAAACAGGCTCATAACATGTGACAAAGCTTACCTAAACACAACCTCTTAAAAGTAAAACACAGACACTGACATAGACACTAAGTTAAACATGAAATTCTGAGCTAAGCAGAAAACTAAACGCAAATAAAAATTTCAAGAAAAATGTTTAAAATGCAGGGTATGAGGGGTTAAACATGGAACAATGATACTGAGGAACATGTATGATGAATATAAGTGCCATGGGAAGAGAAGGAGCACAGCAGCTGACCTAAACATTAAGTTAAACATGAAATGCTGAGCTAAACAGAAAACTAAACGCAACTAAAATGTCAAGAAAAATGTTTAAAATGCAGGGTATGAGGGGTTAATCATGGAACAATGATACTGAGGAACATGTATGATGAATATAAGTGTCATTGGAAGAGAAGGAGCACAGCAGCTGACCTAAACACTTAGTTAAACATGAAATTCTGAGCTGAACAGAAAACTAAAAGCAACTAAAAATGTCAAGAAAAATGGCTAAAATGTATCGTATGAGGGGTTAAATCATGGTAAAATGATAATAATCATCATATAGCAGCATTATAAAAGCCATGATATGGAAATAGGGTGAGTAAGTGACCTAAACAGAAACTTTAACATTATTGGACACGTACGCTGACGCCGACGCCGACGCTGACCCCGACGCCGACGCTGACGCCGATGCCGACACCGACCGATCGAGCCATGCCATAAGCTCACACAATTAAAGTTGGTGAGCTAAAAATGCGGATGAGCTCTGGCTCGATGGTGACGGCATTGGACTTTAAACTGAAAAGCACACGGGTTGATCCGCCCTTTGGTAACTGCGCTCTGCCCATGGGTAGGCCATTTAATCCCGATTTCCCAGGCGGGAGTACGGCGGCGCTGTGTATTAAGGCGTACATCACGTCGCTGGTGCACTTATCTTTAACTAACCCTGTTTGTGTGGATTTAATACGGTTGCGCAGTGCTGCTAGGTGGTTGTCTATGGGTAGTCCTGCTTCCTCCACCCGTAAAAAGGTCCGACACGAGGTGACACAAGTTGTCGAAAGTATCCTTAAACCCCAATAAATAAATAAATAAATAAATAAATAAATAAATAAATAAATAAATAAATAAATAAATAAATAAATAATCTTTAATATCGCCAAGGAACTTCCTTCAGCAAACCTGAATCTAAAACGTGAAAAATGCTGAATACTAGAATTACAGTAACACTGTGACAACCTTTTCACCAGATGTTAAAGGGATTTTGTGTTTTTTTTCCTTGGGCCTGTGCCTAATGGGGGAACAGAAAGTAGTTTGAACATCCTTGAATGAAAGTAACATAAGCAGTAAGAGCTCGTTCGTTTATATATTTTATTTATTGGTGTTTAAGGTCACATATTTCTGGATATTTCTGCACAATGGCTACCCGTGACAGCAACATGGAGATAAAGTCAAGTTTAGTCTATGATTTATACCCATAGTTCCGTGAAGATAAAATTAGTAGAAGACGATATAAAGAGTGAAAAAGGATTATTAAAGCTGAGTACTTTCAGTTCAAAAAATCAAACTTTTCTCCGGCCCAGGAACCCATTTGGTGCATTTCTTTAATACATTTTAGGAGGCTATATAAGTAATGGAATTTTGTTTATTTTGAAATTCTCACCTCTGATATTCCTTAAATTCAGATTGAATATACACAAATTATACATCAAACTGAAGATTGGGATGTATAGAACACCAAACACATATGTAATCAACTCATAGAGATGACACCAGGCACCACTGGTTCCTGGAAGTCTGCTATCGTATTCGTACCAGAACTGATAATAAAATAACATTTCGCAAGAACAACTCGTGGCCGAATGTGCTTCAGATATTCAGTAACAAAACTAGGCATTCAAACACTTTCGAGTGCAGCGATAGGACTGCATTTTGGAAAAGGACAACAATGTCTACTTTTTTTTATTGAAAATGGTTTCCATTCTCGACAGACATGCGCAAATCACTCGATACTACGAATTTCCATCGAAAAACAAAATCTTAATTCTAAGAAATTTCAGCAGGTGTCATGATACCTTACTTTGAATATGGCAGCTGTGCGGTCTGTATCTAATAACAGTATACTGTATTAAGGTGATCTTTCTTATTATTTGATTTTAGACGGCGTTGTATATAAATGCTTTTTCCGTCCGATGACCTCGACCGGAAATCGAAAGAAATTCATGCGTCAACAAAAGCAAAGGTTTTGGAATTTACCCCCATGCAGCTCTGTTGCTGTGTTTTGAAGAATTTTGATACCCTTGCTTTGTTCTTGGATATGTATAGCACATTTTGCCACAAGTTGTTGTCGTGAAATATTATTAAATTATCAGTTCTGGTACGAATACGGTAGCAGACTTCCAGGAACCAGGGGTGCCTACAGTCGACTCTATGAGTTGATTAAATACGTGTTTCGAGTTCTATACATCACAATGTTCATTTTGATGTACATTTTGTGTATATTTAATTTGAATTGAAGGAATATCAGAGGTGAGAATTTTTAAAATAAACAAAATTCCATTACTTATATAGCTCTTAATAGTACAGCTTTCGCCATACAAGCGGCATTGGCCTCTCGTCGACTATCAGGTCGAATTTTTGGATCCATAACCTCTCCATATATTCATGTTGGTGAGTGTTAGGAAATATGACAGCAAACATTATATGTACACAAATATTGAACTCTAACGTGACGTAAATCACGAGTTAATATGTTTGATTGCAATTCCTCATGTGATTCTCCGTATTTCATCTATTTGAACACTTTTGTGATTATTAATTGGATAAAATAATGAGTAATGTAATGGTTATTGTCCACAAGGCGTTTGTTCTACGCCATATGAAAACGGATGTATTCAACCTCTGGGTGGAAGTTTACTTTCATAACAGGAAAGTTGCAAATTAATTAAGCGCCATCGAAACTGATCGCTCATGGAAAACCAATTTATTGACGTAAGACGCATAATTTTTCTCTGTATGTGAACGGGAACCTCCACAAACTCTTGTACAGTATTACCATCATACGAGGCGTTTCTGAAGTTGCACGCGTTGCACGGACAACATGATTTCAGCAGGTGCAATCACTGGGGTTGTATCCAAAGCGTTGGTTACCTTATTTCTAAAGAAGCTTAGAGATTCGATTTAATTTCAAACGTTAACCCTTTACCTAACATGAAAAGCAGACGACACTTGCAAACACAATTTTTGAATAACTATTTTTTTTTACATTTTTTGTCTCAAAAACATAGGTTATAACCCCTCACTGGAACGAGCTCGATGAGCTCGTTCCAAAGAGGGGGCATAACCTATGTTTTTGAAACAAAAAAAATGAAAATATACTGAGAATTTGTTCACGATTTTTGAGAATAGCGCCGGCCGGTTTTGCCGTTACCATAGGTAAAGGGTTAAAGGCCTATATAAGTAATGAAATTTTGTTTATTTTGAAAATTCTCACCTCTGATATTATTATAATTTTTTTTCAAAACACGGCGACTGAGCTGCATTGGGGAAAATTCCAAAGCCTTTGCTTTTGTTTACGTATGAGTATACTTTCGATTTCCGGTCGAAGTCATCGGACAGAAAAAGCATGTAAAAACAACGCCGTCTAAAATCAAATAATGAAAAAGATCGCCTTCATACAGTATACTGTTATTAGATAGAGATTGCGCAGTTGCCATATTCAATGCAAGGTATCATGATACCTGTTGAAATTTCTTAGAATTACGATTTTTTTTTTTTTTTTATGGAAATTCGTGGTTACGAGTGATTTGCGCATGTCTGTCAAGCATGGAAACCATCTTCAATAAAAAATGCAGAGTGTTGTCCTTTTCCTATATTCGAAAGTGTTTTGAATGCCTAGCTTTGTTCTTGGATATATGAAGCACATTTGGCCACAAGTTGTTCTGATGAAATATTATTTTATTATCAGTTCTGGTGCGAATACGGTAGCAGACTTCCAGGAAACCAGTGGTGACTACAATCGACTCTATGAGTTGATTGCATATGTGTTTCGGGTTCTATACATCCCAGCCTTCATTTTGATGTATAATTTGTGTATATTTAATCTGAATTTGAGGAATGTGAGAGGTGAGAATTTCAAAATAAACAAAATTCCATTACTTATATAGCCCCTCAAGTAGGTATTCGGTTCAATTCGAAATCGGCTGCCCGATTCGTTTTCTCTCGAATCATTTTCATAGGTATATATCAGTCATCTTCGTCTTCCACAAAATGTATAGTTCAGATGGAATTCGTACATTATTTTATTTATTTATTTATTTATTTATTTATTTATTTATTGGTGTTTAAAGTCATATACTTATGCACAATGGCTAATCATGACCGTGACAGTTTTACGGGTGGAGGAAGCCGGAGTACCTGGAGAGAACCACCGAACAACGACGAGCAGCTTCCAGGTCCCCAACATTGTAACTCTGCACTCCAGCACAGGCAGGGTTAGATTGGTTGAAGACATGCGTACCATCGACGTGCAGTACGCCTTAGTACACGGCGTCATCGTGCCCCCATGTGAGACAATTGGGGTTAAGTGCCTTGCCCAAGGACACAACGTGGGAGTCCGAATTGATCGCTCAGACGGTCACCCATCGAATGATTAACATGGCTCGACGTTGCTTAACTTCGGTGATCTGACAAGAACCAGTTACAGCAACGCCACCGCGCTCCCCGGAAATCGTACACAAATAATGTTGAAATAAAAGACTTCAGTGAGATTAACATATATAACATCTGTACTCATGCCATCAGAAATGCTAATTCCATTATTACTAGTCACTACCACGGTTAAATGCAAATTTAAGGTTTCCAAACAATGTCGACGATGAACTATAATCCTTACAGGATAATATTTCAACTAGATCAAGGTATGCGTTCTACGAAGGCATGCCTTGATGATGTAGTTGGATTATTTTATCACTCGGGACTTGACCCATCACAGTCGAAACAATAGCACATCTAACGTCCATCGGTTATCTCCAAGGCGCCACTGATCCGATTCCGAGGTTCGTTTCGATTTCGAATAACCCTTTACCCAACGCCGACGATTTCAAAATTTATTATTTTAAATATCATTTTTAAAATTTTTTCAAAAAGTTTCAACAAAACCATATCATGTGACCCCTCTTTGGAAAGAGCTCGACGAGCTCGTTCCAAAGACGGGTCACATGATATGATTTTGTTGAAATTTTGTCGAAAAATAATATTTTTTCAGCTGCTGAATTTGCATATTACGCGAGCGGATGCGAACGATCCGTTGGGTAAAGGGATAATAGACGTGATTCGATTGGAAATACGATACGAATCTGAAATGTATGATTCGCATGCCGCTATTTCTTTCTTGATTTGGGTTGAAATTTCAAAAGGTCGTATTTAAAAAGGCGAGTCGCACACCATCAGGGACCACTAATCTTTATTGGTGGGTTTTAATATTGACAGAATAACTTCATTGTGATGACAAATCCACAGTTAAAAAAATCGCGACATCGACGCCGTAGCTGCGACGGGTGGTGCAATTTCACAAAATTCTAAGTCCATCAAGGGCCATAACTCCAAGAAAAATATTTGGAACAACACATGCATTGAACAGTGGCTAGACATCAATAAGATACACTTACATGCCAAATGTGAAGTCATTCCATCAAGTATTTCAAAAGTTATTGAGTTTTGAAACTCGTTGGTCACAGACAAACTCGTTGGTCACAGACAAACTCGTTGGTCACAGACAGACCGACCGACAAACAGACCGACAGACCGACATTGCCACTTATAGAGCTGCTAGCCGCAGCTAAAAAGAAAGTACGTTTACCAGTGATAATGATTCTCAATCCTTAGTTTTCCTTATCTGGTCTGTGTGGAGAATGAATCTCTCGCGTCTATTGGAAAGCGAGTTGTCGTTCTTATGCTAACCCCTCTGGTTGGTATTTGCAGTATTGTACACTTTGCGACTCCATTGATATCGGAATTCAAACTTTACACAGGACAACATCGAGGCTCCTCCTCCACCAACCCACCCCAGCCAGGGTTGGTTGGTGGAGGAGGTCCGGGTGTGATCTGCCCTAGCATATTCATTATTGAAAACTTTGGCGGTGTAATCAAGATATGACACATAGTTAAGCAGTAGTTGGACTTTCCATTAGTACGATCGCAACGTTTGGACAACGCTGTTCAAGACTATCACGATACAAACAAACGCACTCCCCAAAACAAAAAAAATCCGTATACCAACCGGAAGTAATTTATATTGGTCTCCATGGCACAGAAGAGTTTTAGGAATCAGGTGGCGATGATCTATTTAACGATGCAGGAAATACCACAACGCACTATTCACAACTACAGTTAAAACTTGACGTCCTGTCACAATAAGCGCAGAAAATGCTCGCTAGTTAATGCACTCCTTACTGCAGAGAAATAGTCTGAAATACACAGGAGCGTTAGGGCTGTGCAATGCAAAACGTAATATGTTATTAGCGAGGTCTGTACTGAAATCACGAACTGAACCGATCAAACAGAAAGAAAATATTGATACCACAGTATTGGAATGAGGATTACTACTAAATGATTGTGGGATAGATTTTTCACTTAGGAATTATGTACAATTTCTGACAACAAATCACAAGAAATACTTGCAATCTTTCTTCACTTGGACCACCGGGTTGCACCCGGTGGTCCATGTAATGAAAGTTTGCAAGTTTTCTTTTGCTATTATGGACAATTATAAATACTTTATGATTGGAGAATATATGGCGCTGCGATTAAATGGTAATCCACTCTATTCATTCAGTATATGAAGTCGAATTTTAATATCCATTTACGTCATTACATGTAGCTGTACATGTATCCCAGTAGAGGTTAGGCATAATGTTAATGATCTCTATTTACTAGTATAGAACTGTTGGGCACGCTTTTCTTTCTACAGGAATTGAGTTACGCTAATGGGGCAGTTTGAGTTTGATAGGGACAAAAAGTACGCTTATTCTGTACGCTATTACTTCAAACTACTGCACAATACAGTGACAGGAGTTCAAAATCGGTACAGGAGAGCTAAAGAACACTGAGCGGCGGTAAAATCGTGTACTTCTCCCAGAACAATTACAAACACTTATAGGAACAAATTATATTCTTCACATCAAAAGGAAGCAGAATACCAAATATCAAGTCATTTCAGCCCCTCGCTCATTAGAAGATAAAACTATTGTGAGGTATGTTTCCCCCGTTCCCAGCCAATTAATCTGAAAAAACACTGACATGGGCAACCTCAACCATTACGAACGCAATTTTTTATTGAAATTGGGGAAGCCGTTTGGAAGAAAATATGAACATTACCTTCACTACGGACAGCTGACAAGAAGTGACAACTAGAGCTCACCCTGATATTCGGGAACGTGAAATAAACTGTGGTGTTAGTTGCAGAAGGAGATGGACAGATCATTGACATACTAAACTTCTCACGTGACCAATGATGGGGTCATGTAGGGAAGGTCATTATGCCAGTGTCTGTGACTTTGCGTTCTACCGCACCACCCAAAGACACACTTTTTTCATTCACACGTTTTAATTTGCTGAAGCATTCACTTGAAGAAAGGAGAATAAGTGACAAACTTCACAAAGTTGGCCAAGATCAGCAGATCATTACATTGGTCGCAGATTGGTAAAGTTGCCGTATGCCTTTGAACATAGGGCGTGGCGTCAGCTAAAGGTGCCTCCAATCTCAAAGCCCAGGATTACGTATCAAATGAAATCGAATCGACTCTCGACTGGAAACTCAACGTACTTCAGGTTCTGGATTATTATAATCCCTGATGGGTACGGGTCTGGGATGGGAAAATCTCACCGGAGGGCAAGATATTTGGGCCAGACACGAGGCTTGCCGAGTGTCTGGACCAAATATCTCGTCCCGAGGGTGAGATTTTCCCATCCCACACCCGTACCCATCAGGGATTATTTTTCTCCCCCCACCATAGAGCGGTTACGTTAGCCAGAGTTAATCGGCGGTCACGTGCTGATATAATCAACTCATTTGGTATTCGTTGTTTTGAAAAACTAATGACACCATCGGAAAGACCATGCAAAAGTTAGGTATATACCACGAAATCAATTAGGAACGGTGGCATCTTGGGGTTTAAAGAGTTTCAGAGCATCAAACTTTGAACACACGGCATTCTGATGACGTCAGTATGAATTAGTTGGTAGCCAAAAACTATGCATAGCGTCATAATAACGTTATAAATGTATAACGTCACGTGGGTGGGGTGGGATACATCTGTCTCTCCCTGCTATCTCACCCTGGACAGACGTATGTTACACATGCAGTGGGGGTGGGGGGGGGGGGGGGGAGGGAGTGAGAAATTCCATCATCTTACAAGCGTAAATATAGTGTCAGCCTTCTTCCAAGTAATGAATGCAACCGCGACTCGTCTGGTTGGGAAAATAATTATGAGCGGAATATATTTTGATGTAAGTAATTTCGGAAGCGGAACCTCCTTGTACTTTTCTTGTGTCACCAGATTTCCTGTACAGGGGTTCAACAGCATACGCCTGGTAAGATGTTGAGACGATCTGGACGATTCGAGTGGATCGAGTGGATAAAATTATTACATTTAAGGCTGATATGTTCGCATCTTTTAAAGACAATCCCACCCCCCTCATTTCTCCCGCGCCTCTGTAACGTATGGGTTTATTATTATACACGTGGTTGGCAAGAGGAATGTGTTCACTGAGATGAATTCTATGTTGAGACCTGGACCTTTTTTGTTAATCTCTAGCTTATGGTGTGGAATTTTTGGTCAGTGTCTCGAAGCGACAAAATATGAGAGAATGAGAGGGACTACCAGGGGCATGAAGGACAATGGCGGCCAAGCATTCAGGCCACCAGTCTCATTATGTAAGAGATTCGACACTGTTATGGTCTGGAGCCAGTCTAGCCCTGAAATGGTTCAGCGCCTCTGTTTAGAATCAATCGAATAGGACATTTCTGTTGGTGGAAAAGATGAACCCATGGTTCGCTTTTCCGACCAACTGAAATATTCCAACCGATTGAATCTAAAACATTCAATCAACATTCATATTCGTTGAATCGATTCAAACAAAAATTTCCAATCGAGACTTGATTACGCGTGAATCCTCACCACAGCTTAGTTTTAGGACTACACGTGAATCCTCACCACAGCTGTAGTTTTAGAATTACGCGTGAATCCTCACCACAGATGTACTTTTAGGATTACGCGTGAATCCTCACCACTGTTGTGGTTTTAGGATTACATGCGTATCCTCACCACAGCTGTAGTTTTAGGATTTCGCGTGAATCATCACAAGTTATAATTTTAGGATTACGCGTGAATCCTCACCACAGCTGTAGTTTTAGGATTACGAGTGAATCCTCACCACAGCTGTAGTTTTCGGATTACTCGTGAGTCCACGCCACAATTATAATTTTAGGATTACATGTGAATCCTCACCACAGCTGTAGTTTTAGGATTACGAGTGAATCCTCACCACAGCTGTAGTTTTAGGATTAATCGTGAATCCTCACCACAGTTATAATTTTAGGATTACGTGTGAATCCTCACCACAGCTGTAGTTTAAGATTACACGTTAATCCTCACCACAGCTGTAGTTTTAGGATTACGTGTGGATCCTCACCACAGTTGTAGTTTTAGGATTACACATGAATCCTCACCACAGTTATAATTTTAGGATTACGCGTGAATCCTCACGACAGCTGTAGTTTTAGGATTACACGTGAATCCTCACCACAGTTATAATTTCAGGATTACGCGTGAATCCTCACCACAGTTATAATTTTAGGATTACGCGTGAATCCTCACCACAGTTATAATTTTAGGATTACGTATGAATCCTCGCCACAGCTGTTGTTTTAGGATCACCCTTGAATCCTCACCACAGTCATAATTTTAGGATCACCCTTGAATCCTCACCACAGTTATAATTTTAGGATTACACGTGAATCCTCACCACAGATATAATTTTAGGATTACATGTGAATCCTCACCACAGCTGTAGTTTTAGGATTACACGTGAATCCTCACCACAGATGTAGTTTTAGGATTACGTGTGAATCCTCACCACATTTGTAGTTTTAGGATTACGCGTGAATCCTCACCACAGTTGTAGTTTTAGGATTACGCATGAATCCTCATCACAGTTGTAGTCTTAGGATTACGCGTGGATCCTCACAACAGTTGTAGTTTTAGGATTACGCATGAATCCTCACCACACCTGTAGTTTTAGGATTACACGTGAATCCTCACCACACCTGTAGTTTTACGATTACACGTGGATCCTCACCACAGTTATAATTTTAGGATTACGGGTGAATCCTCGCCACAGCTGTAGTTTTAGGATCACCCTTGAATCCTCACCACAGTCATAATTTTAGGCTCACCCTTGAATCCTAACCACAGTTATAATTTTAGGATTACACGTGAATTCTCACCACAGCTGTAGTTTCAGGATTACACGTGAATCCTCACCACAGTTATAATTTTAGGATTACACGTGAATCCTCACCACAGCTGTAGTTTTAGGATTACACGTGAATCCTCACCACAGCTGTAGTTTTAGGATTACGCATGAATCCTCACCACAGTTGTAGTTTTAGGATTACGCGTGGATCCTCACAACAGTTGTAGTTTTAGGATTACACGTGAATCCTCACCACACCTGTAGTTTTAGGATTACAAGTGAATCCTCACCACACCTGTAGTTTTACGATTATGCATGGATCCTCACCACAGCTGTAGTTTTAGGATTACGCGTGGATCCTCACAACAGTTGTAGTTTTAGGATTACGCATGAATCCTCACCACACCTGTAGTTTTAGGATTACACGTGAATCCTCACCACAGTTATAATTTTAGGATTACACGTGAATGATCACAGCAGCTGTAGTTTTAGGATTACGCATGAATCCTCACCACAGCTGTAGTTTTAGGATTATGCGTAAATCCTCACCACACCTGTAGTTTCAGGATTACTTCTGAATCATCACCACAGGTGGTAGTTTTAGGATTACGCGTGAATCCTCACCACAGTTGTAGTTTTAGGATTACGCGTGAATCCTCAGCACAGTTGTAGTTCTAGGATTACGCGTGAATTCTCACCACAGTTGGAGTTTTAGGATTACGTGTGGATCCTCACAACAGTTGTAATTTTAGGATTATGCATGAATCCTCACCACACCTGTAGTTTTAGGATTACAAGTGAATCTGCACCACACCTGTAGTTTTACGATTACGCGTGGATCCTCACCACAGCTGTAGTTTTAGGATTATGCATGAATCCTCACCACACCTGTAGTTTTAGGATTACAAGTGAATCTGCACCACACCTGTAGTTTTACGATTACGCGTGGATCCTCACCACAGCTGTAGTTTTAGGATTACACGTGAATCCTCACCACACCTGTAGTTTTAGGATTACGCGTGAATCATCACCACAGTTGTAGTTTTAGGATTACGCATGAATCCTCACCACACCTGTAGGTTTAGGATTACGCATGAATCCTCACCACACCTGTAGTTCTAGGATTACGCGTAAATCCTCACCACAGCTGTAGGTTTAGGATTACGCGTGAATCCTCACCACACCTGTAGTTTTAGGATTACACGTGAATCCTCACCACAGCTGTAGTTTTAGGATTACGCGCGAATCCTCACCACACCTGTAGTTTTAGGATTATGCCTGAATCCTCACCACAGTTGTAATTTTAGGATTACGTGTGAATCCTCACCACACCTGTAGTTTTAGGATTACGCGTGAATCATCACCACAGCTGTAGTCTAAGGATTTCGCGTGAATCCTCACCACAGCTGTAGTTTTAGGATAACACGTGAATCCTCACCACACCTGTAGTTTTAGGATTATGTGTGAATCATCACCACAGCTGTAGTTTTACGATTACGCGTGGATCCTCACCACAGCTGTAGTTTTAGGATTACACGTGAATCCTCACCACACCTGTAGTCTTAGGATTACGCGTGAATCATCACCACAGCTGTAGTTTTAGGATTATGCATGAATCCTCACCACACCTGTAGTTTTAGGATTACGCGTTAATCCTCACCACACCTGTAGTTTTAGGATTACGCGTGAATCCTCACCACAGTTGTAGTTTTAGGATTACGCGTGAATCCTCACCACACCTGTAGTTTTAGGATTACATGTGAATCCTCACCACAGTTGTAGTTTTAGGATTACGCATGAATCTTCACCACAGTTGTAGTTTTAGGATAACGCATGAATCCTCACCACACCTGTAGTTATAGGATTACACATGAATCCTCACCACAGCTGTAGTTTTAGGATTACGCATGAATCCTCACCACACCTGTAGTTTTAGGATTATGTGTGAATCATCACCACAGTTGTAGTTTTAGGATTACGCGTGAATCCTCACCACAACTGTAGTTTTAGGATTATACGTAAATCCTCACCACAGCTGTAGTTTTAGGATTACGCGTGAATCCTCACCACAGCTGTAGTTTTAGGATTATGCGTGAATCCTCACCACAGCTGTAGTTTTAGGATTACACGTGAATCCTCACCACAGTTGTAGTTTTAGGATTATGCGTGAATCCTCACCACACCTGTAGTTTTAGGATTACACGTGAATCCTCACCACAGCTGTAGTTTTAGGATTACGCGTGAATCCTCGCCTCACCTGTAGTCTGAGGATTATGCCTGAATCCTCACCACCGTTGTAATTTTAGGATTACGCGTGAATCCTCACCACACCTGTAGTTTTAGGATTACACGTGAATCCTCACCACAGTTGTAGTTTTAGGATTATGCGTGAATCCTCACCACACCTGTAGTTTTAGGATTACACGTGAATCCTCACCACAGCTGTAGTTTTAGGATTACACGTAAATCCTCACCACACCTGTAGTTTTAGGATTACACGTGAATCCTCACCACAGCTGTAGTTTTAGGATTACGCGTGAATCCTCACCACAGCTGTAGTTTTAGGATTACGCATGAATCCTCACCACACCTGTAGTTTTAGGATTACATGTGAATCCTCACCACACCTGTAGTTTTAGGATTACACGTAAATCCTCACCACACCTGTAGTTTTAGGATTACATGTGAATCCTCACCACACCTGTAGTTTTAGGATTACACGTGAATCCTCACCACAGCTGTAGTTTTAGGATTACGCGTGAATCCTCGCCTCACCTGTAGTTTTAGGATTATGCCTGAATCCTCACCACCGTTGTAATTTTAGGATTACGCGTGAATCCTCACCACACCTGTAGTTTTAGGATTACACGTGAATCCTCACCACAGCTGTAGTTTTGGGATTACACACGAATCCTCACCACACCTGTAGTTTTAGCATTACACGTGAATCCTCACCATAGCTGTAGTTTTAGGATTACGCGTGAATCCTCACCACAACTGTAGTTTTAGGATTATACGTAAATCATCACCACAGCTGTAGTTTTAGGATTACACGTGAATCCTCACCACAGCTGTAGTTTTAGGATTACAGTGAATCCTCACCACACCTGTAGTTTTAGGATTACACGTGAATCCTCACCACAGCTGTAGTTTTAGGATTACAGTGAATCCTCACCACACCTGTAGTTTTAGGATTATGCGTGAATCCTCACCACACCTGTAGTTTTAGGATTACACGTGAATCCTCACCACAGCTGTAGTTTTAGGATTACGCGTGAATCCTCGCCTCACCTGTAGTTTTAGGATTATGCCTGAATCCTCACCACCGTTGTAATTTTAGGATTACGCGTGAATTCTCACCACACCTGTAGTTTTAGGATTACACGTGAATCCTCACCACAGCTGTAGTTTTGGGATTACACACGAATCCTCACCACACCTGTAGTTTTAGCATTACACGTGAATCCTCACCATAGCTGTAGTTTTAGGATTACGCATGAATCCTCACCACAACTGTAGTTTTAGGATTACACATGAATCCTCACCACACCTGTAGATTAGGATTACACGTGAATCCTCACCACAGCTGTAGTCTTAGGATTACGCATGAATCCTCACCACAGCTGTAGTTTTAGGATTACACATAAATCCTCACCACACCTGTAGTTTTAGGATTACACGTGAATCCTCACGACAGTTGTAGTTTTAGGATTACACGTGAATCCTCACCACAGTTGTAGTTTTAGGATTGCGCGTGAATCCTCACCACACCTGTAGTTTTAGGATTACACGTGAATCCTCACCACAGCTGTAGTTTTAGGATTACACGTGAATCCTCACCACAGCTGTAATTTTAGGATTACGTGTGAATCATTACCACAGTTGTAGTTTTAGGATTACGCGTGAATCCTCACCACACCTGTAGTTTCAGGATTACGCGTGAATCATCACCACAGTTGTAGTTTTAGGATTACGCATGAATCCCCACCACACCTGTAGTTTTAGGATTACACGTGAATCCCCACCACGGCTGTAGTTTTAGGATTACACGTGAATCCTCACCACAGCTGTAGTTTTACGATTACGCGTGGATCCTCACCACAGCTGTAGTTTCAGGATTACACGTGAATCCTCACCACACCTGTAATGTTAGGACAACGCGTGAATCATCACCACAGTCGTAGTTTTAGGATTACGCATGAATCCTCACCACACCTGTAGTTTTAGGATTACACGTGAATCCTCACCACAGATGTAGTTTTAGGATTACACGTGAATCCTCACCACAGCTGTAGTTTTAGGATTACGCGTGAATTCTCACCACACCTGTAGTTTTAGGATTACACGTGAATCATCACCACACCTGTAGTTTTAGGATTACGCGTGAATCCTCACCACAGTTGTAGTTTTAGGATTACATGTGAATCCTCATCACACCTTTAGTTTTAGGATTACACGTGAATCCTCACCACAGCTGTAGTTTTAGGATTACGCGTGGATCCTCACAACAGTTTTAGTTTTAGGATTTTGCATGAATCCTCACGACACCTGCAGTTTTAGGATTACACGTGAATCCTCACCACACCTGTAGTTTTACGATTACACGTGGATCCTCACCATAGCTGTAGTTTCAGGATTACGCATGAATCCTCACCACAGCTGTAGTTTTAGGATTACAGTGAATCCTCACCACACCTGTAGTTTTAGGATTACGCATGAATCCTCACCATACCTGTAGTTTTAGGATTACACGTGAATCCTCACCATACCTGTAGTTTTAGGATTACACGTGAATCCTCACCACAGCAGTAGTTTTTGGATTACACGTGAATCCTCACCATAGCTGTAGTTGTAGGATTACAGTGAATCCTCACCACGCCTGTAGTTTTAGGATTACGCATGAATCCTCACCATACCTGTAGTTTTAGGATTACACGTGAATCCTCACCATACCTGTAGTTTTAGGATTACACGTGAATCCTCACCACAGCAGTAGTTTTTGGATTACACGTGAATCCTCACCACAGCTGTAGTTTTAGGATTACACGTGAATCCTCACCATAGCTGTAGTTTTAGGATTACGCGTGAATCCTCACCACACCTGTAGTTTTAGGATTACACGTGAATCCTCACCACAGCTGTAGTTTTAGGATTACACGTGAATCCTCACCATAGCTGTAGTTTTAGGATTACACGTGAATCCTCACCACAGCTGTAGTTTTAGGATTACACGTGAATCCTCACCACAGCTGTAGTTTTAGGATTACGCATGAATCCTCACCACAGCTGTAGTTTTAGGATTACACGTGAATCCTCACCACAGCTGTAGTTTTAGGATTACACGTGAATCCTCACCATAGCAGTAGTTTTAGGATTACACGTGAATCCTCACCACAGCTGTAGTTTTAGGATTACACGTGAATCCTCACCACAGCTGTAGTTTTAGGATTACGCATGAATCCTCACCATAGCTGTAGTTTTAGGATTACACGTGAATCCTCACCATAGCTGTAGTTTTAGGATTACACGTGAATCCTCACCACAGCTGTAGTTTTAGGATTACGTGTGAATCCTCACGACAGTTGTAGTTTTAGGATTACACGTGAATCCTCACCACAGTTGTAGTTTTAGGATTACACGTGAATCCTCACCACAGTTGTAGTTTTAGGATTACACGTGAATCCTCACCACAGTTGTAGTTTTAGGATTACACGTGAATCCTCACCACAGCTGTAGTTTTAGGATTACGCATGAATCCTCACCACAGCTGTAGTTTTAGGATTACGCATGAATCCTCACCATAGCTGTAGTTTTAGGATTACACGTGAATCCTCACCACAGCTGTAGTTTTAGGATTACGTGTGAATCCTCACGACAGTTGTAGTTTTAGGATTACACGTGAATCCTCACCACAGTTGTAGTTTTAGGATTACACGTGAATCCTCACCACAGCTGTAGTTTTAGGATTACACGTGAATCCTCACCACAGCTGTAGTTTTAGGATTACGCATGAATCCTCACCACAGCTGTAGTTTTAGGATTACGCATGAATCCTCACCATAGCAGTAGTTTTAGGATTACGCATGAATCCTCACCACAGCTGTAGTTTTAGGATTACACGTGAATCCTCACCACACCTGTAGTTTTAGGATTACACGTGAATCCTCACCACAGCTGTAGTTTTAGGATTACAAGTGAATCCGCACCACACCTGTAGTTTTACGATTACGCGTGGATCCTCACCACACCTGTAGTTTTAGGATTACACGTAAATCCTCACCACAGCTGTAGTTTTAGGATTACACGTGAATCCTCACCATAGCAGTAGTTTTAGGATTACACGTGAATCCTCACCATAGCTGTAGATTTAGTATTACACGTGAATCCTCACCACAGCTGTAGTTTTAGGATTACGCATGAATCCTCACCACAGCTGTAGTTTTAGGATTACACACGAATCCTCACCATAGCAGTAGTTTTAGGATTACACGTGAATCCTCACCATAGCTGTAGTTTTAGTATTACACGTGAATCCTCACCACAGCTGTAGTTTTAGGATTACGCATGAATCCTCACCACAGCTGTAGTTTTAGTATTACACGTGAATCCTCACCACATCAGTAGTTTTAGGATTACACGTGAATCCTCACCATAGCAGTAGTTTTAGGATTACACGTGAATCCTCACCATAGCTGTAGTTTTAGGATTACACGTGAATCCTCACCACATCAGTAGTTTTAGGATTACACGTGAATCCTCACCATAGCAGTAGTTTTAGGATTACACGTGAATCCTCACCATAGCTGTAGTTTTAGGATTACACGTGAATCCTCACCACATCAGTAGTTTTAGGATTACACGTGAATCCTCACCATAGCAGTAGTTTTAGGATTACGCATGAATCCTCACCACAGCTGTAGTTTTAGGATTACACGTGAATCCTCACCATGCCTGTAGTTTTAGGATTACACGTGAATCCTCACCATAGCTGTAGTTTCAGGATTACACGTGAATCCTCACCACAGCTGTAGTTTTAGGATTACACGTGAATCCTCACCACACCTGTAGTTTTAGGATTACACGTGAATCCTCACCATAGCTGTAGTTTCAGGATTACACGTGAATCCTCACCATAGCAGTAGTTTTAGGATTACGCATGAATCCTCACCATAGCTGTAGTTTTAGGATTACACGTGAATCCTCACCACAGCTGTAGTTTTAGGATTACACGTGAATCCCCACCACAGCTGTAGTTTCAGGATTACACGTGAATCCGCACCACAGCTGTAGTTTTACGATTACGCGTGGATCCTCACCACAGCTGTAGTTTCAGGATTACATGTGAATCCTCACCACACCTGTAATTTTAGGATTACGCGTGAATCTTCACCAGAGTTGTAGTTTCAGGATTACACTTGAATCCTCACCACACCTGTAATTTTAGGATTACGCGTGAATCATCACCACAGTTGTAGTTTTAGGATTATGCATGAATCCTCATCACACCTGTAGTTTTAGGATTACGCGTGAATCCTCACCACACCTGTAGTTTTAGGATTACGCGTGAATCCTCACCACAGTTGTAGTTTTAGGATTACATGTGAATCCTCATCACAGCTGTAGTTTTAGGATTACGCGTGGATCCTCTCAACAGTTGTAGTTTTAGGATTTTGCATGAATCCTCACCACACCTGCAGTTTTAGGATTACACGTGAATCCTCACCACACCTGTAGTTTTAGGATTACACGTGAATCCTCACCACAGCTGTAGTTTTAGGATTACACGTGAATCCTCACCACACCTTTAGTTTTAGGATTACACGTGAATCCTCACCACAGCTGTAGTTTTAGGATTACGCGTGAATCCTCACCACAGTTGTAGTTTTAGGATTACATGTGAATCCTCATCACACCTTTAGTTTTAGGATTACACGTTAATCCTCACCACAGCTGTAGTTTTAGGATTACACGTGAATCCTCACCACACCTGTAGTTTTAGGATTACGCGTGAATCCTCACCACAGTTGTAGTTTTAGGATTACATGTGAATCCTCATCACACCTTTAGTTTTAGGATTACACGTGAATCCTCACCACAGCTGTAGTTTTAGGATTACGCGTGGATCCTCCCAACAGTTGTACTTTTAGGATTTTGCATGAATCCTCACCACACCTGCAGTTTTAGGATTACACGTGAATCCTCACCACACCTGTAGTTTTACGATTACACGTGGATGCTCACCACAGCTGTAGTTTTAGGATTACGCGTGAATCCTCACCACACCTGTAGTTTTAGGATTATGCCTGAATCCTCACCACCGTTGTAATTAGAGGATTACGCGTGAATCCTCACCACAGCTCTAGGTTTAGGATTACGCGTGAATCATCACCACAGCTGTAGTTTTAGGATTTTGCGTGAATCCTCACCACAGCTGTAGTTTTAGGATTACACGTAAATCCTCACCACAGATGTAGTTTTAGGATTACGCGTGAATCCTCACCACAACTGTAGTTTTAGGATTACGCGTGAATCTTCACCACAGCTGTAGTTTTAGTATTATGCATGATTCCTGACCACAGCTGTAGTTTTAGGATTACACGTGAATCCTCACCACAGCTGTAGTTTTAGAATTACGCGTGAATCCTAACCACAGCTGTAGTTTTGGGATTACACATGAATCCTCACCATAGCTGTAGTTTTAGGATTACACGTGAATCCTCACCACAGCTGTAGTTTTAGGATTACACGTGAATCCTCACCATAGCTGTAGTTTTAGGATTACGCGTGAATCCTCACCACAGCTGTAGTTTTAGGATTACGCGTGAGTGAATCCTCACCACAGTTGTAGTTTTAGGATTACACGTGAATCCTCACCACAGTTGAAGTTTTAGGATTACACGTGAATCCTCACCACAGCTGTAGTTTTAGGATTACACGCGAATCCTCACCATAGCTGTAGTTTTAGGATTACACGTGAATCCTCACCACAGCTGTAGTTTTAGGATTACACGTGAATCCTCACCACAGCTGTAGTTTTAGGATTACACGTGAATCCTCACCACAGCTGTAGTTTTAGGATTACGCATGAATCCTCACCACGCCTGTAGTTTTAGGATTACACGTGAATCCTCACCATACCTGTAGTTTTAGGATTACGGATGAATCCTCACCACAGCTGTAGTTTTAGGATTACACGTGAATCCTCACCACACCTGTAGTTTTAGGATTACACGTGAATCCTCACCATAGCTGTAGTTTTAGGATTACACGTGAATCCTCACCATAGCTGTAGTTTTAGGATTACACGTGAATCCTCACCACAGCTGTAGTTTTAGGATTACAGTGAATCCTCACCATAGCTGTAGTTTTAGGATTACACGTGAATCCTCACCACGCCTGTAGTTTTAGGATTACACGTGAATCCTCACCATACCTGTAGTTTTAGGATTACGGATGAATCCTCACCATAGCAGTAGTTTTAGGATTACGCATGAATCATCACCACAGCTGTAGTTTTAGGATTACGCATGAATCCTCACCACAGCTGTAGTTTTAGGATTACACGTGAATCCTCACCACAGCTGTAGTTTTAGGATTACACGTGAATCCTCACCATAGCAGTAGTTTTAGGATTACACGTGAATCCTCACCACAGTTGTAGTTTTAGGATTACGCGTGAATCCTCACCACAGTTGTAGTTTTAGGATTACAGTGAATCCTCACCATAGCTGTAGTTTTAGGATTACGCGTGAATCCTCACCACAGCTGTAGTTTTAGGATTACAGTGAATCCTCACCATAGCTGTAGTTTTAGGATTACACGTGAATCCTCACCACGCCTGTAGTTTTAGGATTACACGTGAATCCTCACCACATCAGTAATTTTAGGATTACACGTGAATCCTCACCACAGCTGTAGTTTTAGGATTACACGTGAATCCTCACCACAGCTGTAGTTTTAGGATTACACGTGAATCCTCACCACAGCTGTAGTTTTAGGATTACACGTGAATCCTCACCATAGCAGTAGTTTTAGGATTACACGTGAATCCTCACCACAGTTGTAGTTTTAGGATTATGCGTGAATCCTCACCACAGTTGTAGTTTTAGGATTACAGTGAATCCTCACCATAGCTGTAGTTTTAGGATTACGCGTGAATCCTCACCACAGCTGTAGTTTTAGGATTACACGTGAATCCTCACCACAGATGTAGTTTTAGGATTACACGTGAATCCTCACCACACCTGTAGTTTTAGGATTACGCGTCAATCCTCACCACAGTTGTAGTTTTAGGATTACGCGTGAATCCTCACCACACCTGTAGTTTTAGGATTACACGTGAATCCTCACCATAGCTGTAGTTTTAGGATTACGCGTGAATCCTCACCACACCTGTAGTTTTAGGATTACACGTGAATCCTCACCATAGCTGTAGTTTTAGGATTACGCGTGAATCCTCACCACAGCTGTAGTTTTAGGATTACGCGTGAGTGAATTCTCACCACACCTGTAGTTTTAGGATTACGCGTCAATCCTCACCACACCTGTAGTTTTAGGATTACACGTGAATCCTCACCATAGCTGTAGTTTTAGGATTACACGTGAATCCTCACCATAGCTGTAGTTTTAGGATTACGCGTCAATCCTCACCACACCTGTAGTTTTAGGATTACACGTGAATCCTCACCATAGCTGTAGTTTTAGGATTACGCGTGAATCCTCACCACACCTGTAGTTTTAGGATTACACGTGAATCCTCACCACAGCTGTAGTTTTAGGATTACACGTGAATCCTCACCATAGCAGTAGTTTTAGGATTACACGTGAATCCTCACCACAGTTGTAGTTTTAGGATTACAGTGAATCCTCACCATAGCTGTAGTTTTAGGATTACAGTGAATCCTCACCACAGCTGTAGTTTTAGGATTACGCGTGAATCCTCACCACAGCTGTAGTTTTAGGATTACACGTGAGTGAATTCTCACCACACCTGTAGTTTTAGGATTACGCGTCAATCCTCACCACACCTGTAGTTTTAGGATTACACGTGAATCCTCACCATAGCTGTAGTTTTAGGATTACGCGTGAATCCTCACCACACCTGTAGTTTTAGGATTACACGTGAATCCTCACCATAGCTGTCGTTTTAGGATTACGCGTGAATCCTCACCACACCTGTAGTTTTAGGATTACACGTGAATCCTCACCATAGCTGTAGTTTTAGGATTACGCGTGAATCCTCACCACAGCTGTAGTTTTAGGATTACGCGTGAGTGAATCCTCACCACAGCTGTAGTTTTAGGATTACACGTGAATTCTCACCACAGCTGTAGTTTTAGGATTACACGTGAATCCTCACCACACCTGTAGTTTTAGGATTACGCGTCAATCCTCACCACAGTTGTAGTTTTAGGATTACACGTGAATCCTCACCACACCTGTAGTTTTAGGATTACACGTGAATCCTCACCACACCTGTAGTTTTAGGATTACACGTGAATCCTCACCACAGCTGTAGTTTTAGGATTACACGTGAATCCTCACCATAGCTGTAGTTTTAGGATTACACGTGAACCCTCACCATAGCTGTAGTTTTAGGATTACACGTGAATCCTCACCATAGCTGTAGTTTTAGGATTACACGTGAATCCTCACCACACCTGTAGTTTTAGGATTACACGTGAATCCTCACCATAGCTGTAGTTTTAGGATTACACGTGAATCCTCACCATAGCTGTAGTTTTAGGATTACACGTGAATCCTCACCATAGCTGTAGTTTTAGGATTACACGTGAATCCTCACCACAGCTGTAGTTTTAGGATTACGCGTGAATCCTCACCATAGCTGTAGTTTTAGGATTACACGTGAATCCTCACCACAGCTGTAGTTTTAGGATTACACGTGAATCCTCACCATAGCTGTAGTTTTAGGATTACGCGTGAATCCTCACCATAGCTGTAGTTTTAGGATTACGCGTGAGTGAATTCTCACCACAGCTGTAGTTTTAGGATTACACGTGAATCCTCACCACAGCTGTAATTTTAGGATTACACGTGAATCCTCACCACAGATGAAGTTTTAGGATTACACGTGAATCCTCACCACAGCTGTAGTTTTAGGATTACGCGTGAGTGAATTCTCACCACAGCTGTAGTTTTAGGATTACAGTGAATCCTCACCACAGCTGTAGTTTTAGGATTACACGTGAATCCTCACCACAGCTGTAGTTTTAGGATTACACGTGAATCCTCACCATAGCTGTAGTTTTAGGATTACAGTGAATCCTCACCACACCTGTAGTTTTAGGATTACACGTGAATCCTCACCACAGCTGTAGTTTTAGGATTACACGTGAATCCTCACCACACCTGTAGTTTTAGGATTACAGTGAATCCTCACCACGCCTGTAGTTTTAGGATTACACGTGAATCCTCACCACAGCTGTAGTTTTAGGATTACACGTGAATCCTCACCACAGCTGTAGTTTTAGGATTATGTGTGAATCCTCACCACAGCTGTAGTTTTAGGATTACACGTGAATCCTCACCACAGATGAAGTTTTAGGATTACACGTGAATCCTCACCACTGCTGTAGTTTTAGGATTACACGTGAATCCTCACCACAGCTGTAGTTTTAGGATTACACGTGAATCCTCACCACAGTTGTAGTTTTAGGATTACACGTGAATCCTCACCACAGCTGTAGTTTTAGGATTACACGTGAATCCTCACCACAGCTGTAGTTTTACGATTACACGTGAATCCTCACCATAGCAGTAGTTTTAGGATTACACGTGAATCCTCACCATAGCAGTAGTTTTTGGATTACACGTGAATCCTCACCACAGCTGTAGTTTTAGGATTACACGTGAATCCTCACCACAGCTGTAGTTTTAGGATTACACGTGAATCCTCACCACAGCTGTAGTTTTAGGATTACGCGTGAATCCTCACCACAGCTGTAGTTTTAGGATTACAGTGAATCCTCACCACAGCTGTAGTTTTAGGATTACAGTGAATCCTCACCACAGCTGTAGTTTTAGGATTACAGTGAATCCTCACCATACCTGTAGTTTTAGGATTACACGTGAATCCTCACCACAGTTGTAGTTTTAGGATTACACGTGAATCCTCACCACAGCTGTAGTTTTAGGATTACAGTGAATCCTCACCACAGCTGTAGTTTTAGGATTACACGTGAATCCTCACCACAGCTGTAGTTTTACGATTACACGTGAATCCTCACCATAGCAGTAGTTTTAGGATTACACGTGAATCCTCACCATAGCAGTAGTTTTTGGATTACACGTGAATCCTCACCACAGCTGTAGTTTTAGGATTACACGTGAATCCTCACCACAGCTGTAGTTTTAGGATTACAGTGAATCCTCACCACAGCTGTAGTTTTAGGATTACACGTGAATCCTCACCACAGTTGTAGTTTTAGGATTACACGTGAATCCTCACCACAGCTGTAGTTTTAGGATTACAGTGAATCCTCACCACAGCTGTAGTTTTAGGATTACACGTGAATCCTCACCACAGCTGTAGTTTTAGGATTACAGTGAATCCTCACCACAGCTGTAGTTTTAGGATTACACGTGAATCCTCACCACAGCTGTAGTTTTAGGATTACACGTGAATCCTCACCACACCTGTAGTTTTAGGATTACACGTGAATCCTCACCACAGCTGTAGTTTTAGGATTACACGTGAATCCTCATCACAGCTGTAGTTTTAGGATTACACGTGAATCCTCACCACAGCTGTAGTTTTAGGATTACACGTGAATCCTCACCACAGCTGTAGTTTTAGGATTACACGTGAATCCTCACCACAGTTGTAGTTTTAGGATTACACGTGAATCCTCACCATAGCTGTAGTTTTAGGATTACACGTGAATCCTCACCACAGCTGTAGTTTTAGGATTACGCGTGAATCCTCACCACAGCTGTAGTTTTAGGATTACACGTGAATCCTCACCACAGCTGTAGTTTTAGGATTACACGTGAATCCTCACCACAGCTGTAGTTTTAGGATTACGCGTGAGTGAATTCTCACCACAGCTGTAGTTTTAGGATTACGCGTGAATCCTCACCACACCTGTAGTTTTAGGATTACGCGTCAATCCTCACCACAGCTGTAGTTTTAGGATTACACGTGAATCCTCATCATAGCTGTAGTTTTAGGATTACACGTGAATCCTCACCACAGCTGTAGTTTTAGGATTACACGTGAATCCTCACCACACCTGTAGTTTTAGGATTACAGTGAATCCTCACCACACCTGTAGTTTTAGGATTACACGTGAATCCTCACCACAGCTGTAGTTTTAGGATTACACGTGAATCCTCACCACAGCTGTAGTTTTAGGATTATGTGTGAATCCTCACCACAGCTGTAGTTTTAGGATTACACGTGAATCCTCACCACAGATGAAGTTTTAGGATTACACGTGAATCCTCACCACTGCTGTAGTTTTAGGATTACACGTGAATCCTCACCACAGCTGTAGTTTTAGGATTACACGTGAATCCTCACCACAGTTGTAGTTTTAGGATTACACGTGAATCCTCACCACAGCTGTAGTTTTAGGATTACACGTGAATCCTCACCACAGCTGTAGTTTTACGATTACACGTGAATCCTCACCATAGCAGTAGTTTTAGGATTACACGTGAATCCTCACCATAGCAGTAGTTTTTGGATTACACGTGAATCCTCACCACAGCTGTAGTTTTAGGATTACACGTGAATCCTCACCACAGCTGTAGTTTTAGGATTACACGTGAATCCTCACCACAGCTGTAGTTTTAGGATTACACGTGAATCCTCACCACAGCTGTAGTTTTAGGATTACGCGTGAATCCTCACCACAGCTGTAGTTTTAGGATTACAGTGAATCCTCACCACAGCTGTAGTTTTAGGATTACAGTGAATCCTCACCACAGCTGTAGTTTTAGGATTACAGTGAATCCTCACCATACCTGTAGTTTTAGGATTACACGTGAATCCTCACCACAGTTGTAGTTTTAGGATTACACGTGAATCCTCACCACAGCTGTAGTTTTAGGATTACAGTGAATCCTCACCACAGCTGTAGTTTTAGGATTACACGTGAATCCTCACCACAGCTGTAGTTTTACGATTACACGTGAATCCTCACCATAGCAGTAGTTTTAGGATTACACGTGAATCCTCACCATAGCAGTAGTTTTTGGATTACACATGAATCCTCACCACAGCTGTAGTTTTAGGATTACACGTGAATCCTCACCACAGCTGTAGTTTTAGGATTACAGTGAATCCTCACCACAGCTGTAGTTTTAGGATTACACGTGAATCCTCACCACAGTTGTAGTTTTAGGATTACACGTGAATCCTCACCACAGCTGTAGTTTTAGGATTACACATGAATCCTCACCACAGCTGTAGTTTTAGGATTACACGTGAATCCTCACCACAGTTGTAGTTTTAGGATTACACGTGAATCCTCACCACAGTTGTAGTTTTAGGATTACACATGAATCCTCACCACAGCTGTAGTTTTAGGATTACACGTGAATCCTCACCACAGCTGTAGTTTTAGGATTACAGTGAATCCTCACCACAGCTGTAGTTTTAGGATTACACGTGAATCCTCACCACAGTTGTAGTTTTAGGATTACACGTGAATCCTCACCACAGCTGTAGTTTTAGGATTACAGTGAATCCTCACCACAGCTGTAGTTTTAGGATTACACGTGAATCCTCACCACAGCTGTAGTTTTAGGATTACAGTGAATCCTCACCACAGCTGTAGTTTTAGGATTACACGTGAATCCTCACCACAGCTGTAGTTTTAGGATTACACGTGAATCCTCACCACAGCTGTAGTTTTAGGATTACACGTGAATCCTCACCACAGCTGTAGTTTTAGGATTACACGTGAATCCTCACCACAGCTGTAGTTTTAGGATTACACGTGAATCCTCACCACAGCTGTAGTTTTAGGATTACACGTGAATCCTCACCACAGCTGTAGTTTTACGATTACACGTGAATCCTCACCATAGCAGTAGTTTTAGGATTACACGTGAATCCTCACCATAGCAGTAGTTTTTGGATTACACGTGAATCCTCACCACAGCTGTAGTTTTAGGATTACACGTGAATCCTCACCACAGCTGTAGTTTTAGGATTACACGTGAATCCTCACCACAGCTGTAGTTTTAGGATTACACGTGAATCCTCACCACAGCTGTAGTTTTAGGATTACGCGTGAATCCTCACCACAGCTGTAGTTTTAGGATTACAGTGAATCCTCACCACAGCTGTAGTTTTAGGATTACAGTGAATCCTCACCACAGCTGTAGTTTTAGGATTACAGTGAATCCTCACCATACCTGTAGTTTTAGGATTACACGTGAATCCTCACCACAGTTGTAGTTTTAGGATTACACGTGAATCCTCACCACAGCTGTAGTTTTAGGATTACAGTGAATCCTCACCACAGCTGTAGTTTTAGGATTACACGTGAATCCTCACCACAGCTGTAGTTTTACGATTACACGTGAATCCTCACCATAGCAGTAGTTTTAGGATTACACGTGAATCCTCACCATAGCAGTAGTTTTTGGATTACACATGAATCCTCACCACAGCTGTAGTTTTAGGATTACACGTGAATCCTCACCACAGCTGTAGTTTTAGGATTACAGTGAATCCTCACCACAGCTGTAGTTTTAGGATTACACGTGAATCCTCACCACAGTTGTAGTTTTAGGATTACACGTGAATCCTCACCACAGCTGTAGTTTTAGGATTACACATGAATCCTCACCACAGCTGTAGTTTTAGGATTACACGTGAATCCTCACCACAGTTGTAGTTTTAGGATTACACGTGAATCCTCACCACAGTTGTAGTTTTAGGATTACACATGAATCCTCACCACAGCTGTAGTTTTAGGATTACACGTGAATCCTCACCACAGCTGTAGTTTTAGGATTACAGTGAATCCTCACCACAGCTGTAGTTTTAGGATTACACGTGAATCCTCACCACAGTTGTAGTTTTAGGATTACACGTGAATCCTCACCACAGCTGTAGTTTTAGGATTACAGTGAATCCTCACCACAGCTGTAGTTTTAGGATTACACGTGAATCCTCACCACAGCTGTAGTTTTAGGATTACAGTGAATCCTCACCACAGCTGTAGTTTTAGGATTACACGTGAATCCTCACCACAGCTGTAGTTTTAGGATTACACGTGAATCCTCACCACACCTGTAGTTTTAGGATTACGCGTGAATCCTCACCACACCTGTAGTTTTAGGATTACACGTGAATCCTCACCACAGCTGTAGTTTTAGGATTACACGTGAATCCTCATCATAGCTGTAGTTTTAGGATTACACGTGAATCCTCACCACAGCTGTAGTTTTAGGATTACACGTGAATCCTCACCACAGCTGTAGTTTTAGGATTACACGTGAATCCTCACCACAGTTGTAGTTTTAGGATTACACGTGAATCCTCACCATAGCTGTAGTTTTAGGATTACACGTGAATCCTCACCACAGCTGTAGTTTTAGGATTACGCGTGAATCCTCACCACAGCTGTAGTTTTAGGATTACACGTGAATCCTCACCACAGCTGTAGTTTTAGGATTACACGTGAATCCTCACCACAGCTGTAGTTTTAGGATTACGCGTCAATCCTCACCACAGCTGTAGTTTTAGGATTACACGTGAATCCTCACCACACCTGTAGTTTTAGGATTACGCGTCAATCCTCACCACAGCTGTAGTTTTAGGATTACACGTGAATCCTCATCATAGCTGTAGTTTTAGGATTACGCGTGAATCCTCATCATAGCTGTAGTTTTAGGATTACACGTGAATCCTCACCACAGCTGTAGTTTTAGGATTACGCGTCAATCCTCACCATAGCTGTAGTTTTAGGATTACACGTGAATCCTCACCATAGCTGTAGTTTTAGGATTACGCGTGAATCCTCACCACACCTGTAGTTTTAGGATTACACGTGAATCCTCACATAGCTGTAGTTTTAGGATTACACGTGAATCCTCACCACACCTGTAGTTTTAGGATTACGCGTCAATCCTCACCATAGCTGTAGTTTTAGGATTACACGTGAATCCTCACCATAGCTGTAGTTTTAGGATTACACGTGAATCCTCACCATAGCTGTAGTTTTAGGATTACACGTGAATCCTCACCACAGCTGTAGTTTTAGGATTACACGTGAATCCTCACCATAGCTGTAGTTTTAGGATTACACGTGAATCCTCACCACAGCTGTAGTTTTAGGATTACACGTGAATCCTCACCACAGCTGTAGTTTTAGGATTACACGTGAATCCTCACCACAGTTATAATTTTAGGATTACACGTGAATCCTCACCACAGCTGTAGTTTTAGGATTACACGTGAATCCTCACCACAGCTGTAGTTTTAGGATTACACGTGAATCCTCACCACAGCTGTAGTTTTAGGATTACACGTGAATCCTCACCACAGCTGTAGTTTTAGGATTACACGTGAATCCTCACCACAGCTGTAGTTTTAGGATTACACGTGAATCCTCACCACAGCTGTAGTTTTAGGATTACACGTGAATCCTCACCACAGCTGTAGTTTTAGGATTACACGTGAATCCTCACCACAGCTGTAGTTTTAGGATTACACGTGAATCCTCACCACAGCTGTAGTTTTAGGATTACGCGTCAATCCTCACCACAGCTGTAGTTTTAGGATTACACGTGAATCCTCACCATAGCTGTAGTTTTAAGATTACGGATGAATCCTCACCATAGCTGTAGTTTTAGGATTACACGTGAATCCTCACCATAGCTGTAGTTTTAGGATTACGCGTCAATCCTCACCACAGCTGTAGTTTTAGGATTACACGTGAATCCTCACCATAGCTGTAGTTTTAGGATTACACGTGAATCCTCACCACGCCTGTAGTTTTAGGATTACACGTGAATCCTCACCATAGCTGTAGTTTTAGGATTACGCACTGTAGTTCTACTAACTGGAACTGTTGTTTGTAATACTGTTCATTACCCAAAAACGATAGTTTATTTAAGCAAAATAACAACTACAGAGAAGCACAGCGAACAAAGAGTTAACATAGATATGATATTATTATAATAAACTAATAACAAACGAAAGAGATATTTTTGAAAAGTAAATAAGGCTAATGTATCATACATATAAGTATATAAGGTCAAAACCCTAGGTCAGTTTAATGACCTACTATTTTGCAATTATTTTTGTCTCTTTTCCTGAAGAAAGCAGGATTATGTTGCAGATGGTGTGGCATAACGAGAGCGTATTATTTTTCATAATAGAATCAAACCGATCTTGTTTCCTTGCATTTGAATAGGCTGCTTTGTTCCTGTTAATTATTGAAAACAACTGTCTTCTGATGTTTGTATAGGCCCGGCAGTCCATGACAGAATGCATCTCGGATTTCACATCGCCGGCGTCCTTGCAAACATCAGAAGCATATTTTCTGGGGGTACTGGCGGTTGTGCATGTCTCCCCTTTTTTTAATTGCCAAATTATGATTACTGATCCGTAATCTCGTAAACATACTTTGCGCTTCCTTTGTTTTTGAGAAAGCTAAATAGGGCTCGAATTTAATGTAATTTTTGAAGGCTCGATAAGTTCGCAATTTATTTTTACCGTTCTTTTTTTTGTCATTGTTAAGGCATTCATTAACCCTTTACCCAACGTAACGGCCAAAACCGGCCAGCGCTATTCTCAAAAATCGCCAATTAATTTTCAAAATATTTTCAGTTTTTGTCTCAAAATCATAGGTTATGACCCCTCGTTGGAACGAGCTCGTTCCAACGAGGGGTCATAACCTATGTTTTTGCGACAAAAAATGAAAAAAATTAGTTATTCAAGAATTTTTTTGCAAGTGTCGTCTGATTTTCATGTTAGGTAAAAGGTTAAAAAAGAGTGTGTAATCATTTATTAAATTTTTATGTAATTTACTGAATGTTCATTTATGTTCCTCCAGTACATCACGGAGCAAAGAACTCAGAGCTGAACAGTGAAGCCTGAACGAATTTGAACTTTTTGACGATGCATTCGAGGGAAAGTGGGAATCTGCGATGTTCAGCTCGAACGGCATTGTTGGTGGAAATTTTAGTAACACCGAGTCTCAGTTTACAGAATTTGATGTGTACAGCCTCAGCGGGAAGTCTATCCCACTTTGCAAGTTGATACTCTGTATCCCATAGTTCACTACCAGACAATAATACGGGTTGTATTAATTGATCAAATAATTTGGACACTACAGTAGTGGACAAGTAGTGACTGAACATTTGTTTACGCGTTTTCAGTACTAAAATTTAAAATGTTTTACAATATCTTATCGGCGTGGAAGTCGAAAGTTCCGCAACTTACAGGGCAAAATTTACTTCCATTGAGTTTTAACATGCGACACGCATTACCATAAATTCGCCATGTCGTGCCGTTATAAACTTTTGTTATCTGATACGAGTAATATAACCATAATATAATCATATATCCATTATGCATATCAAATCATTCTTGTAATAGTCTTTAAATCATAATATACTCCGAATAATGTCAATTAATCTTACTTTAAATAAAATCTAAATTGTTCAATAAATATGCCAGAAGTCAATTGTGTCTCGTTAATTTGCAAACCATATTGCTCTTTACGATTTTGTGACGTTAGTAATATCGATTTTTTGGAGCACCATGCTTTAACCCTTTCATACGTCTGTACGTCTTATGACGTATGAAATCAAACAGCGCCTTGATACTTTGTGGTCATTTGTTTTATTATTTTTCGATGTTTTAAAGTTTTAACCTGAATTCCTAATTTCTCCCGAATAGTGCTCAGTGACAACCACAGTTGAGCCAAATGTTATCGCAGCTTAAAATACTAATATAATCCTGCTGTCAAGACTTCTTAACTGGTTGAGTGCTAGAAGCCCTATCAAGGCTTTCAAAACATGAGGATACCAGAGCAAAAGCCAACACTTTCCTTGCTTATATTTAATATTCAGTCAAACACAAATAATATTTTGTTTATATAAATTTGTTTTATTACAAATTATTGGAGAGTGCCTGTCGGCACTCTCCAATAATTTATTATATAACAAGTTTTGAATAACAAACTAAGACCACCAAAAATTATCAAGCCCTCAACCAGAGAATCACTGATGTGAAAAATATCTTGTTATTTCTACTTTCCGACGTTTGACGTCGCATTTTGAAAAACGTTGAAGAAACTGAATTCCCAGTGACGTTTGAACGTCATGATAATTAAAGTCTCAAAGGTTTAAACACTACAATCGAATGACCTCACAACAGTTTACGACTTCCAACCGCGTCTTCCTGAATGACTTACTGACCTACAGTACACCCGCCGTGGACTGGTCATATTTCCATCGACGCAGTAATATTATATTCCAAACATTAATTATACGAATAATCATCAATAATTTAATTAATGAAGCACCGGGTACATTAATTAAAATTCTGCTGATGAGAATTTTTAATATGAACTTTGGTAAAACCAAGAAGCGCGCGCAACTCACAGTGTTTTTCAAATTATAATGACATAAACTTAACAAAATTTAAAACAGTGTTTAAGGGGTCGTCCAACAAAACATTTTGCGTTGTGAACTAATGCATGTACATGCTGTCTTGTAGATTTATTTCCCCCTAAAACATATCAAACCTACAATATAATATGAAATTTAGGCAAACCTAAAAGCGAGCGAAAGTGATGCATTAGGCCTAAAGTGCTGCAGGCCTACATTTACTGGTAAAGAATAGGGGACCAACCAAATTTCAAGATAACTACTTTTATCTGCGTTTTGATTGGAAGCTATTTTCCAATCCTCTGATTGAAAGATAATTTTATCATTGCTTTGATTGGAAGATATAATTATGGCGTCGTTGTTTTCCGCAATTTATCCGATGAGTTACGGAAATTGCTGCGTTCATTTTTATTTTTTCACAAATACCGTGTAGCATTTATTGTTACTATTACCAACGTTTAGTAGCCACTACAAGAAAATACAGCAGTGCTGAGCAAAAAAGGACGATGATAATATTCCAATGCAGTTTTACTGAAAAGGCCATCTTTAAAATAATAAGACTGAGTATCACAAATGTAGTTTCATGATTCGGACCAGATTTTTATATAGGACGTTTCACACCCAGATCTATGGACGATTCGGACCATATTTCTGGCCGATTCGGACCAGACTATTGGATGATTCGGTCCATGTTTGTGGACGATTTGGACCAGGTTTCTGGGCGATTTTCCCAACAGACACACAAATTACACAAGCCAACACAGACATACACACTTTACAAGACAGCACAGACTTGTCGTTTGAAGTAAATAGGCCTAGAGATTTATGTGGCAATTTCAATAAGCCGTTTTCATTAATTTTACTGAAAAAAATACCGACGTACCGGTATTGTTTATAGTTATCACAACAGATAATTCTGAGAGTAATTATGAAACTGCTAATCCTGTGCTTCTGGATTTTTGCAATACATTTTGGGTCCGCATACCGAATTTGGTCAAAATCGGCCCAGTAGTTAGCCCGTTGCTAAGGGTGAGCTCTGGTTGCTAATGGCGTCACGTGGCATCAACATTGACCTATATGTTTTCATTTGCAATGCATTTTGGGTCCGTATTCCGAATTTGGTCAAAATCGGCCCATTAGTTAGCTCGTTGCTAAGGGGTCACTCTGGTTGCTAGGGAAATCAAAAGACGTAAACTTCGATCTGTCTGTTTTCATTTGCAATGCATTTTGGGTCCGTATACCGAATTTGGTCAAAATCGGCCCAGTAGTTAGCCCGTTGCTAAGTAGGCGCTCTGGTTGCTAGGGAAGTCACGTGACGTCATCACTGATCTATCTGTTTTCATTTTCAAAGCATTCTGGGACAGCATACCGAATTTGGTCCAAATCGGCCCAGTAGTTAGCCCGTTCCTAAGGGCGCGCTGTGGTTGCCAGGAAAGTCCCGAGACGTCAACATTGATATGTATTTTTATTTGCAATGCATTTTGGGTCCGTATACCGAGGTTGGTCAAAATCGGACCAGTAGTTAGCTCGTTGCTAAGGGGGCGCTATGGTTGCTAGGGAAGTCACGCGACGACACCATTGACCTGTCTGTTTCGTTTGCAATGTATTTTGGGTCCATATACCGAATTTGGTCCAAATCGGCCCAGTAGTTAGCTGGTTGCTAAGGACGCGCTCTGGTTGCTAGGGAAGTCACGAGACTTCAACATTGATATGTCTGTTTTTATTTGCAATGCATTTTGGATTCGTATACCGAATTTGGTCAAAATCGGACCAGTAGTTAGTCCGTTGCTAAGGGGGCATTCTGGTTGCTAGGGAAGTCACGTGACGTCATCATTGATCTATCCGTTTTCATTTGCAATGCATTCTGGATCCGTATACCGAATTTGGTCCAAATCGGCCCAGTAGTTAGCCGGTTGCTAAGGACGTCACGAGACGTCAACATTGATATGTCTGTTTTTATTTGCAATGCATTTTGGGTTCGTATACCGAATTTGGTCAAAATCGGACCAGTAGTTAGCCTGTTGCTAAGGGGCGATGTGGTTGCTAGGGAAGTCATGCGACGACACCATTGACCTGTCTGTTTTCGGTTCACTTTGTTCCAATAACACGCAATTACACCATTCGCTTTTTAGGGGGCGTCATTCGATTTGTTCGCTTCTGAAAACGAGAGCTGGGGGGGTTCCCCATGTTTTTACTTCCGGTTTCCGGTTTAGATTGGATGGCATAGCATTCCTTGGTTTTTCCAATTTCACGTACACGTTGTCTATTAGGCTTGCTTCAAAGCAGCCCTTCGGGCTGCTTTTGCGCGCGCTATTACCTGGAAAACGCATGCGTGGACATCACTGCCCACGCATGTATTCCGACCAGTCCACGGGGACTGTACTGTACAATACTGTTTACTGCTAATCAGCAACATGACTAGAGAGTGTTAGTTCGGAGGGGGGGGGATCTCTGAATTTGCAACTGTGCCCCTCCCCTCCCCACATTGAATGAGAATTTTCCAACTGGCTATCCGTGAATTTTAGACTGTTGAAGAAATCCGAATGCGCCCACTCCCATTGTGTTCGAAATATGTGACTTTGGGGATCTAGGGTTGGAAATCGTTTCTTGATTGAAACAAGTTGCCGTTAGCTCTAGCATTGCTGATGGCGCCTTTTTGCAGTCCAGATATATTGACACTAGAATGAACGAGATAAGACTATTCGTTTTCGAGTTATCGTGCGGACAATGGGGTGCTTAGAAGACAGAAGACATGAGAAGAAAAAAGAGAGGAATAAAAAAGAATAAAAAAAAAGAAAAAAAAACTTGAGAAACAGAATTTACTGCTTCCAGTAAATTCAAATCTGCGTGAAAAAGGGTATCTGGAATAATATCTGTAAAAAGTTTTTCTTCTCTAATTTATTTGTTCGTTGGTGTATAAGGTTACTGCCAGCAGCTGTTACTACAGTGCAGTCACCACGTAGTGGTCGTAATCCACGCGTTGGTAGTGATGTTCACGCATGCGTCTGCAGGTAATAAAAACATCATTTTAATTAATGAAGCACCGGGTTGAACAACTTTTTGATGATTATTCCTATAATTTGTGTTTGGAATCGAATATTATTGCATCCGTGGAAATATTGCCCTCCCGCGGAAAGTGATCTGTTTTCGGCGGCCGTACTGTATTTCACGACGGCATCTGTGTCAGGGAGTTAAGATGTGATAAGGCAGAATTTCCCTTTGTTTCTGTAAATACCTTGGTTTACAATTTTATGTGTTCGTATAACGGTCGGAAGTATCCATTATTCTGAAGTTGATAATCAGCAAGACAGCTGAAGACTTAATCACTTTATGTCAATTTATCTGGTGTCGTCTACTTTCGCCTACATGTACAATGCACTTTCGCCTACAAAATTATCAGGTAAAAGTGTAGGCGAAAGTGCACTAATTGAGGTATAGGGATTAGTAGCTAATTACCTGTTCTACCCACAATAAATGGACTGACCGACCATTCATTCCCAGCATTTTACTTTTTTTTCTTATGTTATGTGTTTGTTTTTTCTTATGTTATTTTATTTTATTTGTCAATAAAACCTTGCAAATATGAATATTATTGTAACCGGCTCAGTGAGCCGGTTCCAATAATACTCATATTTGTATGTTTTTATGTTGTATGTTTTTATTGAGACTAAAGAGAGAGAGAGAGAGAGAGAAAGAGAGAGAGAGAGAGAGAGAGAGAGAGAGAGAGAGAGAGAGAGAGAGGGGGGGATAAATTGTATCGATATTTGTCCATAAAACCCATGAATATGAATTTTATTGGAATCTCTCTCTCTCTCTCTCTCTCTCTCTCTCTCTCTCTCTCTCTCTCTCTCTCTCAATCACCAAACAGTCAGTCGATTTTATTGTGGGTAGAGCAGGTAATTAGCTACTAATCCCTATACCTCAGTTAGTGCACTTTCGCCTACACTTTTACCTGATAATTTTTGTAGGCGAATGTGCACTGTAGGCGAATGTACACTGAACCATTTATCTTTTAAAAGAGTGGCGATAATTAGCTATAGTCCAGTTGCTCATAATGTCCACATACGAACACACCCACCCTCAAAGGTGAAATGGTCGTTATCTGTTACGCTAAGTTTCATTTTATGATGAGATAATGTGGTCTGTAAAATCATATGCGATCAGAAAAGAATCGTATTCTATTTGAGAGGGAAAGGTATTTTCTGTAAGGGTGAATGCCGCCCGTTATGGTCAGGAATGTCTAAGACGGAGAACTATGAACGAAGTATAGTTGAAAGTACACCAATCTAGCTGGATATCTCCGATTTCAAAAAAGGCAATTATTACTAGAATTAATTCCTTCCCAAACTGGATATATTTAAGGTATAGTCCGAGGGTAGTTACTCTATCAAACTCCAGATAACTCAGTAAGCCGCGGAGGGTCCTCCTCTGAGATTCGGTGAAGGTCCACAAAATCATGTCAGTGGGCAGCCATGAACTGCGAAGGGTTCATGAACGTTAGTTAAACTGCTAAACAGCAAAGTCAAGTTTAGCCAAACGGCAACACTTGCGCTGCTCACTTTAGAGAACGTCCCCCTCTCAGGCGTTTGGTTACTGTGTTCTATTTCATCAGTAAAGTAGAACTGTATTTCTACAGTAAACAAGCACTCCTCTACATACCGGGGTTTTCATATGGCGGGGGTGATGGGGGGGGGGGGGGTGCTTCTCTTGATATTCCACCCTCCGACATCAATTCCTGATACATCCAAGAAATGTCTGATTAGCAGGCTCCAAGAATGTCTAGAATTTAAAGACAGACGGGTCACTCTACCATTAACTACTAGCTGTCGGGTAACGAGAGAAGACGGACTGAATAGACTCTTAAGTAAGTAAGCGGTGATAGTTTGAGAAAGCTGAATCTTGTCATTTGTATTGTGTTAAAATGCCTTATCTTGTCAAAAGATCTCAAATCAATGCCATTTTTTAAAACTCTTCAACAAGAGACAATAAAAATAGATATATTTTGAACCAGAAGACAATTTATTATAGAATCAATATTCGTAACACTTACCTGCTCCACCAAGTGTTGTTAGATGCCAATTTTTCTAATCTCTTGATAATTCTAGCAATGTTGACAAAACAGTCATCGTCCGTCTTGAGAACGAATTGAGCATGTGAGTGGTCATACAGCCTAAATTGTAAACAAAATAAGTCAGTTGCAATGTCAGAAATGAAAAGTATTGAAGGCTTTTTTTAGCTGACAAGCTGTGTAAACTGGAGGGTGGGGGCAACATTAAATCAGCATTGATATTAGGTTTGTCTATTTGGTTTTAAGTATGGAAACTACAATTCACCCCCTTAAATGCATACACTCAAATCACTAATTACACTACAAACATTTCTTTATTTGTTGGTGTTTAACTCATTGAATGCTGCTGGCGGATATTCTTGCCCAGCATAAGGTTTCTCTTGTTACTGAAATAAGTACAAGCTGGGCACATTTAATCGTATTTTCCCCGTGTAAACTGAATGGATTTTTTCACCAATGATTTCTTGTGTTACATTTAGATTAATTTTTCATCAAATCTAGTCATGGCTGCTATGATTTGATGAAAAATATCTTGAAAATACTCAGCGGGTTAAGAGTTAAGGTCACATACTTCTGCACGATGGCTAATCATTACCGCATGGATATAAAGTCGAGTTTCGCCAATCGTGTATAACCATGTTGCCCATTTTTGGAGAACTACAACCTCAGATATTGGTGACTGGGTCCTATTTGACCCTTTCGCCCTGATGGTATATTCCATGTCAGTTCAGAGCCATCTAGTGGCAGCTTTGGGCCGACACGTTGAAGTTTTCATTGGTCTATCATATAAATTCACTGTGCAACTATCTATTTTATGAATGCAGGTCGAATTTCGATCCTGGATCGAAAAAAAGGTCTTCCAATGGGTTAGCCAGTTAAACACTGCCTCATTTTCCGGCGTTTCCATGGAAACACTACTTAATGACCTTGTTAATAAATTATAACCTCACAACTCCAAACTATTTACCATATCTTCAGAACAAATTGGGTCTATTTATTTATTTATTTATTTATTTATTTATTGGTGTTTAAGATACCATATTAATTGAACAGAGGTTACAAAGTAAATTCATGTTAATTAAAAAAAACATCTCACCGATCGAAAATATACTCCGACAACGACTGAATTCTACACCTTTACAGACCCATTAGGTCTCCATAATTTATTATTTTATTTATTGGTGTTTAAGTTCACATATTTCTGCACAATGGCTAATCGTGATTGTATTGTAGCATAGATAAAAAGGACACAACGCAGTTACCCCTGGCAGTGATTGAACCTTTCGGTTTTAAGTCCAATGCCGTAACCACTCAGTCAAACCTCTCCCATTTTATAGTAAGTGCTGGTGAGTGTGAAGGGGAGGTTGTTTTTTAGAGGACGAAGGTGTGTTTGTCTGGGTTCGTGTGCGCGAGGGTGTATATGTGTGTGTTGTGGTGTTTGATATGGGTGGTTAAAATTTAGGGATTCCGTTTTGAAGAAAACGTAAAGGTCAGCCGTGAATAAAATTCCCCGTCTTCAAATCAAATCCCTACTTCGATTCAGACTTGCAACGGCTAATAAATTTATTTATGTATTGGTGTTTAAGGTTACATACTTGCGCATAATGGCTAATCGTGACCGTGACAGTTTTACGGATGGAGAAAACCGGTGCATCCGGAGAGAACCACCGATCATCGGCGAGCAACTGTCAGCTCCTCAACAATCTAACTCTGTTCAAGCTCCGCTCAAGCAGGGTTACAGTGGTTGAAGACATGTGCACCAACGACGCGCAGTACGCCTTAGTACACGGCGTCATCGTGCCCCCATGTAGGCAACCGGGATAAAGTGCCTTGCCCAAGGACACAACGCGGGTTGTCCCGGACGGGGATCGCATAGAAGTCCAACAGTGTACCACTAAGCCACCGCGCCCCTCACGGCTAATGAAGAGTTTTGTTTCCAATTATTTCGTTAAATGTGAATATTTTCTGATTGTCAAGGATAACAAGGAATATTCGCGTTCGGTAATAAAAACTCTTATTATTACCAATGGTTGTACAGTACAGCCGTCATGGACTGGTCGTAATCCACGCGTGGACAGTGATGTCCATGCATGCGTTTATCAGGTAATAAAAATCGTCAACAGCAAATTTTTAATTAATGAAGCACCGGGTTGTACCCGGTGCTTCATTAATTATTTTTTGATGATTATTCCTATAATTAGTGTTTGGAATCTAATATTATTGCATCCGTGGAAATATTTCCCACCCCGGAAAGTGACCAGTCCACGGCGGCTGTACTGCACATACAGTTGAAATGAGAACTCCTGTCATGAATTGCGCGCAAATAGCTCGTTGCTCTGCGCATTTATCTGCGCGTTATTATCAAAGCAAAGCTGTCGATTTCTGTGAATATGTCCTACGCACAGCAGTGGTTCAACCCGGAGGTCCATTGGCTGAAACACTGCTTGTGTTTGCTGTGAGTAACCAGATGAATATGTTGTGCTTTGTATGTCATTCGATAGGGAAATTTCGTGCAATTCCAACGCGAATTTATGTTAACAAAGGCGCGTAATTCGGGACAGGACTTTTAATTTTAACTGTATCTCTTCTTTCTGTAGAGCAAAGAGCCTTAAAGGGTCAAATACTGTTTGTTCGGTAATAAATACGCGATGCATACTTCTTGGATCAGATATTACCTTCGGTGGTTGTAAATACCATTTTTATTTCAATCAGCCGGTAAAGAATGTTTCTTTCATTAATATCGTCCAATAAAAAGATCCGAAATATTTGCTCTCTTTATGAGAGTTCTTCTGTATTTTCTCAGCATTTACTGACACGTATAAAATGATAATAACATCAGAGTAGACACATTAACCCCATGTACGTTAGAGATACACAGAAGACTAACACAGCCAACATTTTTCACGAAAGCTTCCAGAAGATTTTGTTCAGATGTTTACAGCAAATATGGTCGGAATCGTCAACATCAGTAGCCGATGAAAATTCGTGACAACTTGTTCCAGTAAAAGTATAACACGAACATTAAACGTTTGTATTAACTCCGTACTTATTTGATTTCCCATGTGCCTGTAATTCATTTCAACCCAGAGCAGGTGCTTGTGTTCTGAATATTCAAACTACAAAATATACCACAACTGACAGTCAGAACAGCTAATCAGCGAGAAGCATAATAAACACTTTAAGTACTCGGCTCTTGGTGCTTGGCGGCTTTAGAATTAAATAGTTAGTGATATTTGTGGCGGATCTAGGGTCGGTATTAAGGGAGACGGTGGCGGGAACCCATCTCCAACATCTCCGAGGGTTTCAAAACGCTAACGATAACCGGAAGTAGGATGGTTCTCGAACCCCTCATAGAAAGTTAGCATGGCTTCCATGTTATTTTCCTAGTCCGCCCTGGTCATGTTATCAAGCCACCAGTCAGCTTTTGTAGAGAATTCGGCACCTTTAGTATTGTCGTTAATCAGCCCCTTGCTTGTGCTTAGATTCTCTCGTCTGGAATATTTCAGTGACCGGATATACGACCAAATGAACTATTAAAACCGATTGAATCTAAAAATATTATAAACATTCATTTTCTATCAATCAACGCAAGAAATGTTTCTCAATGGAGACTTTATTTGACCAAATCTTTGGTGACATTTCGTATAACATAATACATGTCTGTTCACTAAGTGCATACGAGTGGAGATTCATCACAGCCATACATGTAGATGTATGATTTGCACTAATTGTTGATGTCCCCAAGGTGAAATGAGCTCTAATTGGAATATATGTAACTGAAGCATAAAGAATATGTATGTTGAGTAAATTGTGAGTAAATTTATTTATTTAATTATTGGTGTTTAAGGTCACATATTTCCGTGCGACGGCTAATATCACAACCACATGATTCGCATGATATTCAAGTGACGTCACTTAAACACTTTGTCAGTTGTTCTATCAGTTATTTCAAATTATTTGCATGTCGTGAAAAGAAAGATAGAGCCAGGATGTAAAATTAAAATAACAGTTTGATTATGATGTGATTACCCAGTTTTATAAGGAAAATACTCGGACTCACCGTCAAATTCTATAAGGAATTTAACGTGTGCGCACAGGATACAATTGGTGTAATATTAAGCCCCTTTACTCACAAGGGTACAAAGCTATTCTTCCGTAACCTAGTTATATATATTCTAAACAATAAACACTTAATCCAGACATATTTACTCAATTAGTGGAACTTCGCGGCGTAATTTTAAAACTACAGCTTTGTTGAGTCTTTATTTATAATGATTTAGTAAACAAACATGTCTACTGATATTGGCGAAGTCACCAATGATAGGGACAAATCAAGTCTTGAGTGAGAAACATTTCCTACGTTGATCCAATAAAAATGTCTGTTTATGCTTTAGATTCAGTCGGGTGGAATATTTGAGTTGATGGGGAAAGCAAACTACAACATTTCAGCCAATTCAATCTCAAAATAGGTGTTAGACTGGCTCCTGGCCATAACAGCGTCAAATTCGCTTAAGGTTATGATTGGTGACTTCAGAACTTGGTGTGCACCTTGATAATTTAGAACGTTTGCGAGTAGTCATGTTTCGGATCTATCCATGCCCGAATCCCTCACTTAATCTCCCACGAAAGCATCATCAACCATTCAGTCATTTGAGATGAATTTACAGAAAGTTATATCCCATTTTTCTGATCAATTTTCCTCATCAGATATACAATGCAAACTGATGCCACCGTCTACACAAAACCACATACAGTTAAAACTAGAAGTCCTGTCACGAAATGCGCACAAATAGCACGTTGATATGCGCGTTAATACGCGCGTTATGGCCCAAGTAAAGCTATCAAATTCTGTACATATGGCCTGTGCACAAGCAATGTTTCAGCCATTGGCAGAAACAATGCTTGTGTTTGCTATGGGTAACCAGGAGAACCTGCCATGGTTTGGATGCCATTCGATATGGCAATTGCGCGCACTTCCATCGCGCTATTAAGCCTACATAAGCGCACTATTCATGACAGGACTTCTAGTTTTAACTGTACTGGCAGTTTTTAATGAGCAAGAACAACGCAAAGATTCTTGTTTGATGGCAAGCACTCTAAACTTCCAAACAGTCTCCTATTTATTTATTTATTTATTTATTTATTTATTTATTTATTTATTTATTTATTTATTTATTTATTTATTTATTTATGGTCACATACTTATGCACAATGGCTAATCATAGCCGTGACAGTTTTACGGGTGGAGGAAGCCGGAGTACACGGAGAGAACCACCGAGCAACGACGAGCAGCTGCCAGCTTTCCAACATCGTAACTCCGCACTGCAGCACAGGCAGGGTTAGATTGGTTGAAGACATGTGCACTATCGACGTGCAGTACGCCTCAGTACACGGCGTCATCGTGCCCCCATGTGGACAGTCGGGATTAAGTGCCTTGCCCAAGAACACAACGCGGGAGTCCGAATCGATCGCCCAGACGGTCACCCATCCGATGACTAACCGGGCTCGACGTTGCTAAGCTTCGGTGATCTGACGAGAACCGGTTACCGCAACGCCACCGCGCCACAAACAGTCCCCTAACAAAAATGCAACAAGTGGAAGGTACACTACAACCATCGTGGAATGGCCAAAATCCACGCGTGGGCAGTGTTTTCCACGGGTGCTTTAATCAATCAATAATCAGTAGTCTTGAGCAAATATTCAATGAATGAAGCACCGGGTTGTACCCGGCACGTTATTTATTGAAAATTTGATGAAGATTCAATTGTTTTGTGCCTGAGATTCGCTGTTAACAAATGCGTGGAAAGATTGCCCACGCGTGGAAATTGACCTTTCTATGACGACCGTACTGCTCAATAACAGTGAATAATTCAAACAGGATGTGGTTTGTGGAAGTTGTTTTAACAGAATATTGCCAGGTTTAGCTTCATTTACCGGATGATGTCGTGATAATCCACGCTCGGCTGTTGATTTCGGAGATTACAAACGAGTTGTTTGTCTGTATGTTTTTTAGGCTTTAATGACACTTTAAACACTCAGAGTCGGACAGTGTGACGGGTGGAGGGAGCCAATTCTATTATTTATATATATATTTATTGGTGTTTAAGGTCACATACTTATGCACAATGGCTAATCGTGACCATGACAGTTTTACGGGTGGAGGAAGCCGGAGAGAACCACCGAGCAACGACGAGCAGCTGTCAGGTCTCCAACATCGTAACTGTGAACTCTGCACCGCAGCACAGGCAGGGTTAGATTGGTTGAAGACATGCGCACCATCGACGTGCAGTACGCCTCAGTACACAGCGTCATCGTGCCCCCATGTAGGCAATCGGGGTGAAGTGTCTTGCCCAAGGACACAACGCGGTTGCCGCAGGTGGGATTCGAATCGAGGACCTCTCGGCTTGCAGCCTGCACCTATAGCCAATTCTATAAAACAATTGTATTTTCTAGATTTATATTTTCTGCCTATTAAGATAACGGATTAAAATGAATCATTAGTATTTTAAAAGATATGGCAATTTGCCAGATCTTTGAAAATGCTAGTGGTTTATTTTAACCCATTTAAAATGATAACTAGAAAATACAATTATAGAAAATACAATTATAAAACTTTTACAGTACTGGCCCTTGGAGAGAACCACCGAGCAGCGTCGAGTAGCCGAATCTTCAACGGTCTATTTCTACACAAGCTCGGTTAGCAGCTGTGGAAGGCAAGTGCTCCACCAACGTGCAGTTTGTCCTAGCACTCGCGCCACCACGCCATAACGTGGGTAATCAGATTAAGTGCCTTGCCCAAGGACGTAACGCAGTTACCGTTGGTCGGGACCGAAGGGCGAACCCTTGAAGGTTCAATACTCTAATCGTTGGGCCACAGCGTCCCCTACACACGAGTTAGCCAAACTTTTAAAATGGTTAAAATTATTAGTGTTTGTTTAAGATGAAAAGACAAATCTCTCTTCGCCTGAGAGCGTCCTAAGAATGTTCAAACGAACTTCGAACACTAATGGAATAACGACAAAAGTGATTGATTTATAAATGCAGCTCTCAGACCTTTTCTTAAAAAATATTCGTTTGAATTATGAATGTGTCTCACGCAGTTTTCAATTTAAAGAGAAATAAACTAAATGTGATGTGAATGAAAGGTACAAAAATACTTAAAGTCTTAGAGATACTTAAAAGAAAGACATGCCCAAAATAACAAAGGTCATTCGATCGTCTCTAGGAATGAGTAATTGTGAGGTTTATTTTTTTTGTAATTTGGTGTTTTATTCTTTTTTGTCCTATGATTTATTGTGTTCCCTGATAAACTTGAGACTTTTTTTTCTATAATTCGTTTTTGGCTTGTGTTTGTTACATCAATACATTTGTTGATAAATCGACACTTTATTTTATTTGTCTGTGTGTAACACACAAACTATTGTTTTTGTATGGTTTCCTTTTCGTTTTCGCATACTGATATGCAGTCACTACAGTGGGGGCGCAGTCAACTGGTCACTTTCTACGGGTGGGAAATGTTTCCACGAACGAAGTAATATTAGATTCCAAACACTATTTTTTGTAGCAATCATCAAAAATTTAATTAACCGGTACAACCCGGTGCTTCATTAGCTCAAAATTTTGCTGGTGATTTTATTACCTGGTAAACGCATGCGTGGACATCACGGCCCACGCGTGGATTGCCACCAGTCCACGGCGACTGCGCTGTATTTCTCGCCAATCTATGTTTTTCAGGCTCCGGGGACATCCTATGGTGCTTTGAAAGTAAGTCACGCTCATATCACAAGCATGGTATAACCTTTGGAACTGGGTTCATTAGCTCAAAATTTTGCTGGTGATTTTTATTACCTGGTAAACGCATGGATGGACAACACGGCCCACGCGTGGACTGCCACCAGTCCACGGCGACTACACTGTATTTCTCGCCAATCTATGTTTTTCAGGCTCCGGGGACATCCTATGGTGCTTTGAAAATAAGTCACGCTCATATCTCAAGCATGGTATAACCTTTGGAGCTGGGACCAACATCATATGAATCGTGGTCAATGGGGTCAGCAAATGGTCATTAACTCCTTGCATGCTACTGGCGGATATTCCTGCCCAGGACAGGATTTCTCTTGCTACTAAAATTAGTATAATTTGGGTACATTTAATCAAATTTCTTCCCTGCAGACTGAATAGATTTCTTTGCCAATGCTTTCTTGAGATAAATTCCGATGAATTTTTCATCAAATCTAGTCATGGCTGCTTAACAGCAGCCATGACTAGATTTGCAGAAAAATATCTTGAAAATACTGAGAGGGTCATGAGATAAGTGTGTTTTTTTCAGAAATGCTGAAAATCGCTTTTTATGGCCCTTAATGTATGCCCGCAGTTCACACATGTATTTTTACACAAAAAAGGTGGGCGGGCCAATGGACCCAGAACCAATATCAAATAAGTTAAAACTCAATGGATTGTCAAAATATGGGTCACGGTGACTGAGGTCATCCAGGGGTCGCTGCATGCACTTTTTCAGAAAAGTTGGAAATCCCATTTTATGATCCACTAATGCATTCCCAAAGTTCACACCTGTATTTCTACACTCGAAAAAGTGGGCGGATCCAAAATTTGTGAAATCTTATCTAAACCATGGTATCGCCTATGGAGTTCGGACCATCACGAAATATGTCGAAACAAGATAAAGGTTCAAATTATAGGTCAATGGTACAGGTTGCCCAAGGGTCACTGAATGTATTTTTAGAATTGCTGGAAATCGCATCTTATGACCCCAATGCGTTCTTGAAGTTCATACATGTAAGTATGCGCTCAAAAAAATTGCGGGTCCAACAAATTTGAAAGTGGGTCACGTTCTGATCTCAACCCTCGTAAGACCTATGGACCTCGGACCAACGCCAAATGAGTGAAAACTCAAAGAAGTTTCAATAGGTAAAGGTCATTCATGTCACCCCGAGGTCAATGAGCACATTTTTCGGAATTGCTAAAAATTACATTTTGTAACCCATAACGCTCCTACCTCAAGGATGGTGTGCCCTACGGAAGCGGGACCAACACCAAACGAGCGAAAACTCAATGTTGTTTCAAAATAACGGTAAAGTTCTCTTAGGTCATTGAGCGAATTTTTCACAATTGCTAAAAACTGCATTTTATAACCTCTAATTCATTTCCGAATATTATATATGTATTTATCACTCAGAAAAGGGGTCGGAGCCAAAATATCCATTTCTAATTCTTTATTGAACATGTTATGTCCCGTGCACAGAAATTATGTCTAGATTCTTGAAAAAAAATTATTTGATTCCTGTATTAAAATCTATAAAGGCTGTTTATAAAAATCGATTTCACACAGATTCGTATTCAATGATCACAGTAAATTGTGTTTTTTTTAGTTTACAGATCTCTGTTGTTGATGGAGAGGTTAATGTGGAATTTTGATCACTTCATTATATGGGAATATCATTCGAGCGATTTAATAATAACAATTTTCAGTATCACTTCTGAATTTTTCATAGATCTGGTTTTATGTTCAGCGAAAATACAACACGAAAATGGAAGAAAGAGAAGAAAGGTGTCCTGTATGAAAGATTTCCGTTAAAACCTCCGAATAGCAAACAAAAATTCTCAAAACCACACCAGGTCTGCATAAATTAGACGAACGAAAGTCTCTTCAGCCTATCGCTCCTAAAAATAATCTTCGTTTTCCTTCATTTAAACAATATTATTTCATTCTATGAACACAATACATTATAATATAATATATGCGTCATTCAGTTGTCGCAAAAGAAAGTGGATTCGGCAGCAATCATTTCTTATTTGGGCAGTGTTTACATTATCATACAGTAATATGATACAAAATCATGACGAAACGTATTTGCATATGCAAGTATAAACCTCCCTAAAACTGCATATTTGAACGAAACAGAAGTAAACGTAGAAAATTAGAAGAAGAAAAAGAAAGTACAAGAAGAAATGGAGATAGGATGTAAACCAGGCTAAATTACAATAATGGCCGAAAACCGGTACCAGATCGGGAATAAGACGCATAAAACATATCTCCTTTCCCCTTTACATGGATCCTACGTGTATAGGCCTTGGACAAATAATCAAAATTTCTCAATTTTCAAGACAAATGAAATATTGAATTTTCATTAAAATGGTAAACACATTAGTGTTTTTGAAACTGAAGTGGATGATGACACTTAACCCTTCAAACCTCGATACCCTGAACGATATCGCACACAACTGTATACAGCTATCCTCGATGGGTATCTGTGTGGGATGGGGAAATCTCACCCGAGGGGCAAGCTATTTGAGCCAGACAGGCTTGCCGAGAGTCTGGCTCAAATATTTTGCCTCGAGGGTGAGATTTATCCGTCCCACCCAGATACCCATCGGGGATCATTTTTCTCCCACCATTTCAGCAACGCCATTAATAAGAAAATGCCATATTTTCCAGGAAAAAATTCTTAGTGCGTTCATTCTATGAGAAAACCAATAAGATATTCAGAAGGTTTGTAGAGAAGTGTGGTATATACCAAGGGTATATACTTCAAAACATGCAGACTAGCACCGTGCACTGAGGGTTAATACACTGAAAAGACCTCAAATGAAATCGACACGTCTGCACACGTCATTTCCACATATGTACTTCAGTTGGCAGAGCGTAATGATATCAGAAGTATATTTCTCTCCGATAAACTGATAGAGCAATTTGAGGTGTGCTGAAGATTTTCTTTGAGTGTTCTGGTTTTGATTTTCATTTATAAAGTCAGTCGTCTTTACGGAAGCAAAAGAGCCTTCCATTTTGTTTGTTTATACATTGCAGGCGTAATTTGCGATGATTAAATAGTTCCGGCGCTAATTAAATATGCAAATAGATTGATCACGTGGGTGGTGTGAGATAACTGTCACGTGGGTGGAGAGAGAGAGAGAGAGAGACAGGCATATCTCTAGCGGCTGTCTCACACGACTTTGTATATGTCTCAGTACCCTAGTGGTGGAGAATAGTATTATCCTTGATGGGGGCGGGTGTGAGATGGGGAAATCTCTCCCGAGGGCAAGATATTTGGGTCAGACACGAGGGTTTCCGAGTGTCTGGACCAAATATCTTGTCCCGAGGGTGAGATTTCCCCATCTCACACCCGCCCCCATCAGGGATAATTTTTTCTCCCCTACCAAACTGGTCTGACATCATCAAAAGTAATTCGGAGGGTGGGGGGGGGGGGGGCGTTCAGCTATATCGAAGAATTTTGAAAAAAAAACTAATTTGCATATCGGAAAGAGAGCACAACGTTCTAAAAATACCATAGGTATATAGCACAAAATTAAATCTCAACGCCATCAAGGCAGAGGTTAAAGATTTGTAGCGAAATGAACCTTGACACATTCCGATGAATTATGAATTCTGCAATGTATACGCATAACTTTTCGACGGGAATTTCGTGCACCTCACTCCACTCATAAAGGCGTTCATCCACCAAAAATTCATAGAAAAGAGTCAAGTGGCCTTTTTTTTTTGGTCTTGGGTTTTATTTATATTTTCTTCGACAAACGTTAGTCTGCTAATATTTCCGAAACGTGACACCATGTTGTTTGTATACAGAAAACGTGCGATAATTGAATAGTCATGTGATCATTGAATATGCTAATAAGCCAATAAAGGTTGGTCACGTGGGTGGGGTGAGACTGGCATATCTCTCCCATCTGTTTCACACGACTTTATATTTGTCTCAGTACCTTAGTGATGGGAGAAGGGCCTATCTTACCCCACTTCCACCCCGATCATGTTTTTCAGTCGCGACATTTTCGCTCCTGCTAGTCACGCTCTTTATTATAATACTTGATTTGATATTTAGATTTATGTCACTCGTACAGTCAGGCGTGTAGATTTAGGTCTAAGGTAGCCATCTGTGGGCGCGATGGCTCAGTAGGTAGAGGTACATGCTACAAGCCGAGGGGTCCTCCGTTCGAATCCCACCTGCGGCAACCGCGTTGTGTCCTTGGGCAAGACACTTCACCCCCATTGCCCACGTGGGGGCACGGTGATGTTGTGTACTAAGGCTTACTGCACGTCGATAGTGCACTTGTCTCAACCAATGCTAACCCTGCCTGTGTGGAATTAGTATGTTGGGGAGCCTGACAGTTGCTCGCCATTGCTCGGTGGTTTTCTCTGGGTACTCGTGCTTCCCCAACTCGTAAAAGTTTCCAAAACGAGGTGACCCTGGTTGTCGAAAGTGTCGTTAAATCCCAATAAATAAATAAATAAATAAATAAATAAATAAATAAATAAATAAATAAATAAATAAATAAATAAAAAAAAAAAAAATAAATAAATAAATAAATAAATAAATAAAAAAATAAATAAATAAATAAATAAATAAATAAATAAATAAAGTAGCCGATTGGGCCTGGTGTGGAGGCCAGCACGACCAGTGTGGAGGACCAGTGTGGTACGCGTAAGTTAAATTCTACTTTATGTTTATTTTATTTATTCACCAATAAATTTAAATGAATCTGGAGTTTTTTAATTATAATCCCGACTGTTTAAAGTTCCAATTACATCATCAAGTAATGCCTTCGAAGAAGGCATGCCTTGATGATGAAGTTGGAATAAAATTTATTTGTCATAACTTGAGCTGTCACAGTCCAGATACATCACTTTTCCATCCCAAAAGTCGGCCGACGCCCCTGATTGCTAGATTTCAGAGAAGTGGGAAAAGACACCATCTTACCCTCGTTTTGAAGCCAAAGCAACAGAATCTTGTAGTATCGGGCATAATCAAACGTGTAGCAAAATTCCATGCCTTTAGATGAACGCAGAGTATCACAAACAGATGACAAACGGAAAAGAAAGAGTGAAAGAAAAACAGTTGCTCTATTTGTTTCACCTCGTCGAATGACAAAGATCGATATGGCGCCCACATTTCGTCGCATCCAGTCATCACAATAAACAGAAGCTCTCTCAGTGATCACGAGATTCGTTTGAACCTCTTTTACACATATGTGATAAAGCGGATCGAAGTTTCTATCACATCTACTTATTGGTATGTGGAGAATAAAAGGACCCGTATTTGAGGCAGCCGCTGCAACATGATTAACCCAACCTGACTGTTCCACTGAAACCATAAAATTACAATCAGATTCGATTTGTGGACATGCATACCCGAATATTTTAAGATTCAACAATAGGTTAACCACGTTGCCGGGATATATGTTTATCACTACTTCCTGTTTTCCCCGAGAGGCGGTGTTGTTTGTTATTAGATTACTATGGAGGGGCGGCATGGGTGCAATTGCTCCTGGTGGCCAAACCTCTCTTGATACGTCAGTGGCTAAAAAAGCGATAACCTTTAAAAGTTATTTCCATAAAGGACCGTGCTCGAAAAATGGACTTTTCCTGGATTGGATCTCGATAGGATTGTTATCTGGACTCGACACATGTACCCCGATGGGTGGAGACATCAGAGATAAACTGTTACAAAATAAAGACGGATACGAGAAACCCAGATGAAAACGTGCAATATTTTCGCATCTTTTTATCGATGAAATCAGTATACTGTTACTATTGAACCAGGGGTGTTGGTATACCCACACCGGTGTTAAGCCGGGGGACGGGATAGCGTAACTCGATATGTGTTCCAAAGGGAACGCCGTGCTGAGCATCCATAGAAGATTTCATTAAGATCTGAAATATGTAGCATAACACCTAGGTACGGACATCATATCTTGATATGTATCTGAATGGGCATGTCATGCCGGGCATCCGTGTAAGATTTCATTATGAACTGACAACTGTTTGCTGAGTTACATGCTCGTACGGATAGGAAATGTCATTTTCACCGGAAAAGGGGGGACATAATTCACAGGTCGAAGGTGATGACAACATTCCTTGATATGCATGTGAAAGAGCAAGTCATGTGAGACATCCTGTACGTTTTCACTTAGATCAGACGATTATCATCTGAGTTATGTACTGGCGTACAGGCGTAAGTTCAGACGTACGTACGTACGGACAGATGAAACAAGTATACAACATTTGTTTTTAAAAAGTGGGGATAAAAAGGTGCATGTCATTTTTTGAAATAACTACGATAAGCAACGCAAATGTGAAAACATTGGTTTCAGCGTGACTTCTTCAATCAAACACTTCGTCGACAATATCAATACCAGCAATAACAAGAATTTTAAAAATGTTTTTCCCCCACTTGAAATGTCAAGGTATCTTTTTTATTGTTTCGTCTACGAAAATCTTCTATGAATCACGTAACGTTTTTTCTACAACAGCAGGCAACACGAAATTACAAAAGAGGCTTATTAAAAGTTACAGTAATTTGTGGGAAACAAGTCTCCATATATCACAAGAGGAAAGTGTTTGTCATGCGATGCGTACAATTGGGAAATCATTTATTTTTCTTTTCTTTGTTTTTGTCAAAATCGTCTGTCAGGTTGTATTATACAAAATAATCCACCGAGATTGTTAGCTAATAGAAGATTATAACGGAGATTATCGTTTCACATTCCCAAGAAATCATTTCTTGTCATTCCCTTAATACAATTATGAATAATGAACGAATAATATACCTTTGTCTTAAAGGTCGAAGTCTTTTGTAGCGAAATGTCTATAACAATAACAATATATCCAGTTATGTGTATTCTGTACCCTTCTTGCGCATATACCAGCGCATTTACACTCTAAAATCAGGTAGGTTAACAATCAACCCAAATCAAATGGGTTGAGTGAATATGAACCCAGTTGGGTTCATATTCACTCAATCCCCTTGATTTGGGTTGAATTTTAACACAACTGATTTCAGAGTGTACCAGTTTGATATTGCCGGGGAGGGGGCACGGATTCTCTTGTAGATTTGGGTTGAATTTTAACACAACTGATTTTAGAGTGTTCCAGTTTGATATTGCCCGGTAGGGGGGCATGGGATCTCTTATGAGCAGATACAATTCTACCCTGAGCATTGTACGAACGTGAATAAAAGTCGCACAATTAACAATTCGTTGATGCGTTGAAACCATCCATCTTCTTGAATAAACAGATCTCCTGCAGTACATGCTTCTAGTCAATTTATGATTTTAAAAAAACATTTCTCCGTGTCTACTTATTATTCACTGAAGTGGTCGACGGTGTACGTAGATAAACTTCAGAATCAACAATTTTTTTTTAACCCTCTACCCAACGTAACGGCCAAACCCGGTCAGCGCTATTCTCAAAAATCGCCAATTAATTCCAACGAGGGGTCATAACCTATGTTTTTGAGACAAAAAATGAAATAAATTAGTTATTCAAGAATTTTGTTGCAAGTGTCGTCTTCTTTTCATGTTAGGTAAAGGATTAATCTATTGGGATTCATGTTTTAAAGTTCATAAAATATTCTGCCAAATCTACTTCCGTCGGAAAAAAACTGGCGTGGTTCGACACATTTTGTGTGGTATATATTAATCTGACGGCTGATACACTATTTTCAGCAATGCAATAAAGTTTTAATGAGCGATATTTCTTTTGAACTTTATTTTTAGGGAAACGACTTCCAAAAGCTTGAATCCCTGATATGTATTTTTGTTGTTGATTCTGTTGTTTTGTTACATTGTATACTATTAATATCATGAGTTGTTTCGTCTTATCTGTCTGCGTGATGTATACAATTAACACTTCCAGGGGTAAAATATTGTTTAACTAAAATGTAATGTTTGTAATATTTACCTTGCTGTAAAACAGAGACAAATATATATACTACACTGGGGTAATGCTGAAACCGAAACACGCAATCACTCGTTGGGTCAAAAGTCATGTTAACTCTTTACCCAACGTAACGGCCAAAAACGGCCAGCGCTATTCTCAAAAATCGCCAATTAATTTTAATTATTTTTTCATTTTTTGTCTCAAAAACATAGGTTATGACCCCTCATTGGAACGAGCTCGTCGAGCTCGTTCCAATGAGGGGGTCATAACCTATGTTTTTGAGACAAAAAATAAAAAAAAAATATTTATTCATGAATTTTTTTTGCAAGTGTCGTCTGCTTTTCATGTTAGGTAAAGGGTTAATTAGTGATTGCATGTTTCATCATCGGTGCGACATTGGGCCAATGTTAATTGAATATCGTCTTTGTTCGGTACCAAGACATATATCACACCGAGTCGCATTTCTAAACTGATTAAAAATTCGTTAATTACAGTTCAGTCGCTGTGGATTGACGTAATCCACGCGTGGATAGTGATGTCCGCGCATGCGTTTACCAGATAATACAAATCATTATCAGCACAATTGTAATTAATGAAGCACCTGGTTGTACCCTCTGCTTCATTAATAAAATGTTTGATGATTATTCCTATAATTAGTGTTTGGAATATAATATTATGGTGTCCGCGGAAATATTGCCCATCCGTGGAAAGTGACCAGTCCACGGCCGCCGTACTGCTAAACAAAAACAGCAAATAATTTTTCATCTATCTAATTAAAGAATTTTTTCAGGGTTGTTGTGCCTCAATTACGTTTGTGTATTATCTTGTGCAACTTTTAACTCTTTTGGCGCGACTAAAGTCGACAGACGGCAGACCGCGGAAAGGTACTGCAGTAGTCATTTTAGCCAACTGTGTGTGTCCATTTCTAAGTGCTTTTAACCATTTACCCAACGCCGACGATATCAAAATTTATTATTTTAAATATCATTTTTTTTCAAATGTAAAAAAAAAAAACCCAACAAAACCATATGATGTGACCCTCGTTGGAACGAGCTCGACGAGCTCGTTCCAACGAGGGGTCACATGATATGGTTTTGTTGAAATGTTTTGAAAAATAATATTTTTTCAACTGCTGAAGTTGCCTATTACGCGGGGGGGGGGGGGGGGGGGGGGTGCGGCCAATTCGTTGCGTAAAGGGTTGAACAAACATACGTATTCCCATGTTTCATGAACCATTTATGTCCTATCCATGAACAACGATACCGTCCGTTGAAAGTATAAAGGTGTCATTTAAATATATACAGGAAATCATTTGAAAAACTGTCAATGAGATCATTAGAACATCTTTTAAAATAATAACGCTTTAGTCTAACAACCTATACTTTTTGTAAAATTCCTGATGAATATTAGGTGCTAAGAATTCTGTTTCTCAGATTATTCCGCGCCAAAAGAGTTAATAAATGAAAACAAAACACCACCACTGTCTAATTTCAATAAGATGTTTTTTTGTTACTTTAAATAAACGAAACCAACAGCTAGCTCCCGGAGTTGTCTGTTGTTTTCGTTTGTTAAAAGTTGTTAAAGAAGAGTAAGCTATTTATGACAAGCTAATTAGAAGCAACTACTCCATATACAATCCCTAATTAGGAATATCTATCAGTATCACAGCATCAAGTTTCATATTCACAGATAATACCTCCTGTTTCTGGGGGGGGGGGGGGGGGGGGGGGGTATCCGAATTATCTCCTCCGTGACTGCAAGGAAATACTAAATTATTTTTAAATCACAAAACATCACTGAAAGAGGCACTGCCGACGCCTTTTAGGGGAAAAAGTCTAATGCATGGCAAGGTTTGATGCAAAAAAAAAACGTTTTTTAGCCCTTTCACAAACAGCGTTTTCAGTGTTGAACGTTTAAGTGACGTAAAAAAACGTCACAATTGGCGTTCAATCCAAAAACAAAACAAAAAAGAAATAAAGAAACACAACACGTATCTTCTAAACTATTTCTTAGCTCTACAACTCACTAAAATTCCATGAAATTCAGATAATTTTCGCCCACCCCCAGGAATTCACTACAATGTTCGACAGGAAGGGTTGGGAATATCCAGGGACAGTAACACATTTTTAAGATGTGGCATTTTGTTGACATTATATTCCCAAACGTTCGAAAGGTTGACACTGAAAATGAGGTTGAAAATAAAAGGTACTGACCCCCCCCCCCCCCCCAAAAAAAAAAAAAAAACAACGTAAAATTGGAATCGACGACACGGGGCGTCAAAATAGGGAATAAAAATAGAGGCGAGTCATTGCAAGTGGCTAGATGTTTCCTTATCAACAGGGATCTATTGGACCCCACAAATGTATCGTTTTTGATGGTGAATTTACAAAATATGCAAAACTTTAAAGTGACGTAGAAACGTCGAAATAGCGTAAAATCGGGAAAAACTTCAAACAACAACACCCCAGCCCCCTCCCCAACAACAACAACAAAAAAAAAACAAACAAACAAAACACATGTCTTCTAACTTTTGAGCTCTTCAATATATAAAAAAAATTCATGAATGAAAATCGTACACTCATTTTAGAGAAAGATAGAGAAAAAACTTTTAAATTTCAGAATAATCAATGATGAATTGTTGTTTACAATTTGTGCCATATTTGGTGAGCGTAGCTTTAGAAATGTACCCATGGAGAGGTAAATAAAGTAAACAAAAAATTTAGAAAAAAATATAATATAAAAAAAAAATAAATAAAAAAATTTAACCCTTTACCAAACATGAAAAGCAGACGACACTTGCAAAAAAAATTCTTGAATAACTAAATTTTTTCATTTTTTGTCTCAAAAACATAGGTTATGACCCCTCGTTGGAACGAGCTCGTTCCAACGAGGGGTCATAACCTATGTTTTTGAGACAAAAAATGAAAAAAATAATGAAAATTAATTGGCGATTTTTGAGAATAGCGCTGGCCGGTTTTGGCCGTTACGTTGGGTAAAGGGTTAAAAAAAACTAACGATCGCATCTTCGTTGACAACTGAGATAACTGAAAGCCACTCTTGAAAACTTGAATTTTCGTGCAGGTTTTCTAAACGGCTTTTTTTCATTTTTCAATACTTTCCATGGTATTTTCAATAAATTTAGTGAAAAAGGGGTTTAACCCTCTTGCGTCAGAACCCATTTTGCGGGTTGAATGATAATATTAATATTTCAAACGCACGGCCTTTTCTGTACACAATTCAAATATTGAATGCTCCACCCATAAAATTTACAGACAGAGCAATTATTTATTTATTTATTTATTGGTGTTTAAGGTCACATATTTCTGCACAATGGCTAAATATGACCACGACAGTTTTTACGGGTGGAGGAAGCCGGAGGACCCGGAGAGAACCACCGAGCAACGGCGAGCAACTGTCAGCTCCCCAACATACTAACTCCACACAAGCAGGGTTAGCATTGGTTGAAGACAGGTGCACCGTCGACGTGCAGTACGCCTTAGTGCACAGCGTCACCGTGCCCCCACATGGGCAATGGGGGTGAAGTGTCTTGCCCAAGGACACAACGCGGTTGCCGCAGGTGGGATTCGAACCGAGGACCTCTCGTCTTGCAGCCTGCACCTCTACCTACTGAGGCAGACAGAGCAATTACTTGTACGAAATAAAAACATGACCCTGGGACGGAAACAGAGCATTTGGGTCCAAAACGTTAACACTTGTACCACATTTACTCGTGCTATTTTTCTTGCTCAGGAACTAACAAAATAAGGAAGACACGGTCATGGACTTTATGTCCTCAACATTGGACAAGACGATACCAATGCTATCAGTACTCTCCGATATAATCAGACCAATGGGGGATTTTGTTTCTGTAAAGTGCAGCTGAACGGCGAAAGTTGACAACACGGCTGACTGATCATCAGACATTTATCACGGAAAACTAATGTTTCTATTATTAATGACCAAATCCCAAGTGGGCGAATGGCGTCCAATCCTAATACATTATCTCAAATGTCATCGTATAAAGATGGACATCTGATTACAGAAGAGTGGAAAATCAAGTCAAACAAAAGATGAATGAGATCTGATACTAAATTAGAGTTGGAGTTATATTTAATTAAAAAAACGAAACAAGAATCAAGAATACGTGATCTGCTTTAGTGACAGGGATACAGTTTTCAAACAAAATAACATGGCTGGATTGCATTCTGTCTGAATTTCATAGTTCGAGACTGGGGTGGAGGGATAATAAAGCATTCACCAACCAATATAATAACCAACAGGAGGCCCCAGGGGGCCTGAGGGCGCTCACCTGACATGGTAGCCTAAACATCAACCCAGAGAATTGATTTCCACAAGTTGCATCTGCTCCTCCTAAGAAAAGCTGAAACCAAATATCTAAATATTCTGACCAGTGGATCTAAAAAAAGATTTTTAAAGAATATTCCTCATATTGAACTAAGTCACAATTCGGGCTCCCACAGGGAGCCCATATATGAACCCAGGGACTTGGCTTTAACAAACCTGAATCTCACACCCCTAAGGATTCTGCACACCAAATATCAAAACATTCCGACTGCTGAATCTGAAGAAGAAGATTTTTAAAGAAAATTCCTCATTTTGAACTAAGTTACAATTCGAGCTCCCACAATCAGCCCAAATATGGACCTAGGGACATGGCTTGAACAAACTTGAATCTTACCCCCCTAAGGATGCTGCATAAAAAATATCAAAAGCATTCATCTGCTGGATCTGAAGATTTTTAAAGAAAATTCCTCATTTTGAACTAAGTTGTCATTCAGGCTCCCATAGTGAACCCAAATATGAACCAAGGGACTTGGCTTGAACAAACTTGAATCTCAGCCCCCTAAGGTTGCTCCATGCCAAATATCAAAACATTCCAACTGCTGAATCTGAAGAAGAAGATTTTTAAAGAAAAATTCCTCATATTGACTAAGTTATAATTTGGGTTCCCACAGGGAGCCCAAATATGGGCCCATGGACTTGGCTTTAACACACTTGAATCCCCCCCTCCCCCCAAGGACGCTACTCACCACATATCAAACCATTCCGACTGCTGGATCTGAAGAAGATTTTTTAAGAAAATTCCTTATTTCGAACAAAGTTACAATTCAAGCTCCCACAGTGAGCCCAAATATGGACCTAGGGACATGGCTTGAACAAACTTGAATCCCCCCCCCCCCCCCCCCCCTAAGAATGCTGCATACCAAATATCACAAGATTCTGCCTGCTGGATCTTGAGAAGAAGATTTTCAAAGAAATTTGCCTGAAATGCACTAAGTTCGAATTTGGGCTTCTATAGTGAGCCCAAATATGAATCCAGGTGGCCGATTTGAACAAACTGGAATCAGATCCACCCCACAATGTTGCATACCACATATCAAAAGATTCTGCCTGCAGGATCTGGAGAAGAAGATTTTTGAAGAAATTTGCCTGAAATGCACTAAGTTCGAATTCGAGTTTCTATAGTGAGCCCAAATATGAATCTAGGGAGCCGATTTGAACAAAATAGAATCAGATCCACCCCACAATGTTGCATACCAAATATCAAAAGATTCTGCCTGCTGGATCTGGAGAAGAAGATTTTTTAAGAAATTTGCCTGAAAAGCACTAAGTTCAAATTTGGGCTCCTATACGGAGCCCAAATATAAACCCAGGGAGTCGATTTGAACAAACTTGAATCAGATCCACCCCACAATGTTGCATACCCGATATCAAAAGATTCTGCCTGCTGGATCTTGAGAAGAAGATTTTCAAAGAAATTTGCCTGAAATGCACTGAGTTCAAATTTGGGCTCCTGTACTGAGCCCAAATATAAACCCAAGGGGCCGATTTGAACAAACTTGAATCAGATCCACCCTACAATGTTGCATACCAAATATCAAAAGATTCTGCCTGCTGGATCTGGAGGAGAAGATTTTCAAAGAAATTTGCCTGAAATGCAGTAAGTTCAAATTTGGGCTCCTATACTGAGCCCAAATATAAACTCAGGGGGCCGATTTGAACAAACTTGAATCAGATCCACCCCACAATGTTGCATACCAAATATCAAAAGATTCTGCCTGCTGGATCTGGAGAAGAAGATTTTTTAAGAAATTTGCCTGAAATGCACTAAGTTCGAAATCGGGCTCCTATACTGAGCCCAAATATGAACCCAGGGGGGCCGATTTGAACAAACTTGAATCAGATCCACCCTCCAATGTTGCATACCAAATATCAAAAGATTCTGCCTGCTGGATCTGGAGAAGAAGATTTTTTAATGTTTTTCCCATTGCCTACAGTGTTAAAAAGTGCTGACTCAGCACTTTTTCAAAGTCCCGAAACTGTACCCTATGATAAAAGCGATGGCAATTTTTTTTACCAGTTCTTTCTGTTGGTCTTAAGGAAGCTTCACACCAAATAAAAATTCTCGGTGCCGTGCAGTTTTGGAGATATGGGCGTTTTAATTTTTTTTCTATTTTTAGCTCCTGCGGTTCCCATGGGGCTACGGGGAAAAAAAATCAGCATAAATTAGATACTTATGACCCAATAAGCCCTCACATAAAATTTGGTTCAAATCAGCCTCTCGGTTTGGAAAATAGAAATTTTGGGCGGGGCCAAAAATTTTGCCCCTCCCATAACGACGCCAAGTATAGCCCCACAAACTTCCTTGAACAAATCTGAGTCTACACCTCAAAAGGAAGGTGCACACTAAATATCAAGTCTCTGCTACTGCTGGTTCATGAGAAGAAGATTTTTTAAGATTTCAGCATACTTTTTGGGTGTGGCCCTACCCACGGGCGAGGCAACTTGATTTGAACAAAGTCAAATTGCGATGTCATAACAAACTATTATCTCAAATATCAATTAAATTGGTTCAGCGGTTTTGGAGGAGAAGACGCAAACACCATGTTCACGGACGACGGACGACGGACGCCGGACGACGGACGACGGACGGTGAGTGATCACTATAGCTCTCCTGACTGAAAGTCAGGTGAGCTAATAAAATAATGTATCAAGAAACTGGGAAAACAGGAGTGCGGCGGTCTCCATTATACAAAGTGGGCGATGGAAACACATTACCCTACTGCGCATGAGCACTGACAACACATGTCACTATGGTAATACCGTCGCAACATGGCGACTTACTGATGTCACTGGACCACGTGATTACGATGTAGCATGAGATACCACGTTGAGATCCCCCAAATATTGCTCGAAACCTGCCAGACATACTACGCACCGACATAAATATATCTGTCAATCATGGACATGTACAGAAAGTTTGAGTATACAACTACTTGCAAGTTGCATTTGTTTGTTTGTTAGTTCGCTTATTGTGGTTTAACGACACTTTCAAAAACCTGAGTCACATCGTACCGAACAGTTTTATGAGTAAAGAAGGCTGAATGTCCGGAGAAAACCACAGAGCAGCGACAAGCAAATGTCAGATTCGCCAACTTACTAAATATGTACAAACATAGTTATCAGCAGTTAACCCTTTAACCAACGTAACGGCCAAAGCCGACCAGCGCTATTCTCAAAATCTCGCTGATTAATTTTCATTATATTTTCATTTTTTGTCTCAAAAACATAGGTTATGACCCCTCTTTGAGACGAGCTCGTCGAGCCCGTTCCAATGAGGGGTTATAACCTATGTTTTTGAGATAAAAACTGAAAAAAATTAGTTATTCAAGAATTTTGTTTGCATGCGACGTCTTTTTTCATGTTAGGTATAGGGTTAAGTTATGTGCACAGTCGATGTTCAGTACGCTTTAGTACATCACGCGACCGTGCCCCAAAGGAAAATTTAATTTAGATGGAATGTTAAATTAGGGTAACAAGCTTCTTGATAAACATGTTTTTGAGACGAAAATTAAAAAAATAATAATAAAATATGAATGTAATTTTTGACGAATACCGCTGGCCAATTCATTCGTTTTGTTAGGTAAAGGTTTATGTATATTTTACCCATGCGAAAAAATATGCCAGTGTTTGTAAAACTGTCCGACACGAGTTGATCCTGGCTGTGAAAAGTGTCGTTAATAAATAAATAAATAAATAAATAAATAAATAAATAAATAAATAAATAAATGAATAAATAAGTCAACAATTTGCAGTTGTTCGAGAATTCCGTTTTCCAGTGTTGTCTACTCTTCGTGAAAAGGGTTAAAGAATTAATCTAAATGTACGCTGATCTCATTCGACCCTAACAGAAACGAAACTCCGAAAGATGAGTCTTTTCTACCCGTGGCCATGTGTCCACGATACGAGGACAGCGTTTCTGACAAGATCTGTTGAATTTATCGAATTACTCAGTCATCGCTCACTGCTATAAAACATTTACCCCTTTCAAAAAAGTGTGGAAAATGTCAGTTCAGTGGCAGCAGTCGAAAGAGTCCATATTCGTTATTGGATGTTGACCAATCAATATTTTCAACGTGCAGCCTTGGGGCTGCACGTTGAAAATATTGATTTGTCTACCACACATATTTTCTTAGCAGCCATCCTGCTAAATGAAATCATGACGTATCATGTTCCCTGACGGAAAGGGGCCCCTTGGGTTCAAAGGGTTAACAAAGATGGGTACAAAAATGTTATGATCTGGAAGTTAAATCCGTTGCATAACACTTGGCAATACAAATCAGTAACTGTTGATACTGCAGTTATTCGGATCTTTTTAAATTGCCTGAAGATTTTAAATAGCAAAACATGCTATTATTATCGGCATCTGGTAATGCCAAATCGCAATATAAGCCGATCTTTATCAGGGTTTTTTCACTTTGCCATTTTGATAGTAAACAAATTCTGGCAACAACAATATGACTGCACGAGAACAAGTAGTTCGAGGTGTTTTTATTTTCACTTTCCAAGTGCAAAGTAGAAAAAATCCAATGTGAATAATTCATTTTGTCAGAGTGATGGTTCCCGGTGTTGATAAAAGTATATTATCCGGATAAGCAAAGAAAGTCAATATAAAAATATTAAATCAGTTTAAACTCTTTTAAACTTGTGTTTGCGATAGTGACATGACTGTGAGCGCGGTGACTCAGAGGTAGACTGTTGGGCTTCCATGCGAGAGGTCCCGAGTTCGATCCCCGTCCGGGATGACTCGCGTTGTGTCTCTGGGCAAGGAGCTTTATCTCGGTTGCTTACATGGGGGCACGATGACGCCGTGTACTAAGGCGCACTGCACGTCGACGATGTACATGTCTTCAACCGCTGTAACCCTGCTTGAGCGGAGCTTGAACAGAGTTCGAATGTTGAGGAGCTGACAGTTGTTCGTCGATTCTCGGTGGTTCTCTCCGGGTACTCCGGCTTCTTCCACCCGTAAAACTGTCACGGACACGATTAGCCATTGTGCATAAGTATGTGACCTTACGCACCAATAAATAAATAAATTAGTTACATGACTGCATCTCAGCACAGGTCTCAGTGACACTCGTAGCTCCCGTGTGCATTTGAGTATTTCTGACACAATTTCCTACATTTCCCCAGACGAAACTCAATATTTTTCACACCGTGAAAGTGATCAAATGTGCTACAACGGAGTTTATGGATGTTTATTTTTTCATTTATTTATTTATTTATTTATTGGTGTTTAAGGTCACATATTTCTGAACAATGGCTAATCATGACCACGACAGTTTTAGGGGTGGAGGAAGCCGAAGCACCCGGAGAGAACCACCGAGCAACGGCGAGCAACTGTCAGCACCCCAACATACTAACTCCACACAAGCAGGGTCAGCATTGGTTGAAGACAGGTGCACCATCGACGTGCAGTATGCTTTCGTACACAGCGTCACCGTGCCCCCACGTGGGCAATAGAGGTGAAGTGTCTTACCCAAAGACACAACGCGGTTGTCGCAGGTGGGATTCGAACGCAGGACCTCTCGGCATGCAGCCTGCACCTCAACCAACTGAGCCACCGCGCCCCCGGCCAATTTCAAAAGAAAGCTTTCTCGTTGGTTATCATCGTAAAGATCTGTGTCAAATTAATGCGCGTGTAAATAGAACTATTTCAACACATCAACAAACTAGCGATGTCTGACTTTATTTTTTATAAACATTCACAAACATCCCAATGATACGAAATGTATAAACATTTGAAAATTAATATTTATAACGCAGAATTGTGGAACTATAATTTGTCGCGTTCATGACGCATGGCTACGTGCATCTGTGGTGCGTCACTGTCAAATGCACGACGTTCAAGGTGAAATTTCATTCTTTAACTCTTCTTTTCTATCTAAAAGGTGTGTTTTGGGTAAATGTGGTGTGATTTGATAAACATAATATGAAATTCGTATTTTGGTCATACTCTATTTATGAAACGACGTCTATTTATGAAACCTCGACTCACTGGTGTAGGTGTGTCGCGATCGGGTCGGAATCTGATGTTGAAAAAGACTAGATTTGTGGTCACTGTCCCGTATGCTATCGGATATGAGAGTGGTGGCCGAGTGGATAAGTGCGCTGGTCTCTCATGCCAGAGGTCCAGGAATCGATCCCCGGTCGGGGAAAGTTCTCGAGGTGTCCGAACACTCTCTGCCAGCATCAATTGTGGGGTTGATGCTGTCACAGCGTATCGTCCTATCGGGTGTAGACGTAAAATGGTTGTGCTCTGTGCGGAGAGAGACACACCCCGTGCAGGCTAAAGATCCCTTCGTAACATTCGAGAAGAGCTAGGCCACGAAGTTGCCGCTATGAAGGTCATCTCACACACCTACGCCATTGGGCCAAGGAGAAGCGTTAATATAAGTTGCATAACTTGTTCGCCAATCCTTGTAAAACAAATAAGATTAAATAAATATCGGATATGCGCAAGTGAAATTTACGGAGAAAAGAGAAGGAAAATGACCGTACTGACAAGTTACATTTAAAAGTGGTAATCAGAATTGAAAATAGAACAGGTGACCTTTGTTGAACACATTTCCCAATAATATTGAATCAAGTTAAAAGAAAATTTCTGACAAAAAAAAAAACAAATGCCGTGTAGGCTATTTCTAGCGTTATAGTTACCATCGATGGGCAAGTAGCAATTTTCTTGGCAGATTCCTGTAAACATCAACAGTATCGACAAACAGAATATCATTATGTGTTTGAGATTCTGCTGCTAATCGTTTATTCTCTTCATAAATTGTATGTTCCCAAGCCACGGTTTTTTCATGTTTCTCTGAGATAAGCTCCCCATGTCGCTTCTTATCTACAAGAGTAAAATCAAGAACTGTTAAGTATTAATGCTTGTTTGGATATCTGGAGGTAGACTTTTTCTCGAGGCGATAGTCCGATTGTCAGAAACTGCGGCTTGGTCGTTGCTGGGAGAAATATATTCAAACCGCATCTTCTGCTTAACCCTTTACCCAACGCAGAATCAAAATTTATTATTTTAAATATCAATTTTTTAAATTTTTCAAAAAATTTCAACAAAACTATATCATGTGACCCCTCGTTGGAACGAGCTCGAACTTATATTAACGCATCTCCTTGGCCCAACGGCGTAGGTGTGTGAGATGACCTTCATAGCGGGTCACATGATATGGTTTTGTTGAATTTTGTTGAAAAATATAATTTTTCCAACTGCTGAATTTGCATATTACGCGTCCGATTCGTTGGATAAGGGGTTAAACTCAAGGAGTGTCGCCTGAATCCCTACATGAATGTATATCGTACCGTGTAGAACCCGCCTGTTTCGTTTTTGTTGGGGATGGTTCTTATCCGCCCGCGTAATATGCAAATAACTGCTGAATTTGCATATTACGCGGAGGATGCGTCCGATTCGTTGGATAAGGGGTTAAACTCAAAGAGTGTCGCCTGAATCCCCACATGAATGTATATCTTACCGTGTGGAACCCGCCCGTTTCGTTTTTGTCGGGGGTGGTTCTTATCCTGAAGGGGTTAGTGTCTTCTCATCAAAAAGCATAATCAACAGGGCTTCATCTCAGCTCAATGTAGTGTCTCTGGACTCTAGGGCTGCACGGTATATCGATAAACCGATATTACCGGTATTCAAACAAATATCGATTGAATACCGGTGTAATTACAAAACTATCGGTTTTTTATTTTTCAAGATGTTTTGAGTTTTTTAACTGCAGCTCAGAATGAATAATATTATTATTTTACCCAAGGAATCGTCTGCATGTGCTCACGTAATATACAATTTAAGCAGATGAAAAAATAATTTTCAAAAATTTCAACAAAACTATATCATGTGACCCCTCATTGGAACGAGCTCGTTGAGCTCGTTCCAATTAGGGGGTCACATGATATTGTTTTGTACAAATTTTGGTGGAAAATCTGATAAACTAATTTTTAAAATAATAAATTTTGAAATCGTCTGCGTTGGGTAAATGTTTTTCGAACCGCATCATCAAGACGTGCTAATTCGTTCCGATTGTGATGCCTCAAGTCTCGATTAATGTGGTTCTAATGTTCACATATCTGAACAGTTTCCGATATACCGGTATACCGCGGTATTTTTTGAATACCGATACCGGTATTCAGTTTTGAATATCGTGCAACCCTACTGACTCTGGTCACCCTTTTCACTAACATATAACGGAATATCACCCTATCACTGCCGTCGCGCGGCCACTAATGTATTATCACTTTACTGAATGCCTTTAATCCAACAGCCGCAACTTCGAAGATTAGCTGCTTCCCTCTAGTTACCTCAGACTAATGTTCATAAGGCAAATCCTACTCTGCCTATGTATGGTTTTCTTTCTATAACAGTTAATACCGTCCAGCCGAATGGCAATATTCGTGAGCTCCCTGAGCTCATACTTTATATTCGGATCCTGCACTCATATATGGCCATCGACTTGGCCCGCGACTGTTCCTAGTCTAAATATGAGCTCTGTGGCTCCCCCTACATTACAACGTGGCTATACTTTTACACCTCCTCTAACCTACAGCATGGGACATCCCCAGCTCCTCGCATACGACCCACAGTCTTACACGCCTTGAGACTGGAATGACATTTTCAAGAAAACCCAATTGGGTTCATATTCACTCAACCCAGTCGATTTGGGTTGATGTTTAACCCAACTGATTTTAGAGTGTATGCGATTGCAAAGACATTGATGCTGTCCATACACATGCGTGCTATTTGTGGTTAGGAGATTATTGAAACTAATACCCATATAATTAGATGACTGATCACCTTGGATGGCTAAACGAGTGTCTTTTGTTTGAAGCTGATCAGGCAAGATTGTTGATTCAGACCAGATAAGCGCTAACTGGCAGTCTACAGTTGAGATTATGCTCCATTAAAGTTATCACTTCCATTGCGCCCTCACCGACTTTTTTCTAATTATTTACACAGATGGTTTACTCGACAAATTGGTTTTTCGGGGTACTTCACATACCATTCTTGACTTTTTGCCAGGGAGTGAAATATTATAAAGCATAGATACACTTTTAAAGCAACAAAATCGTACATTTAAGCTATCACCTTGACACCGATCCTCTAGCAAAGAAAAATGTTGGGACCTTCCTACAGGGGAATCGCGAAGATAACTGATTTCTGGTGGGAGTTAACCCTGTAAAACCAGTCTGACATAACTCAAGTCCCGACTTAAGAAATATTCCACCTACATCATCCCGGCCTGCCTTCTTCAAAGGCTTGCCTTGATTGTGTAATTGGAATATTTGTCACTGAAATTTACAGTTAAACAATAGAAAAAAGTGTTTTTGGAAAATACATGTACCGGAACCAGGTTTGCTCATGCTTGGAATTAAGCATTCCCAGTCAGCTACAGCTCTCCGTTTACACGAGACAGACTGCGTGTGTGACTTTTGTCCATCAAACAAATCTAGCTCCGGAAGAATATATGTATATCAGCAGGCGCTGACGAAAAAGGCTCCACTAGAAAATTATTGAGGGTGTTACACCCCTACCCTCCCCCACATTGTTACGCTCCTGTCTTATTTATTTATTTATTTATTTATTTATTTATTTATTTATTTATTTATTTATTTATTTATTTATTTATTTATTTATTTATTGGCGTTTAATGTCACATACTTATGCACGATGGCTAATCGTGATCGTGACAGTTTTACGGGTTTGGGGAAGCCGGAGTACCCGGAGAGAACCACCGAGCATCGACGAGCAACTGTCAACTCCTCAACATTCTAACTCTGTTCAAGCTCCGCTCAAGCAGGGTTACAGCGGTTGAAAACATGTGCACCATCGACGTGCAGTACGTCTTAATGCACGACGTCATCGTGCCCCCATGTAGGCAACCGGGATAAAGTGCCTTGCCCAAGACGGGTCGTCTCGGACGGTGATCGCACTCGGGACCTCTAGCATAGAAGTTCAACAGTCTACCACTGAGCCACCGCGCTCCCCGTTCCTGTCTTTCCTATGTATATACTTGTCTATTGTGAACCGGAGGCCTATGTTTGGACACACTTGAATCTTTCTCGACCAGCATATGATTCTAGCAGATCTACCGTTAGACACAGTACACCATAACTGTGCTCGAGTACAATTACTCTCTTGTATTTGCCAACAAAGAGTAAAAATTACAAGATATAACCGCATTTGTTTTTGACGTACTCACTCCACATTACTGAAAAAAAGTTTGCACAGTTTTTTAAAATTCTTTTCTGATTGGCTAAAATCATAAAGCAGTATTCACAGTATCGCTTTCAGTTTGTTTAAATGTATCCAAACTATCATTTACATTCACATAGTCCAAATTGAATCCTTTAACTGATAGTTTTTGCCAAATGACATGAACAGGAAGAGGCCATATTCATTACTTGTGTTTGGCCAGTTAACGTCACGGCAGCGCGTAGAACACATTAATTCACTTGCTCACAAATTCACAGCAGTCATTTACTCTGCCTTACTACTTTATGAGGGACAGACAACTTTGCCTTTTTGGGAGCCTGTTGTGCAACATCAACGTTTCCTCCCGAAATGACACGCCTATCTTCTGATACGATATGTAAATGTATAGAAATTATAGTTCAATGCGATGAGTAGACGACACAACACTAATTAGTCCATGTGCATCATTAATAAAATAATTCTAAAACCTCTTTGTTCGTTGAATTATTTTACATTTGTCCCTGTTTTTGACCATCAAAATCACACTTGAAAATGACGAACCAGGATCAATCAAAAACATTCTTGAAGACCTCCCCCCCCCCCCCTTCCCCGTCCCACCCCCGCACACTCAGTTGTACACAGCCTGACAATTGTTGGCAGTGACCTGGGTGATTAGAAGGGAAGTAAAACCTTTTTCCAGTGACACCCTTTAATGACCTTTATTACATTTCTACAATTATGTTCTCACCGACACTGGGGGGACAAGATTTTGTTTAGCGGGCACTTAGCCAAATAATACACTGTTTTTAACCCTTTACCCGGCGAGTACGACATCAAAATGTGTTCGTTTAATTATTACTTTTCAATATCTTCCAAAAATGTCAACAAAACCATATCATGCGACCCCATCATTGGAACGAGCTCGACGAGCTCGTTCCAATGAGAGATCACATGATATGGTTTTGTTGAATTTCTGTTTAAAAATATTTTTTTCAACTGCCCAATTTTTAAATTACGCGATGTGGCCAATTCGTTAGATAAAGTGTTAACAACAACACCAACAACGCAATTTGATGCATTATGGGAAGCAGTGTTTGTTTTGCGAACCATTGCGCGATTTATTCAGGCCTTTTTGTCGGGTTCGGGTCAAGTTATAAATATAGGATCGGCAACAAATCTCCAGGTCTGTTATGTAAGTAGGAACTGTGTGTCCATTCAGTCCGGCTAGAAATTCACGTTTTGCTTATTATCCCGGCTTGATATGCAATGCAATCAGAACTTTTTCGTCGCGGGCGCGGGGCTACCATGTCCTGGGACGGGTAGTCCGCTAGTTATTTATAAATTAACCAAATGCGTCGAATGAGTTTGAAAAGTTAGGGGAGTCCCATACCTAATTTATTAAACGAGTTTCGTAAGTTTTCATTATAAACTGGGGACGATTTAAAGATTCTGAATGTTCCTCGAAGTATGTCATTTGTAATGTCATTACCTGCCGCGCCCCCACCCACCTCCTTCAGATCGTAGAATTCAGGTCCTTAGAGAGGACAGGTGAGGATCCACATAAAGCCCCCTTTTCATGGTAACGCCACTGTGAATAGAATAGAACTTTATTGTAATAAATCACCCGCACTGGGGCAGATTGCATGTACAATAGTACAATATTAGTATAATTAAGAACATTTGATACAGCATCATCAGCAACAGAATATCCTGTCATGTCTCAATATAGTCCTTTCATAATATATAATGAGAAATATATAATGATATTTTGAACACATGTATATACCCATGCACACATCTGCATACACACACTTCTATACACGCACACTCCTACACCCAGACACACCCCTCACACATCCCCACACACACCTCCACACTCACATACATGTGAGTGCAAGGGTAAATGTGTGTGTGTGTGTGTGTGCGTGTGCGTGCGTGCGTGCGTGCGTGCGTGCGTGCGTGCGTGCGTGCGTGCGTGCGTGTGCATGCCTGCGTGTGCGTTAGCGTGTATATACGCTTATGATTATATATATATACATGAATTATTCACTGTGTGCATCCTTATCACATTCTAAGGCGTTTCTTCGTTGGAGTTCAATTCGTTGGAGTTCAATGTGATGCCTTAATGGATCGAAAATCAAGCACCTCCAATATCCCCCATAATAACCCCACCCCCAGAGGGTCATCGACAGGCTAACTGAAGATGGGGGACAGAATATCCCCCATTTTGTTTTCCATTGTGCTCTATTAAAAATGTGTATCCCCCGTAGGTGAAGGCGCGGGGCGGGGTCTTCCTGGAGAAATATAAATCTTCCTGCCAATTCGAGCACCGCGAGTAGTTATTAAAGACTGCAGTACATGGAAAGGAAGGAAGATAAAGTACAGCGAAATGACCCAAGAAATATGAATTGAGAGTACACGAACCTGTTTTACGGATTTCAGTAAATATAACAATGACATTTTTCAAGAATCACGTGTATGTGTGCGCGCGTGCGTGTGGGACGTGTGGGTGTCGGACGTATGGGTGTGAGTGTTGGACGTGTGGGTGCTACATAATGACGAAGAAATTCTTAAGCATTCAGTAACAAGATTTTCTTGAAACAGCGGTTCAGAACTCATTAAATAATGTCATTGGTCGAACAGACAAGGTGTCAGGAACCAATTTGCGTGCAAATGGAACGATAGTGTTCTATAGCTTTTAAGGTAGGAGTTTTATACTCGAAAATAGTGTAGACTCGTGTGATGAATATAATTGTGATCGGATCCTTTGAAATTGTCAGGCCATCAACGCAGTGACATTTTGAAAAATGTGCACGAGCCATGGCTGTGTCCCTTAATAATAACAAGAATATACAGGTACAGTTTCCATTTCATATTAATTATTTAGTTAATTATTTATTTATTTGGGGTTCAACGCGACTTTTTCGACAGTTACCTCGTTTCGGACTGTTTTACGGGTGGAGGAAGCCGGTGTACCATGAGAGAACCACCGAGTAACGTCGAGCAGCCGTTAGGCTCCCAAGCGCACTAACCTCGCACAAGCAGGGCTAGCATTGGTTGAAGACAAGTGCACCATCGACGTGCAGTAGGCCTTAGTACACAGCGCAACCGTGCCCACAAGTTGGCAATCAAGATGAAGTGCCTTGCCCAACGACACAACGCAGTTACCCCTGGCGGGGAACGAACCGTGGACCTTTCGGTTTGAAGTCCAATGCTGGTCCATTTCTATGCCCGGTAAACTGGAAGCTGTTGAACCCAGTAGATAACAGTACTCTTAATCACAAAATCGGACAGAGGATTTCGACTGGATCGTGACTGTGTCACGATCCAGTCGCAATTATCTTTCCGATTTCCTCTCCAAAATACAGTAGAATCGTACCGATAGGAAAAGAAAAGCAGAAACATTGGATTTTAGATGGTAATGTTTGTTACGGTCTTGTTGTCGCAATATATTATCTATGACATGTCTGTATCCAGACCCGAAAGCGATTTGATTTAGAAAAATACTCTTCTCTATCACAATACAATACTGCGAATATCATAAAGATATTTGAGTGCGATGTTGCCTGCTGCGGTTGTATTACATCAATTTGCCAGTTTTAAAATGGGACCAAACATTATTGCGATCAGTTGTAATTTTTGTATAACTCCCACGACAGGAGAGCGTTGAATTAATTAACGTGAAGAAAAAGAATGCAAAAAGGAGTAATAAGGCGTTTATAATTACAGCTATCATATCTTCAAATTAACAAAGAAGGAAACTGCCCAAAGGTATTCAGGTAATATGATAAAGAACGCTGCAACACTGACAATTCGAAGTATTTATTTATTTATTTATTTATTTATTTATTTATTTATTTATTTATTTATTTATTTATTTATTTATTTATTGGGGTTTAAGGTCACATATTTCTGCACAATGGCTAATCATGACCATGACAGTTTTACGGGTGGAGGAAGCCGGAGTACTCGGAGAGAACCACCGATCAACGACGAGCAACTGTCAGCTCCCCAACATACCAACTCGACACATGCAGGGTTTGCATTTGGTTGAAAACAAGTGCACCATCAATGTGCAGTACGCCTCAGTACACGACGTCATCGTGCCCACACATGGACAATGGGGGGGGGGGGGGGGGGGGGGGGTGAAGTGTCTTGCCCAAGGACACAAGGCGGTTGCAGCAGGTGGGATTCGAACCGAGGACCTCTCGACTTGCAGCCTGCACCTCTACTTACAGAGCCACCGCGCCCCAAAAAATTTAAAGCATAAATGTTGCAGTTTTACAAATCAATCCGTAAAAACTTTTGATATCAAAGTCTTATACAGGGCACTAATTTTGAAATTCTATTTTGTAGGATTCCTACCTTGTACGCTAAAGATGTAAGATGCTGCAAACAAAATGTTTCCTTTAGATACAGGAATCTGTATTCGTCCATCAGAAATATACTGAAAAGTGGAAGAAAAGAAACCATCAAAATCCTTCAAGACATTTGTTTTATACATTTAACAAAAATCTGAAGTCAAGATTCGTTGCGTCATTTTTTTATATTGAAATCCGCGTTTTTACATAACCACAATCAAATGTCGCATTACGGAAATATCGTCCACAACATGTCTAGTAATGAAATGACGTCAGGTGTTAACGTGACGTCAGAAGTTAACGTGACATCGTAACCTTGTGAGGGAGTTGGTTTTTGACGCAGTCGTTCGAATGAGTGTCATAACATTTTTTGTTAATAGCGTTGATCGGGTTTAGTCGTGATGTTTGCATTGTGATGTGTTAAATTACAGATTATATGAAACAAATTCTCAAATTGTTTGTGGTTTGATACGGCATTTCTGAACCTCTTTCACAAAAATCGATCTGAACCGAGGTAAACCTCGGCTCAGGTCGATATTAGTGAACCATTTTCAGAAAATTTATATCGAATCGTGAGTCATCAGAAAATCACTATTATAACATGATCTGGTGTTTTTTTCCTGACCATTTTACGTCAAAAGTTATAACAAAAACATTTCAAAAGGATATCACCGGAAGTACACCATCGTTTTGTAGAGTGAAACTTGAACACTGATCACTGGGCGTATGTTTACTCTTTGTGCGCTACAATGTGGCTTTTGAGCTTTAGAACTGGTCTCCTGAATACCAGAAAGGCGACGAACTATCGTGATAATAAAATTCAATACTGAATACTCCAGAAAAATCAATGTCTTTTTTGTGGTAAACGCTTTACCAAATTTCGTCGCCTCAGTGCTAGAATGTTCTATGTCCCTTAGGGGACATAGAACATTCTAGCACTCAGGCGACGCAATAACAACGTAATCAACGAATTGTGGCACCGATGTCTCACCATGTGAAGCAAGTGTCGCTAGAGGAGACGGTCTGTAATCGACTGGTAGTATTGTTTGAAGAGCCAGGCATAAAAGACGCTAGCAGCAGTAGAAGTGTCCACGAAGCTTACAGAGAGTGGGAGCGGCCATTCATGTGTTTATTGGCGTTTAACGACACTTCGAACAGACAAGGTCACATCATGTCGGACAGTGTGACGGGTGGAGGGAGCCGGAGTACCCGGAGAGAATTGAGCAACAGAGAGCAAATGTCAGTCTCTTTAACTTACTGACTCTACACAAACAGAGTTATCGTTAGCAGTGGTTGACGGTACCATCGCCCAGGGACCTGGCGACAGGGGTGGGGGTGTCACGCCCCTCCCAATCCTGGCCGAAATGTCCTATAGTTGGAAATTCGGAGGGAAAGTTATGAGTAGATGGAAATTCCATCTATCTGGATTTTAGAGCTTCTTTGGCGATGGTGATGTCTCCTTTACTTCCCAAAATTCCAACTCTATTTCAAATCGGCAAAAATTCTAACTGTTACTATTTGCAACTACAGTGTATGCAATATCGAGCGCCATAAGTATGCATGATGTCAAACGGCACGAGATTTCTATAGTTCGTTTACTTATCGTAATAAAAATAAAAAAAAAAATCCTCAAAATGCACTTCAAGAAAATCACATCATGTAAAATCGTAAAAATCGAAAACCTCTAGCCACGTCCCTGACATCGGAGTACAGTACACCTTAGTTTACAGCGCCATCAAATCTCCGTGTGGACAATAGGAATTAAGTGCCGTGCTCAAAAATAGAACGTAGTTTCAACTGACCAGGATCGAAAAGTGGCCATGCATTGTAACCAGTAGCATTAGCCTTGTGGAGGTAGCAACGGTGAGCTGAAAAACGTATGAACAGTGAGTCTGGCAGAAAAAACAATTACAGAACTACTGCACGGTCGTCGTGGAAACGTCAAAATCCACGCGTGGGAAATATTTCCACGCCTGCGTTCACAGGGAATCTCCGACATAAAACATGCGCATCGCCATCAAATTTACACCCGGTACTTCAATCATTGAATATTTGCTGAAAAGTACTGATTATTGTTTGAGAAAAGCGGCCGTGGGCAACACTGCGCATGCGTGGATTTTACCCATTCCACGGCGGCTGTACTGTAATAGTTAGTGATACGAATCGGACAAGTATTAACTGGTAGTACAGTGACAAGAAACGTAGTGACTAACATAAACTAGCGTTGGAATGGACGTCCACACTAAAAACTAAAGTGTTAAAACTGACACTTACAAGGTGTTAAACCCATTCTAACTCTTAGGGTTTGATTTTAACACTCAAAGTGCAATGCTTTAAGCACTTAGACATTACAATCGTCAGACATCTGAAACTTGAATGGATGGCACTTCCCATGTGTCTAGCATTGATGGTTCTTCCAGAATCGTCCATAATTTGATTTGCGCTTGGTGGGTACATAATTAAAAGGACACAACGCAGATGACACGGATCAGGCTCGAGAGTTCGAGCCTGATCCGCGTCATCTGCGTTGTTTCCCTTTTGGTGTCGCGACATTTCACTTGTCAAGTGGTATTATTGTCAACACCTGTCAAGTTCTGGGATATCTACACTTGAACAAAGTGCTAGTTCAGCACTTAATAAGTGTTAAATACAGCACTTCAAGTGTAGTTTTTAACACTTTAGTTTTTAGCGTGTCAGTAGATGTAATGGGGCGTCATATAGGAAAAGGCAGCTGAATTAAATTTCAGAAATGGTGGTAAAAATACAAGAAGACAGATAATGTTGAGAATGGGATAATAGTAGAAGTAAGAAGGAAGAGGAAGACAATTCACTGTGGATAGATAATTGGCAGGAGCTGAGGAAGATTGAGCAGACAGATTTGTCGCGATATCCTAACGGAGAACTTTGATTGATTCAGTCTGAAAATACACGTTGCAGGTAATTTGGAAAATAGAACAGAGTCAGCCGAAACATGAAAAGATGAAAATACTACCAAATTTGGTTTGTGTTCCAGATTCAAATCTTTTCTGTTTTACCGAATTTTGCATCGGAAAAACGCACGCACGCACGCACGCACGCACGCACGCACGCACGCACGCACGCACGCACGCACGCACGCACATGCCATCCGCAGGATGGTATAATATAAGACTACATACAATTGAATAGTACTGAAGATTGTTCCACAGGCTGGAAAGAGACTAAAACAATAAACTCGTCAGGAACAGTACTATTAATAGTCTCGAGAGTTAGACTTAACAGGATGTTTGTAGATAGAAGTCATAACATGGCTAAAACCGGTATAGCAGTTGAGAGAATAGTGTTTGGAAAAATGAGAGAGGGCTTGGGTTGGTAGTGTAACAGGAGGAGAGATAAGTGCGGGAGCCGGGGTTCGAACCGTCGACCTCTAGCACACAAAGCGACCGATTTACCACGAGACTAAGAGATCCGGACCAACCAGGCTGGTTGGTAAATGGCCTTTATACCTCGACCGCTACACTACTCTCCCCTTCTTTTGAGATTCACCACCTGTGAATCTCACCCAGGTTCCTCCCTCAGAGCGGTCGAAACATCCGCGGTGCCACCTACTGCTGAGGATCGGACGAGCCCCCAAATGTAACAGGAGGAGAGATAAGTGCGGGAGCCGGGGTTCGATCCGTCGACCTCTAACACACAAAGCGACCGATTTACCACGAGACTAAGAGATCCGGACCAACCAGGCTGGTTGGTAAATGGCCTTTATACCTCTACCGCTACAGTAGAAAGACAAGAATTTTGATCTTGATAGTAAAATTTGACTCAATCGCATAATCGAATTGTCCCTTAGAATACGTGACATAGACTCCAATACAACTTGCTAATCATGTTAGCAACTTTCAGAAGGCTGACTACAGTCTGACCGACGTGGATTGGTCACTTTCCACGGGTGGGCAATATTTCCACGGACGCAAGAATATTAAATTCCAAACACTAATTATAGGAATAATCATCAAAAATTTAATTAATGAAGCACCAGGGTACAATTATAGGAATAAATTGAATTAGTACAGCCCCATGCTTCATTGATTTTACTGCTAAAATCGGACCCAGTCACCAATGCTTTCGTGGAAGTCCTCTAAAGTGACCGGAAGCCACGCGTGGGCAGTAACGTCCACGCATGCGTTTACAAGGTAATAAAAATCATCATCACCAAAATTTTAATAAATGAAGCACCGGGTTGCACCCGGTGCTTCATTAATTAAATTTTTGATGATTATTCCTATAATTAGTGTTTGGAATTTAATATGATTGCATCCGCGGAATTATTGCCCATCCGTGGAAAGTGGCCAGTCCACGGCGGCTGTACTGTAACCCAAGAACAATGCGACGTGCTTCTTTGAAACGCCTAAGGATCTTGATATTTTTTGTGTTTTACTGAAGTGTTTATAAAGTTGTATCAAAATTGTACGTTGGTGTTTCACAGAAACAACATACAAATAAGAACATTTATGCTTTAAAACAACTTTCCTCGATACATCATGCCCTCTGTGGCTATGCCACCGAGGGTGCGATTTTTAGAGATCAGCAAGGACGCCCCATTATATCAAAAGTTTCAAATCACAAATGGGTGCTGGTCCCTCATGTGAAAATCCAATTTCGTGGGGTGGGGTATCACACCCGTCGCACTTCCCCGGCCTACATACTCGTGTCATTTGAAGCTATTCTGGTGGTTGACAGTTAAGACTGGCCAGACAATCTCTGTATGTAAATTATATTCAACAGCGAGGAAGAAGTGGTAGAATATACGTTACAGGCAGGGAACATCTTACAATATGGGTTTATCCGGAATAACGTTTTTCACACATTAGAGCTTGAAAATCAGAACTTCTCTGTAATGAATGCAGAGGAAAAATTCATATTTTTGATGGAAAATAATGATCCCAGGCTGTGTAACATCATCTGTAATATGATCCTGCTTTTCTTTAAACGACGCGAGCTGAAGCTCCATCAGCAGTAATGGATGCCGGTAACGGTTAATTCTATGTATGACATATTACGACAACAGTTAATACTATTATTTCGTATCAAAATATATCTATGTATTATCTTTACATTTAATGTTTTTGTTAAGTATATCATGCAATCTTCCTGTCCTTGGTGTTTTTGGTGAATAAACCTATCTTATTTTATCTTGTCATACTGTGCTATCGGCTAAACACTCAGATAACATATATGTAAGATATTAACATTTAATTAAAGAAAAACACAATTTCATCAAACACCGTTTTAAATCCAGTTAACCCAGTAAAAATAGCTCGATTTATTTCCTAAAAAAGAGCTGAAATTGAGTGAAATTTGTCGTCAATCTCGCACGCCCCACCCCCCACCTCGACTTAAAATGAATGGAAACATATTAAAAGTTAAACCCATTGTTGTTCGAGATATTGTCTTTATCGATAGTTTTTCTAACATTTGATGTGTGGATCGAGAATGAAAAAGGCATTTATTTGACAGAATTGCGGTTTACCAAGCTGTTATATATGAATTTATTGGGGTTTAAGGACACTTTTGATAGGCAGGATGAACTCGTGTCGGACAATATTACGGGTGGGAGAGGCCAGAGTACCCAGAGAGAACCACCGAGCAGAGGCGATGGTTCAACCCGGCACTTCATTAACTGGTAGAGTGCTAAGTTATTTTTGGTTATCAAAATTTGATCATGTGTCTTTGTCCTGTTACAATTTATGGGAGAGTGCCAAGAGGCACACCGAGAGACACGCCCAGAGGCACTATCCCATAAATTGTAACAAGGCAAACCCATCAAGACTAAGCAATTTCGCTTCGAAGATAATGTGAAGCACATCCACAGAATATGACACCTTCAGGCTGGGGTACCTGCTCTTCATATTAAAGCCCTAATAGTGGCTTCTAGCACTCTACCAGTTAAAATTTTGCTGATGATGATTTTTATTACCTGGTAAACGCATGCGTGAACATCACTGTCTACGCGTGAATTACGACCAGTCCACGGCGACTGTACTGGAATTCTGTTCGATCAAGACCTTTCACACTTTGGCAATAAATTATCAATATTTTGTGTCACTCGGTCCATTGATGTGTGGAAAAGTTAACTACTTGCTCTGTGCAACGGTACATTTTCACAAACATGGCCAAGAAATTATATTATATTTTCATTTTTGGCATCAATTTATTTTAGTTATTTATTATTCCTCCATAATGGCAAATCGTGACCGCTAACATAGAGATAAAGTCAAGTTTAGTCAATCGTTTATTCCCATGTTGCTCATTTTAGAGGGATTCTACCAATGCATTGGAGACTTGTGGATCCGATGTTAGCGGTAAAATGGAGCTTGTTTACCACAGGAAACAAGCAATGCTTCAATCCTCGGGGTCTCAAAGGGATTTTTGACACCAAACTTAACTTTGTAGCTTATGGTCCACCATCGGCACGAACTCGTTCCAATCTGGGTTTACAGTTAAAACTAGAAGTCCTGTCATGAAATGCGCACAAACAGCACGTTCATATGCGCGTTAATGTGCGCGTTATGACCCAATTAAAACTATCATATTCTGTACATATGGCCTGTGCACAGGCAATGTTTCAGCCAATGGACCTCCGGGTAACCCGAAGGTCCATTGGCAGAAACACTGCACGTGTTTGCTATGAGTAACCAGGAGAACCTGTCGTGCTTTGGATGCCATTCGATATGGCAATTGTGCGCAATTCCAACGCGCAATTAATCCTAGATAAGCGCACTATTCACTATTCGTGACAGGACTTCTAGTTTTAACTGTATAAGTTATGTTTTTGAGACAAAAAATGAAAATGTTTAATTATTTAAGTAATGTTTTTGCAAATGTCGTCTCTGTTTGTGTTGAGTAAACGGTTAAATTGTTTTTTGCAAAATTTGAAAAATATGAAAGAAATTTACGACAGGTTTTGTCATTAATTGTGGATAAAACAGGAAGCACATGTATCAACATCGATCGATATCACAATACATTACGTCCTTAGTAAATATAAAATGTGTACGTCATCAGGAAATATAAACAAATGATCCGCAAACATGGCAAGGAATTCGATATTTAACCAATCAACGCCTTGATTTGGATGCAGAAATAAAGAATAATGTATTGGTTGGGCGGCTGTTTATGTCATGTTAGGCTCACCGAGGGTTGCTGTAAAGTACTATCTGGTCGAATGAATAGATTCATCCGGATATTTGAGGATGGGAAAGTCGTTAATAATAATGTCAACAAGAAATAGACGAATGCAACCCCTATTTTAGTGAGGTAAAAGTGATTTTTGTATTTATGTATTGGTGTTTAAGATCACAAATGTCTGCACAACGGCTAAGCGTGACCACAACATGGATACGAAGTCAAGTCCAGCCAATCGTTTATACCCATGTTCCCATTTAGTGGACTTCCACCCCAAACATTGGTGACCGGGACCTATTTTACCAGCAAAAACAGAACTTGTTTACCACAGTAAACAAGCACTATTTCACTTCTCGGGATTCCCACGGGAAGAGGTTACAGTTAAAACTAGAAATTCTGTCCTGAAATGCGCACAAATAGCACGTCGATCTGCGCGTCAGTCTATGCGTTACGACCTTGGTAAGGCTATCAAATTCTGTACATATGGCCTTTGCACAGGCAATGTTTCAGCCAATGGACCTCCGGGTAATCCGGAGGTCCATTGGCAGAAACATTGCCTGTGCTTGATATGAGTAACCAGGAGAACCTGCCGTGCTCAAAGTGCCATTCGATATGGCAAATGCGCGCAATTCCTACGCGAAATTAAGCCCAGATGAGCGCACAGTTCGTGACAGGATTTCTAGTTTTAATTATCAGTGACAATTTCAGTCAATTGACCATACGTTTATAGAATAGATTACTACCCCAAGAAAGGTTGCAGTTAATTCAGCCGGTCTGGCAATTAACATTTACAACCTGACCCGAGACACATATTCAAGCCCTTCATTTTTGTGGTGTATTCATAACGACCGTATTTATTGTGAGATTTGCCTGCAAACGTTTTAGGGTAAACGTTAGCTCAGCTGGTATGGTAGCTAGGCTACTGTGTGCCGTAAATCCAGGATCGAATCCCGTCGGGACCATCTTCCGAAAAACTTCAGTTTTCAGCTCAGTACCTCGGACCCAGCAATATGTCTGTTGGAATTCCTTGTTGACAAAGGCGATATAAATTTAAATTCAAGTAGCTGCATCTTTACAGATCTTCGATTAATTGAGATTTCTTTGATAAAAGCTGGTATCATAGACGAATATTTTTTTATATATAAGATACCTAAATATACATTTAAAAGAAGTCTTGAGTTTTATAACTCTAATCCGACTGTCTGATATTCCAACTGCGTCATCAAGGCATGAAATCCACGAAGGCATTCCTTGATGTAGTTGTTGTAATTTGATCAGAGTCGAGACTTAACACAGTCCGGACAAAGCAGTAGAGTTGTGAGAACTCCCGCAACTGGCAGGCTAGTTCACTGTGTTTAAAAGCCCAAATCTATGTGCCATGAAAAAGATGATGCAATACCCCACTCATTCTCAACCCTTGTCAACTTTTAAACGACAGTATGGGGCAACGGAGGAGGGGGGTTTGTGTGGAACTTGCTCCCAACATTTCATTGAGAACAATCCACCTTATATAATACTAAAACACGAAAGCCTTAACACTGTTTCGTGCAGTCCAGAGAGAAAATATTTTGGGACTTGGTCCCACTGTGTTGGGTGAAGTTCCGTGGGATAAAAAAATTCGAATGCATCATCACAGCATGGCTTCGTTGAAGGAGTGTCATGATGATGCAACTGGAATATTTGAGTCAGTCTGCATTCTGGATAAAAAAACCCCAAGCTTCTTGGAAATTTATTATGGATGAATAACAAATGTATACGTACGAATCATGACGTAACCTCTTGTTCCACTAACAAATATCGCACCAACCCGAATCGCAAACAGCAACGCTTATTTGTGTGACAGAATGTGTGTGCGTGTCCGTGTGGGTGTGCCTGTGCGTGCGTGCGTGCGTGCGTGCGTTCGTTCGTGCGTGCGTGCGTGCGTGCGTGCGTGCGTGCGTGCGTCTGAACCCCCCGTCACCAACCATTAGCGACACCGTTGTTTGTTGTAGTTATATGCCTTCACGTTCTGGATAGTTTGGGGTTACTTCAATCGACATGAAAAGACGAATTCCTTCACCAATGGGGATACAGCAGTCTAAAATAGCACGATGTACAATAAGGTGAGAGGAAGAATCGATGGGAGGAAATTACAAGTAAATGGTTTAGCTTATGTACAAATGGAGGAGAAATCAACAGTAAATACTGCAGTACAGTCGCCGTGGATTGGTCGCAATCCACCAGTGGGGAGTGATGTCCACGCATGCGTTTACCAGGTAATAAAAATGATCATCACCAAAACTGTAATTAATGAAGCACCGAGTCGTACCCGGTGCTTCATTAATTAAATATTTTATGATTATTCCTACAGTTAAAAGTAGAAGTCCTGTCATGAACTGTGCGCTTATCGAGGCTTAATTGCGCGTAGGAATTGCGCGCAATTACGGTATCGAATGGCATCCAAAGCAAGGCAGGTTCTCCTGGTTACTCATAACAAACACAGACAATGCTTCTGCCAATGGACCTCCGGGTTACCCGGAGGACCATTGACTGAAACATTGCATGTGCACAGGCCACATGTACAGAATTTGATAGCCTTTCTATGGCCATAACGCGCAGATCGACGTGCTATTTGTGCACATTTCATGACAGGACTTCTAGTTTTAACTGTATAGTGTTTGGAATCTAATATTATTGCGTCCGTGGAAATATTACCCACCCGTGGAATGTGACCAGACAACGGCGACTGTACTGTATAACAATCGCCACGATATAGCCTTAACTGCTGATGTGACGTTAGGCACCAATAAAATACTGTTTAACAGAAGAATTATATTTGTATTGTAATTAGAAGTATATCAATTTAGCTTCGTAAGAGTTAACCCTTTACCCCACAACGGACAAACCCGGCCAGCGCTATTCACAAAAATCGTCAATTAATTTTCATTATTTTTTTCATTTTTTGTCTCAAAAACATAGTTTATGACCACTCTTTGGAACGAGCTCGTCGAGCTCGTTCCAAAGAGGGGCCATAACCTATGTTTTTGAGAACAAAGCCGAAAAAAATTAATGCTTCAAGAATTTTATTTGCATGTGTCGTCTACTTTTCGTGTTAGGTAAAAAGTTAAACATCTCTCTTCCAGGAACATTTGACACTTCCATAAAACATAATACGCTTCCATTCACAATCTGCTAATGCAGGATTTAAAATGGTCATAATATTACATTACTTTATGTTCTCTTTTCTGTCTGATAAATACCTCATAAAAACAACAGTAAAACAACGATTCGTAGAAAATCATTTGATGGAGATTGAAGTTAAGAGATAGAAGTATTCACACTGGGATCATTAAACACGAGCTAGGATCCAAATACTGTATGTGTAAGCAATCAAAAAACAAATATGGAGAGTCCCGAGATAGTCTTCAAAAATTAGTGATAATACAAAAGTGTGGTCTGAAGAATCTTATAAAATCCGATTAACGAGAAAGATTGAACGGACGAACGATAGATTCTCTGATCTGAGTGAAGTGGGCTGTTCATTCTCCAAAGACTTCTCTGAGTGCAGTGGGCCGTCCATTCTCCAAAGACTTATCCCTTCACACTCGATACGATGCGAGCGATGTGACGGGGGATAATTACTGATTAACGATTTTTCATCTCATTTTCAGTGATGACACACCGTGAAGCTTGAAATGTAAGCTTTGCTGTGAAACAAACGCATCAATTAACTGCACGCATCAATAGTATAGTATGTACCCAATCGGGGCCTATTTGCTGGACCATGGAAGTGACGTCATATCGCTGTACATTATTGGTGTAACCTAGGTTGTCATGGTAATCCTCGTGAAGGGAATGTTTGACGTCATCACAATGGTGATAGGTAGTGCCAGTGCGCAAGCACAGCGTGTGTTCTTAGGGCGTCACGTATTTCTGTCTTCTATTGTGTCTGTTGGTGGTCGCCGTCTCGTTTTCTGTTGTGACACATGGTTGGTGTGAGGGCGATTGACCTCTAACTGAGTGGGGTGTCCCGATGCTATGTTCCATTGGATCACAATTTATCAAATTACCGGATATAACCCGCCATGGACGGAATATTACTGAAACTGACCTATCCAAACCAAAATCCTGGGTGAGAGGTGATCACTATGGGACACAATGTGTAAAACGGCCTACTTATGTGCTTTCAATAGGAGTATTTTTGTTAGATCGAATTACCGATAACAACCAGCCCACTACCGAAAATTACCAAAAAGGACCTGGCATTGTTCCGAAAAGTAGCGCGTACATGTGCTACAGAGACCTTCGATAGAGTAGTGCTATGCGGTGCCGTTCCGTTGTATTAAAGTACTTTTGCCGGCTCCAGTTCTTTTAAAATTCTTATCAAGCGTGTACCTCTCCCGGTCCTTTTGTTACTTTTAGTAAACGGAAGCAAACGACAGCACAGAGCTTTCGATTTCAAAACAATCTAGTTGTTACTATTATAAATAAACCATTCTATTTTGTATCTTACAAAGATGAAAACAATACTCTGCAAAGGTAAGAATACCACCATATAGTCGTGTTAATTCGTCAACCATCGTCCTAACACAAGCCGGGAGCTTGATATTGGAGAAGCGGTTTTATACTGTCTCATTCGAATGCCGACTTTGGAGATTTTTTTATCGGTGTTTAACGACACTTTTGAGAGGCAGGGTCACTTCGTGTCGTTGGGGAATAGGACACGCCGGTGTAACAGGAACGGAAGTCCGTAGGAAAATGAGTCCCTCTGGACTATTATTCCGCGGAATTATAGTCCTAGGTCAAACATTTCTAGGAATAGTAGTCCGCCGGACTACTATTCCTAGAAATGTTAGACCTAGGACTATAATTCCGCGGAATAATAGTCCAGAGGGACTAACGTTCCTACGGACTTCCATCCTTTTTACACCGGATATGACAGTTAGATGTATGTTACAAACATGGTTAATATTATTACATGGGGCCTCCGGAAAACTGATGTAATAAATGTTACCGACCGACACGTGACCGTGGCGTTCCCATAGAGCAGTTGTCCATAATGGATGTAATCAGAAAAAAACGACAGAAATGCATTCAATGAATATTCCTTTGTTTGCTGATTGGCCGAGAAACTCTGATTTCTACTTCAGCTTTCAGTAGATTTTCTTTCTCTCTCTCAGCATTGCATTCAGGAAATGTAAATATAGTTGTCAATAAACTATAGTGAAAGCCAAAGTAGAAGTTGTAGTTTAACGACCATCGGCATACATAGGAATATTCACTGCCGGCAGCCCATCGCCCTACCAGATGAAGATAGGGTCCTGCGAATATTCGAGATACGATTCGATATCGATACCATACGTATGCTTCAAGATCGATCCCGAATCAGTCTCAGGATTCGATTTTTTCGAATCTCTCGTACTAACTTCAATTTGTTACATTTCCAACAAAAATAGGATAAAACTGTCATTAGAAAATTCATTCATGTAGGCTCAATTCCTATTTATTTGAGTAATTGACAATGTTTAAGTGTTAGGTAAGGTGTGAATCTGGCCCAGAACATTATCCATAGTTTTGGTTTTTAAAGGCTTAACTTGTTACTATTCACGTTCTTAAGAACGTGAATAGTAACAAGTTAGGCCTTCAAAAACTAAAACTATGGACAATAGGCCTAGCTATTTCAGCGACGGTGCTACAGAGAATATTTAGTTATTGGTGTTTAAGGTGTTCAATCCGTCGCGTAAGGGTCATCACAGTGTTCCGTAACTTCCGTTTCATGCAGTATGAAATAACTTGTCTTTTAAGATTCGATTCGGGATTCGATTCGATGTCGATATCAGAGACACGATTCGATTCGAGATTCGATTCGAAAAGAAATTTGTGATTCGCAGATCCCTAGATGAAGAGGGCAGAGACTTGCTGAACCTTGAGGTAAACTATGTAAAATTTAGATCAGAATGAGGATAAAATATAATTTTAGCCACATTTTGTCTCGATGTGGAAGAAACTGTGTGAACGGAACGCAGTTCTGCCGTTTGAATAATAACGATAAATTATTATTCGCTGTTTCACATTTTGTTGAAAATTTCGGCTCGCGAAGTGTTATACCGTGTGTTTCTTGTAGTGTTGATAGTATAATGTATAGGTTATTGAATATGTTAAATTTTCATAATACGATGGGCGCCTATGATTTAAATCTTCAAACCAGACAGTTTCAAAATAACGGGTAAGCTACGAAGTATTGGAGAATTGAACATTGGGCACATTAGCTGCATATTTTGAATACAATACAAATTGTTAGACAATGTCAGACTATGGTGCTTGCATTATGAGTAGCAAAAATAGATTTTCTGTACAATACATCCGTTTCATACAAACAGGAAACAAATCCAACATGCAGCGAGAGATCCCACCTATCGCACTTGCTACCTTGACGTGGGTTTTTGGTATGCGTAGCATATGTGTTAGGACGTACCACACCAAAAAATTAAATAACGATGTTTGTGTACAAGTTTCGATTAAGTAAACTTGGATTTAGGTCCCCCAGCAATTAGTACTCTTAAACACAAAATCGGACAGAGAATCTCGACTGGATCGTGACTGTGTCACGATCCTGTCGCAATTATCTTTCCGGTTTCCTCTCAAAAATACAGTTGAATCGTAAAGATAGGAAAAGAAAAGCAAAAACATTGGATCTTACAAAGTAATTTTTGTTACGGGTGGAGGAAGCCGGAGAACCCGGAGAGAAACACCGAGCAACGGCGTGCAACGGCGAGCAAGTGTCCCCCCTAGCAATACTCTAGAAAACCAGTTTGATTTTATTTCAGTCAACAAAATTTACTGATCTAAATTCCGTAAAAAAAGTATTGGTACCACACACTCACCCTCATGGGCTGGAAATTACATATTTCCTGAAGGTCATGCCACTCATGCTCTTTCCAGCTTTTGCATGTGACAGTTATGGGCGATCTTTAATAATCGAGTGTCTATAAAACCGAAAAATCCTGCCTACGCCCCTATCCTATGTGAAGTTTCAGATTATGATAACCACGGGATATTTTGTTTCCATAGCAATTTTGCGCAGATCGTTACACAACCAGCTGGGGAAATAATGGTGACAAACTCCACCTCTGGATTGTCGGTAGTCGACTAGTCTATGGCGCTGGTCCAGTTTCGCTAGGCAATTGGTGCCACAGAAGTGTACTCTCATCAAGGCAGTGGTTCGATCCCCATCGGCGTCAGAGTCTAGAGTCTGAGGACACACCTCAAACAAACACTTATATGGGGATCATGCCTCGCCAAACACCCAAACCGACTCGCACTTTCGGTTTTTTTCCTATCCCTGCCATCACTCCAACATAAATGCAACGGTTCGCCTCTGTAGTGTTTTTTTCCTATCCCTGCCATCACTCCAACATAAATGTAACTGTTCGCCTCTGTAGTGGTTTTTTTCCTATCCCTGCCGTCACTCCAACATAAATGTAACGGTTCGCCTCTGGAGTGGCACATTTAAATATTATATTCAAAGCAATATTGAGTTGAGAGTAATTCACCAACACACCCCGGACACAGTTGATGTTCGAATTAAAGTTATTGATCAGACTGTTATTTGAATATTCGGCTGTTGTAAATTGTTGATTTGTCTGTCGAATACGATAATGTTATCTGTCGTGTAATTAAATTCAAAATAATCAACATTTAATCAAGAAAATAAAAAAAACAACACTTCATCAGTGTTATAAGGCAGGATTAGACACCAGTTGACACGTCAAGTCTAGTTGGGAGTAATCTGTCGGATGTGTTGGCCTTGGTGCTAGAAGTTCATTCAAATAACTGTTTCTGACTGTTGTGCAAATGTAAAACACACCGTGATATGACTTTAGGTTTGCAAAACAACCGGAAATTCAGAGCATAGCAAATCCCGAATAACAACAACAAACAGAACGCCGTCCGGACCCTGTCGGAACTTGTTGAGCGATACCTTTTCATGGCTGGAGATCGAACCCACGCCGAGAGAGTTTCCTTCGGCACCAACCGCCTAACGAAACTATACTGATGAACCACGCACACCACTCGGCCACCGACAGATCCCTGGGGTGTGTGCATGGTTCATTATAGTTTCGCTAGGCGGTTGGTGCCGAAGGAAACTCTCTCGGCGTGGAATCGATCCCCCGACATGCCGGTGTAAACAAAACCAGCGTCCTTTCTTAATGCTATGGCATCCGAGAAATTTGAAAAAAGACAAGTGTCGCTGATTTCTTCTGATGTGCAGTTCGTAGAATTAATTAAGTACTTAGATGCAACTATCTGATGGATACCTTTTCAGTTTTCTACATTAACTTTATCCCCGAACAAATTTCCAGCTGTACGTCATGGACTGGTGACTTTCCACTGGTGGGCAATATTTCCACCGATATTAATAACAGTGACACTAAGTATAGAAATAATCATCAAAAATATAAATAATGAAGCACCGGGTACAATCCAGCACCGGGTACAATCCAGCGCCGGGTACAATCCAGCACCGGGTACAATCCAGCACCGAATCCAGCACCGAATCCAGCACCGGGTACAATCCAGCACCGGGTACAATCCAGCACTGGGTACAATTCAGCATCGAATCCAGCACCGGGTACAATCCAGCACCGGGTACAATCCAGCGCCGGGTACAATCCAGCGCCGGGTACAATCCAGCACCGGGTACAATCCAGCGCCGGGTACAATCCAGCACCGGGTACAATCCAGCACCGGGTAGAATCCAGCACCGGGTACAATCCGGCACCGGGTACAATCCGATGCTTCATTAATTAAAATTTTGCTGCTGCTGATTTTTATTACCCGGTAAACGCTTGCGTGGACATTGCAACCCATCCGTGGATTACGATCAATCCACGGTGGCTGTTCTGCAGTACATCGATATTTTTGTATCAGACAAATGACATCATTCCCACAATCAATCAGCTATAACGCAGTAGTTCAGTGAGACGCTGGTTGTCAGAATGGGGCGCTTACAGTTAAAACTAGAAGTCCTGTCATGAAATGCGAACAAATAACACGTTGATCTGCGCGTTAATTTACGCGTTATGACCATAGTAAGACTATCAAATTCTGTACATATGGCCTGTGCACAAGCAATGTTTCAAACAATGGACCTCCGGGTAACCCGGAGGTCCACTGGCAGAAACATTGTCTGTGCTTGCTATGAGTAACCAGCAGAACCTGCCGTGCTTTGAATGCTATTCGATATGGCAATTGCGCGCAATTCCTACTCGCAATTAAGCCTAGATAAGCGCACAGTTCATGGCAGGACTGGTACTTTTAACTGCAGGCTATGAAATGTCAGGATATTTATATGTTTCGATCTCGACATGTTGCATGTTCTGGCCCTGGAAGCTTCACTTTGATTAGGGGAGGGGCAAACGTCCAGGGCCAAAAGATACGAAGGCAGAACTCTTACAGCTGGCCGGCACAAGTCGGGCATAAAGATGGTAAGCCTTTCGTTTTGTTAGCAAAAGAAATTTTGTTGGACCAACTGATTATGTAGCAAGACCAGCTCTTTTAGGCTACAAAATGATCTGGACACAGACATAAGCGAAAAGCAAGAACACTTTACACCCCGTTTTTGAAGGAATTCATTTCGGTAGTAACTAACTCTTTACGTGCCGCATTTATGCCATGGCTGACAATTTTCCTCATTGGAAGAGATTTACGAGAAAGTTAGCTCCCCTTAATTTTCTGAAGCTGTCAGAAAATTATGAATATTTAACAGTGGAAACGACACTATCATAAGCCTAGTGACCTACTGTCGAATCCATATATATATAGTACTGTGACCGTGGGCTGGTCATAATGTACGCGTAGGAGTGATGATGTCCACGCATGCGTATACCAGGTAATGCAAGATCATCATCATCAACATTTTAATTAATGAAGCATCGAGATGTACCCGGTACTTCATTAATTAAAGTTTTGCTGATTATTCCTATAATTAGGATTTTGATAATATTACGTCCGTGGAAATACTGCCCGCCCGAGGAAAGTGGCCGGTCAATGGCAGTTGCACTGTACATTGCCAACATGTTATGCTTCGATCTGAAATAAATCCTAGTTACACCAAGTGTCGTCTGCTATTCGTTCTAGTCTAAAGGTTACATCATCCATATTACGAATACAATATAAATTATTAGGGCTTAAAAGCCATAGACAATGCCAGACTATGATGCGTGCATTATAAGAGGAAAAAATAGATTTTCTGTATAATACATCCGTTTCATTCAAATGACATCTCTTTTAGAGCAGATTGTTGAGACTACGATGATAATATACCAATGAATGATGTGACGTTAGGCGAGTTAAATCTATTGAAAATTACATAATTACTCCAGATATAACAGCAGACCTATCAAAAATTCCAATTGATTAGCATGTCTGGAGAGACTATCCAAGTGACATCAGGCGGGCTAAATGTAAAGCTATCTCCGGCCTTTTGTCGAGCGTCGATAGGACTTTCATATTATTTTTGAAAAAGAAATTTAGATCATTTGGGTCATAATGGAACAGCCACACTGGTTAAATGTTTAACCCTTTACCCAACGTAACGGCCAAAACCGGCCAGCGCTATTCTCAAAAATTGCCAATTAATTTTCATTATTTTTTTCATTTTTTGTCTCAAAAACATTGATTATGACCCCTCATTGGAACGAGCTCGTTCCAATGAGGGGTCATAACCTATGTTTTTGAGACAAAAAATGAAAAAAATGAGTTATTCGAGAATTTTTTTTGCATGTGTCGTCTGCTTTTCATGTTAAGTAAAGGGTTAATTTCGATTTGATCGCTTAAGATTGTGTTTTACGGAACCGGTCTTGTATTCTGACATATTATCATAAGCCGAGCTCGTGTGTGTCGGAAACCAAAGCTTTGTCGTTGCTGGGGGAAATAGATTCACGCCGCGTATTCAGCCAAAACCCGAGGAGTGTTGTCTGAATCCGTGCGTGAACATATGTCCCACCGTGAAGAACCCCCCGTTTCACTTTTGTTGGGGTGGTTCTTATCCTGAAGGGGTTAAATCAACAGAGGTTCACTGAAAACAATTTTAATACATATATAAAAATAAATATGATAATTTGTGACTTACATGGAATCCAAAAGAATAAGAAAACAAAACGTCAATCACCCCCACCCACAGTTTTTGAGTCACTTGAGGGCCCGCATTCTCTGTTGTCGCTGGTTTTTCCTCCTTTTTGCTGGTATTTGTTCCTTGGTCGCCTCTTCACTTCATCCTTTCACAGCGGTCGCACAGCCACTAACGTATTGTCACTTTATCGGGACGCCTTTCCTCCGACAAGTGACGGGATGTCACCCTACCACTGCCGTCGCATGGCCACTAGCTTATTGCCACTTTACTTGACGCTTTCCACTCAAGCAATCGCCACCATTGGGGTTAAACTCCCCCCTACGCCTATCTCAGAATAACGTTAATACAGGCAAAGCCTACTCTGCCTATGTATGGCTTGCCTTCTAAAACAAGCAATGCCGTTTACCTAAATGCAAATTAGCTCCCTGAGCTCGTACTTTGTGTTTCTAATCCTATTCTCATATATGGCCACCGACTTGGCCCGCGACTGGTCCTATTCTGAATATGAGCTCCCCTACGTCACAACGTGCCTATACTTTCGCACCGATGCGACACCTCCTCTAACCTATAGCATGGGACATCCCCACATACACTCAACGACCCACAGCCTTACACACCTTCCGACTGGAATTGGTTGGAATGAATTTTTCGAGAAATCCCACTATTTTTATTTCCTTAGCCAGAACATTAATTCTCAGCTTAATCGCTTCTCTTGAACTTGGCCGCTTAGATCTAACTTAATTTAATACTCGCTTTAAAGTTCCTCTGAAAGACTCGAATTTCGATATTTCCTGACATTCGTGACAGGCTTGATGCGAAATATGGACGCGTGTCCAGAACATATGCGATGTGCCGTTTCCACCATAATTACCTCTTAACTGGCCATAATTACGTAGATAATCGCTATAGGAGAATATTGGCTTTTACGACCTTTGATGTTTGATCCAGACCGCACATGTGGCGTTCAACAAATGCTCAATAATGGACATTAAATTCCTTGCTTAGTTAGCAGCACTTAAATTATTGCTGGTTTGTTTAAATGTGTTTAATCCATTCAGAAAGATTATCGAAGATATTTACATTTTTAAACAAGAAAATCGCAACTTTTAGCGAGTACTTTGGCATTGTGATTATTTATGCGCGCTCAACAATACTATACTACTCAAAGTTTGCTAAACACCAAGCACAGTGCGTGGAGAGTGGATAGTAACTAAATCACCCGCGGAGTGGAGTTATCACCCAAGCTATAACTTTCAAATTTTGTACACATCGACAAAAAACACAAGCAGTGTTTCAGTCAATGGACCTCCGGGTTTAACCCGGAGGTTCATTGGCTGAAACTTTGCTTGTACTGGCTATGCTTTGCAACAAATTTGCAATTATTGTTTAGGTGGAATCTCCACTCTGCGGGTGATTTAGTGATAATACACTCTCCACATACTGAATATCTAACTACCTGTTTTACGTTTTAGTTGAAATATTGTTATGAAAAATGTTTATTTTTGTTATTTTATTATATCTTTAATGATTTAAAAACAGAAATTAAGATTTTGTTTGTGTTTGACATTATTTTTTAGCTTTTTAGCATTTGAATACGATAACCATGAAAAAGGCATATTATTGGTAAAAGAGGAAATTTTTCAAATTTGCCAAAAAGTTGACGGAGCGAACTGGTATCGGTTCAGTATCGAGTATGAGAGCCATTTCTGTTACAGCTAGACAACGCCTTCTCATGCTCCAAATCAGGTTTCTGATGGTCCTTTCTTGAAGCAGCATGACACCAAGCTCCTGGACACTTCTTGGCTGGACTGGACGGGCTGAAATTGCAAGCTGCAAATCATTCCAGACATATTCGATCGGATTGATCTTGCTGGCCAGTCCATACGCTCAATCCCCTCTCTCTGTCGGTACTCCAGGACAGCATGGGCAACATGATAACGGGCATTATCGTCCATCAGAATGAATCTATCACCCACTGCGCCTACATACAATCTGACGTGGGCATCCAAGATCTCATCAATATACCGCTGTGCAGTCAATGTACCACGGTCAAGGACATAGAGCTCTGTACGCCCATCCCAGCTGATGCCGCACCAGACCCTTATTGACCCTCCACCATTGCGGTGATGCTCAACAATGAGGCTGCATGGAATCGCTCTCCTGGTCTTCCCCATACCCCAGAACAGCCATCTGTGTAGTCTAGGCAGTACCTTGACTCATCTGTAAAAATGACATGTCACACTCTTCTCTGGTCCATCTAACATGGTCCATGGCCCATTATCGTGTCTAGCGGTGGTTCTGGGACAGCGGAATGCGAATACATGGTGTTCTCGATCGGAGACCACCTTCGTGCGAACTTGCCCGGATAGTCTGCGTCGAAACATTTACCCCGGATGCATTCTGAAGGTCGCTGCGAAGCTGGGTTGCTGTGGCAAAGCGGTTCCTACGGGCCTAAGTGATCAAAAACCGGTCTTCAACTGCAGATGTTGCCATGTCTCTGCCACCACCATGCCATATTACTGGTGTGCCATACTGCTGAAATCTTGCTCAGGCTCCGGTGATCACCATATGGTGCACACCAAGGGCTACATCAATCTGACGATTGTCAAATATTTGACACATCATTGTGAAATGTGCTTGTGACATATTTGCGATATGTTTGGCGGATATGATTGAGGAATGTAATGAGACGGGCTCCAGTGTTTACATTAGCTCTATTGACAGGCAGATTTTTCGTGACGGTCATGGAAAGCATGTACTCCCTTGATTTTCATGATGTTTTCCTGTACTGCCTACATGTACATGGCATGTGTAGGGTATTCAATCTTCATTTCAACACAAACTCTTGTGATTTAATGACTGAATATGGCAAATGCAAATGTAAGAAGACATTTGTCTGAAGCAGAAATGTGGCGGGCTGTAGGGATGGTGGAGCAAGGGGCTACCCATCATCTGGTTGGTGAAGCTCTTGGTGTGCACAATACGGTGATCACCAGAGCCTGGGCAAGATTTCAGCAGTATGGCACACCAATAAGACGGCATGGTGGTGGCAGAGACAGGGCAACATCTGCAGCTGAAGACCGGTTTTTGATCATTCAGGCCCGTAGGAACCGCTTTGCAACAGCAACCCAGCTTCGCAGTGACCGTCAGAATGCAATCGGGGTAAATGTTTCGACGCAGACTATCCGGGCAAGGTTGCACGAATGTGGCCTCCGATCGAGGAGACAATATATTCACATTCCGCTGTCCCAAAACCACCGCCGGGCACGATATGAATGAGCCATGGACCGCGTTGGATGGACCAGAGATGATTGGCGACCTGCCCTTTTTACAGATGAGTCAAGGTACTGCCTAGACCACACAGATAGCCGTTCTAGGTATGGAGACGTCCAGAAGAGCGATTTCATGCAGCCAACATTGCTGGACATGACCGCTATGGTGGAGGGTGGTCAATAATGGTTTGGGCGGCATCAGCTGGGATGGACGTACAGAGTTCTGTGTCCTTGAACGTGGTACATTGACTGCACAGCGGTATATTGATGAGATCCTGGATGCCCACGTCAGATTGTATGCAGGTGCCATGGGTGATAGATTCATTCTGACGGACGATAATGCCCGTCTTTATGTTTCCTATGCTGTCCGGGAGTACCAACTGGGGGAGGGGATTAAGTGTATGGACTGGCCAGCAAGATCCTCTGACCGCAATCTAATCGAACATATCTGGAATGAGTTGCGGCTTGCAATTTCAGCCCGTCCAGTCAAACCAAGAAGTGTCCAGGAGTTTGGTGCCATGATGGTCCAGGAATGGTATTGAACCCATACCAGTTCGCTCCGTCAACTTTTTGGTAAATTGAAAAATTTCCTCTTTTACCAATAATATCCATTTTCCATGGTTGTCGTATTCAAAAGCTAAAAAATAATGTCAAACACAAATAAAATCTTAATTTCTGTACTTAAATCATTAAAGATATAATTAAATAAAAAATATATACACTTTTCATTACAATATTTCAACTAAAACGTAAAACAAGTAGTTGGATATACTTGGTGATTAGCAAGCTTTGAGTAGTATATATGTTAACCCCTTACCCAACGAATCGCCCGCATCCGCCCGCATAATATGCAAATTCAGCAGTTGAAAAAATATTATTTTTCAGAAAAAATGCAACAAAACCATACCATGTGACCCCTCGTTGGAATAAGCTCGACGAGATCGTTCCAACGAGGGGTCACATGATATGGTTTTGTTGAAATTTTTTGAACAATTTAAAAAAATGATATTTAAAATAATAAAGTTTAATATCGTTTGCGTTGGGTAAAGGGTTAACCTTTTATCTAAGCACACTTAATACAAAAAAGAGTGTCAAGGTTTTCTTGTGTAGATACACACAAATTTACTGCGATGCAAAGTGGCCATAGAAAATACAAACCTCTCACGCTGAATTACAGCATTGTGGATGTTGTCCGCGCATAGACGCACTGGGTACCCTTTATAAAAAGGGCAAGAAAACAAACAACAACTCTAACAATGTTATCATCTGACAAGCCTATTTATGATGTTCATAAAGCTATCTTTTTTGTTAACCCGATGGTGTCTTCCATGTCTGTTCAATTGGAAAGAGTCCATATTCATTATTAGGTGGCAGACCTGTTATCAGGTAACGCTAACTTATTCTTGGAAGAGATTCTTGATTTCTAAATTCTGGTTCGACTATTCGTTAAGTAATGTACAGTACGTGGAGAGTGTATTATCATTAAATCACCCACAGAGTGGAGATTCCACCCAAGCAATAACTGCCAGTTAGTTGCAAAGCATAACTAGCACAAGCAAAGTTTCAGCCAGTGGACATCCGGGTTAAACCCAGAGGTCCCTTGGGTGAAACATTGCTTGTGTTTTTTTGTCCACATGCACAGCATTTGAAAGTGATACTTTGGGTGATAACCCCACTCTGCGGGTGATTTAGTTACAATCCACTCTCCACGTACTGTAGGCATAAAATTACGGTTGTGTTGCATACAAACCGAAATAAAACGTAAAATCATGTGTCAACCCACATAATTCACTTTAAGATAGCATAACTCGAGTTCAGAATGAAAGAACGACAGTCATTCTAAACTTTCCAAATTCAGTGGACTACATGATTTTGCAGAATATTTGTGTATCGACGCGAACACTTCGTAAGTAATAGCAGTTAATTTCGTGTCCTAAACCGACGATCGTTGGGTTCGAAAATGGGCAACAAGAAAAGAGAAATGAGTTATTTCGGCGCTTCAAAATCTATGAAAACGCATAAAAATCCATGAACATTTTTTATCCTTCCTTTGAATGTTCCATGGATATTTATCTCTAATATGCTACCAAAAGTACCTAAGGTCTAAGAAAGCTTACAATCTGTTTCTCAGGCCCTCCCGCATGGTCCTTGTGGCTGTCGCATGCTCTCTTTTTATAACCAATGCAAATTAAAAAAATAAAAATTAAATGGTTTATGTCTGACATTTTACACAAGTTAATTTTTTTTTTTTTAGGGTTCAACGACACATTAACAGCCAGAGTCATATCATGTCGGTGACAGTTTTCCGGATGGAGGAAGCCGGAGTACCCGGGGAGAACCACTGGGCAACGACGAGCAGCTGTCAGCACTCCAACATCGTAACTCTGAACCGCGGCACAGGTAGGGTTAGATTGGTTGAAGACATGCGCACCATCGACGAGCAGTACGCCTTAGTACACTGCGTCATTGTGCCCCCATGAAGGCAATCGGGGTTAAGTGCCTTGCCCAAGGACACAACGCGGGAGCACGAATCAGTCGCTGAAATGGTTACCCATCCAACTACTAACCGCGCTCGACGTTGCTTAACTTCGGTGATCTGACGAGAACCGGTTACCGCGACGCCACCGCGCCCCCTACGCAAGTTAATTAAACTGATAATCCCTTGAGTGCAACTAGGATTTGCAATGCTTTAGCATTGCAAAGCCTTCTTGTACTCGAGGACGAAATATGAAAACACATCACAGCCATGCTATTCTGTAGATTATAAGGCTACCAAAACAAGGTCTAAGAAATCTTAAAATCTCTTTCTCAGGCCCTCCTTTTGGCTGTCGCATGCGCTCTTTTTATAATCAATACAAATTTAAAAAAAAAAAAAAAAAAATGATTTATGTCTGACATTTTACCCAAGTTTATAAAACTGAGCATTGAATTGCAAAGCCTTCATGCACTCAAGAACGAAATACGAAAATACAGTACCACCCATGCTAATATGTAGATTATGAGGCCTAAAACATAAAACAAACCAAGAACACGAACTTTTGAAGGCACAGAAATAATTCCAAAAATAAAAACTAAATAAAAACATATAAAATAAAAACACCCCGGACCACACGCAATTTAACCAAAAAAAAAAAATGTCCTGAGAAACAGATCTACTATTCTGTAGATTATGAGGCTACCAAACCCAGTACTTAAGGTCTAAGAAAGCTGAAAATCTGTTTCTCAGGCCCTCTCACACGGTCTTTTTATAACCAATACAAATTTAAAAAAAATAAAAATTAAATGATTTGAGTCTGACATTTTATCCAAGTTAATAAAACTGATAACCCCTTGAGTGCAACAAAGTTTTGCAATGCTTTAGCATTGCAAAACCTTCGTGCCCTCAAGGATGGAATACGAAAATACACCACCACCCATGCTAATATGTAGATTATGAGGCCTAAAACATAAAACAAACCAAGAACACGAACTTTTGAAGGCACAGAAATAATTACAAAAATAATAAACAGCTGCGCCATGAGCGCATGATACGCCCGTTATTAATTACAAGAGGGAACCACACAATATGAGTATACATGTGTACTTGTCAGGTTACATATACTTGCCACCACAAAATCATGAAAATTGCTCAAAGTCCAACATGTGGAAAATTGCCTATATTTTGATGAATAAAGTCCCATAACTCTGGAATGACAAATCGGACAGCGACACAAATCGAAAGGGAGATTCCTTCTATCAACATATAATTGCAACCAAAAAATCATGAAAATTGCTCTAGGCATTTTCAAGTTATTGTTCGACATGTGAAAAATAAAGTCCCATAACTCTGGAATGACTAATCGAACGATGACACCAACCGAAAGGGAGCTTCCTGCCCTCAACATAAACCACCTACCAAAAAATCGTGAAAATCTCTTGAAGCGTTCTTGAGTTATCGTACGACGTGTAAAAAATTGACAATTTTCTAAGTAATAAAGTCCCATAACTCTGGAATGACTAATCGAACGGCGACACTAAACGAAAGGGAGCTTCCCTCCATCGATATACACCACCTACCACAAAATCACGAAAATCTCTCAAAGCGTTATTGAGTTATCGTACGACATATGACCGGACGGACAGACGGACAGACGGACGGACAGACAGACGGACAGCGGTATACCATAATACGACCCGTTTTTTTCAAAATGGGCGTATAAAAACACGCCCGACCACACGCAATTTTACCCCAAAAAATGTCCTGAGAAACAGATCTACTTTATGGAGCCTAATGTGCATTAGTTATTTTCCATGCTCATTCAGCTTCAACGGCTTTATTTACATTGTCTTAAGTTAACATGGATACAGCCTTAATTATATTAAACATACAGCCTTAGTTATTTTAAACGTGCAGCCTTAGGGTTGTACACTGAAAATATTGGCTGACTTCCGCCACAAAATAACTAAACGACCATTAACTTAATATAGGACGTGTCAGGATCCTGTTCGCTAAAGTGACTTCCCTGTTGAAAGAGTTGACATTCAGATTGTAATAACAATTCGAGATATTATTATATATTCTCCGATGTCATAATTCGCCATCTATGGTTTAAATGTAATCGGAACGTCATAAACGAATGCAATCAACATTTGCCTGAAAAGATAGTTTATTTGCCCCCATACAGACGAATGGTAAAATTATCAATGAAACATTACAGCTATAGGTAATTTGCAAGAGGAACCAATGAATTTTTAAAGAGCTGATAATAGTTCAGAATTGATAAAACGAAGATAAAAATAAATACCGATTAATCTCCTAGTGTATCAGAAATGTCCGATTAAGCCCTAAGAGATATTTTGTCATCGAAACGTTTCTACATTGAGTCACGTCACACAGTTCGTGGTGATTACATCCGAAATAAATGTTTCCTAGTTAGACGCGTCTCGGATAGACGCTTTCCAGATAGACTAGTTAGACGTGTCCCGGATAGACGCTTCCCAGACAGACGTACCCAAGATAGACGTGTCCCAGATAGACGTGTGATTTCCAGATAAACGTGCCCCAGATAGACGCTTCCCAGATAGATGTGTCCCAGATAGATGTGTCCCAGATTGACATGACCCCGATAGACGTGTCCCAGATAGACATGTCCCAGATAGACGTGTCCCAGATAGACGTGTATCAGATAGATGTGCCCCAGATAGACGCATCTCAGATAGACGGGTCCCAGATAGATGTGTCTCAGATAGACGTGTCCCAGATGGATGGTTTCCGGATAGACGGGTCACACGGGTAGACGCTTCCTATACAGACGTGTCCCAGATAGACGCTTCACAGATAGACGTGTCCCAGATAGACGTGTCCCAGATAGACGTGTCCTAGACAGACGTGTCCCAGATAGATGTGTCCCAGATAGATCCTTTCCAGACAGACTGGTCACAGCTAGACGGTTCCAAGATAGACGTGTCCCAGTTAGACGTGTCCCAGATGGATGTTACCCAGATAGACGCGTTCTAGATAGACGGGTTACAGAGAGACATGCTCCAGATATACGTGTCCCAGATACACGTGTCCCAGATACACATTCACCAGATAGATGCTTTCGAGATAAACGTGTTCCAGATATACAGTTTCCAGTAAGACATGTCCCAGATAGACCTGTCCCAGATAGACGTGTCCCAGATAGACGTGTCATAGATAGACGCTTTCCAGATAGACGTGTCCCATATAGACGTGTCCCAGATAGATGTGTCCGAGAGAGACGTGTCACAGAGAGACGTGTTCCGGAGAGATGTGTCCCAGATAGACACTTTCCAGATAGAGATGTCCCAGATAGACGTGTCCCAGATAGACGTGTCCCAGTCCCAGATAGACGTGTCCCAGATAGACGTTTTCCAAATAGATGTGTCCTAGATAGACGTGAACCTGATAGACGCTTTCCAGATAGACGTGTCCCAGATAGATGTGTCCCAGAAAGATGTGTCCCAGATAGATGTGTCCAAGATAGACGTGTCAGACGTGTCCCAGATAGACGTGTCCCAGATAGACGCTTTCCAAATAGACGCGTCATAGATAGACGTGTCCCTGATTGACGTGTCCCAGACGTTTCCCTGGTAGACGGATCCCAGAGGGATTCTCCATGGATAGACGCGTTACAAAATCGACGCCATATAAAATGGCTGCTTCCCATTCAGACTCGATATAACATAATCGCCAGTGGAATGAACGCTTTTAAATAGATATCCCATGTACTTGGGAGTCATTTTTGGGACGCTTTCCATTCAGCGAAACCTAACGTCTATCTAAAAAGTGACCATCTCGGACCGTCTATCTGAGAAACATCCATCTGGGTCCCGTCTACTTGGGAAACATCCATCTGGGCCCAGTCTACTTGGGAAACATCCATCTGGGTCCTGTCTACTTGGGAAACGTTTATCTGGGAAACATCTATATGGTACTCTATCTGCGATGCGTGTGTCCACAGCGTCCATCTTGGATAATACCTTCGTGGTGATTAGGTTATTACTAAAATACTTGTGGGGTGTGGTTTTTAACAAGACAATAACCTGTATTGAGTGAATTAGCATTGCACATAGAAGCTAAATTTCAGAGAATGGACTTCTCAGTTGAATCCGGGGAGGGGTAAATTGACGGAAATATCGGCTGTTCTTATGATGATTTTTCACAGATTGAGACCTACTATCGGGGTGGAAATTCCACGGCTCATCGTCGACATTGTTTGAAAACTTTAACCCTTTACCCAAAGCTTACGATATCAAAATTTATTATTTTAAATATCATTTTTTCAAATTTTTCAAAATATTTCAACAAAACCATATCATGTGACTCCTCGTTGGAAGGATCACGACGAGCTCATTCCAGCAAGGGGTCACATGATATAGTTCTGTTGAAATTTTTTGAAAAATAATATTTTTTCAACTGCTGAATTTGCATATTACGCGGGCGGGTGCGGCCGATTCGTTGGGTAAAGGGTAAAATTTGCTTTCAACAATGGTAGTTACAAGTGAGAATGGAATTTGCATGGACGGTGGCATGGCGGAAGATGCTAGTTATATTAATTCAGCACCAAGGCTTATTTATTTATTTATTTATTTATTTATTGATGTTTAAGGTCACAGATTTATGCACAATGGCTAATCATGACAGTTTTACGGGTGGAGGAAGCCGGAGTACCCGGAGAGAACCACCGAACAACGACGAGCAGCTGCCAGCTCCCCAACATCGTAACTCCGCACTGCACCACAGGCAGGGTTAGATTGGTTGAAGACACGCGTACCATCGACGTGCAGTACGCCTAAGTACACGGCGTCATCGTGCCCCCACGCGGGCAATGGAGATGAAGTGTCTTGCCCAAGGACACAACGCGGTTGCCGCAGGTGGGATTCGAACCGAGGACCTCTCGGCTTGCAGCCTGCACCTCTACCTACTGAGCTACCGCGCTCCCAGCACCAAGGTTTACTTGTTTTGAATAAAATTATTCCTGTTACAGAAGATGGGTACAGTGTAAAAAAAATAAAATAATGTCAGCTGGCAAATTGTCACATCTTTGAAAATGCTAATGGTTCATTTCAATTAGTTATTTCCATAAATAGAAAATGCAATTCTGAAAAATAGAACTGTAAAACATTTAGAGTATTGGCCTCAGCTGTTCAGATTTAATTATACACGAAACACAACATGCAGTATACTCTCTTCAAATATTACATTAGTTAGGACTTTAACCCTCTGCACTCTGATGTCTAATATCAAAATTTCAAGTTACAAATCTTTCCCATAATGCACTTCGCAATTTAACCAATTCAGTCTTGTTTGACAGAGCTCATTGAGCGGTTAAATTCCAAGATGCATTATAGGAAAAATGTTTTGTCGGAAATATTGGTATTTACAGTACGTGGAGAGTGTATTATCACTAAATCACCCGCAGAGTGGAGATTCCACCCAAGCAATAATTGAAAATTTGTTGCAAAGCCTAACAAGCACAAGCAAAGTTTCAGTCAATGGACCTCCGGGTTAAACCCGGAGGTCCATTGACTGAAACACTGCTTGTTTTTTTGTCGATGTGTACAAAATTTGAAAGTTATAGCTTGGGTGATAACTCCACTCCGCGGGTGATTTAGCTACAATCCACTCTCCACGTACTGTATGACATCAGTGTGCAGAGGTAAGAATTTACTGGAATTTACCAGTCACATCTCCAATTCTGGGGTTTGATTTTGTAAACAAAATAAATTTGATGCTCCAGAGAAGGGACTGTCATAAAGCGGTGAAAGGATTCGTAGCCCGAAAGGGTGCTGTTGCATATTTACTCATTTATTGCTGTTTAACCCGTGGCGGCCGTTTTTCCGGCTTGGAACATGATACGTCATAACATCATTAAATAAGATGGCTGTTCAGTAAATGTGTGGGGTGGACCAATCAATATTTTCAACGTGCAGCCCCGAGGCTACACGTTGAGAATATTGATTGGTCTACCCCAAATAATGAATATGGACTCTTCTAATTGCCGTCATTGAACTAGCATGGAAGATACCACTTGAGTTCAAAGAGTTAAGGTTTCGTTTAGCATCTATGGTTATATCATTGCCTCAACGTGGATATAGAAGTTTAAATCCCAATCGTTTAAACCTTACTGCCCGCTCTTGAGGACATCCACCACAGGCTTTATTTCCGTGTCCTAATCCACCAGGAAAGCATAACTAGTTTACCACAAGAGACAAACACTGATCCATTTCCTGAGGTTCACACGTGGGAAAGGCCTACCTTGCCTATCTATCCATTGAGAAATCAGATGATTTGGGGGTGGGGTATCTGAAACTGGTGGAATAAAAAGTAAATTCTTTTTTTTTTTTGGGGGGGGGGGGGGGGCGACTTGTTAGCAGAAAAAGTAAATTTGGGGGTGGGGGGGGGGGGAGGAGGCGGTTTGTTAGCAGAAATGTTGATGCAAAAAAAAAAATAATCTAACGTCTTGCAATTTTCTTCTGCCGTTTATTTATTTGTTTACCGGTGATACGTTCTGTTTATTGTTAACAGCTGCCATTTTAACCGATTCTTGCTAATCTTATATTATTGTATGCGCGTGTTTTGGGGTGTTTGTAATTGTGTTTGTGGAGGCGCGGTGGCTCAGTTGGTAGAGGAGCTGGCTGCAAGCCGAGAGGTTCTCGGTTCGAATCCCACCTGCGGCAACCGCGTTGTGTCCTTGGGAAAGACACTTCACCCCCATTGCCCACGTGGCGCTGTGTACGTCGGTGGCGCACCTGTCTTCAACCAATGCTAACCCTGCTTGTGTGGAGTTGGTATGTTGGGGTGCTGACAGTTGCTCGCCGTTGCTCGGTGGTTCTCTCCGGGTAGTCCCATAGGGGACATAGAACATTCTGGCACTCAGGCGACGATCTGTGTGTAAGTCGTGTGTATTTGGGTTTGGGTGAACTCATGTTGGTGTGACTTTGAATGGTTTCTTGAATTATATCCATGATTTCGGTATATATTATGCAGAAGCTGTAACGGGCCATATCCATTTGATTATGCAATAAAATATTATTATATATTCATTTATATTATTACTTACTGCTTATCTGCTATTTTCGAAATTAACCGTTCCATCTCTGCCACTGTAACAAACATGTATTATACACGACCAATAATAACTCATCAGGGGGCGCGGTGGCGTAGCTGTAACCGGTTCTCGTCGGTTCATGGAAGTTAAGCAACGTCGAGCCCGGTAAGTCCTCGGCGATCGATTCGGACTCCCGCGCTGTGTCCTTGGGTAAGGCACTTAACCCCGATTGTCCACATGGGGGCACGATGACGCCGTGTACTAAGGTGTACTGCACGTCGATGGTGCGCATGTCTTCAACCAATCTAACCCTGTCTGTGCTGCAGTGCGGAGTTACGATGTTGGGGAGCTGGCAACTGCTCGCCTTTGCTCGGTGGTTCTCTCACGGTACTCCGGCCTCCTCCACCCGTAAAACTGTCACCGACACGATATGACCTTGGCTGTTGTGTCGTTAAACCCTAATAAAAAAAAATCCCAAAAAACATTGGAACAAAAGGGAAACGAATCGGACAGTCTATTTCGAATCGAACTGAATAGAAACTTAAAATTCGATATCGAATCGTAGCTTCGAAGGATGATAGTTTGTGGTGATGCAGAGTGCTGACTGTACTTTTTCAAATGTTATTCAAATATATTTTTTGTTTAGTTCTCTGGTCAATTTCCATCATTTTGAATGTTCAAAAGTACGAAAATTCCTCCACAGCAGACCAGGCTTACAAATAGTTGGTCCAAAGAGGATATCATTATTTTATCGCTGTCTTACAGTTAAAACTAGAAGTCCTGTCATGAAATGCGCACAAATAGCACGTTGATATGCGCGTTAATGTACGCGTTAAGGCCCAAGTAAAGCTATCAAATTCTGTACATATGGCCTGTGCACAAGCAATGTTTCAGCCAATGGAGGTCCATTGGCAGAAACATTGCATGTGTTTGCTATGAGTAACCAAGAGAACCTGCCGTGCTTTGGATGCCATTTGATATGGCAATTGCGCGCAATTCCAACGCGCAATTAAGCCTAGATAAGCGCACTATTCGTGACAGGACTTCGAGTTTTAACTGTATATCGTCATGAAAATCGACTTGCGATCAAGTTATTGCACTTGAAATTATTAGATGAGCGAATGGTGTCCAATTAAGAAGCAAGTAGTTGTTGAAAAAACCCTATGACATCAATGGAAAATAAAATCAAGTTTCCTTTTCTTACTTGTATTAAACGAAAACAATAGACATCTGTCGTAGCTGTCTGTTGTTTTCGTTTATTAAAATCTACAAAAGGAAATATTTATGGCATGCTAATTAGACGCAACTAGTTCCCAGGTTTATTTATTTATTAATTTTATTTATTTATTAGAGTTTTAACGACACTTTTGACAGCCAGGGTCACCTCGTGTCGGAGAGTTTTACCGATGGAGGACGTCAGAGTACCCGGAGAGAATAACCGAGCAACGGCGCGCAACTGTCAGACTCCCAAACGTACTAACTCCACACAAGTAGGGTAAGCACTGGTTCGAGACAAGGGTAACATCGACGTGCAGTACGACTTAGTACACAGAGCCAACGTGCCCCACGTGGGAAATCTAACTAAGCACTTTACCCAAGGACACAACGCAGTTGCCACTGACGGGGATCAAAGCGTGGACCTTTCGATTTAAAATCCAACTCCGCAAGCAATGAGCCACCGCGCGCCCTAGTTCACAGATAATCCGTCATTATGTTGTACAGCTGCCAGTTTTGACCACATTTGTGCTTGTAACCATTGGGGCCGACTTGTGCTCATAAATCCGCCGTTGTTCGCTAATTGGAATATCAGAGGACAAACAAACCATGCATCTTTTTCAAAGGATTGTGGAATGTTCAGACAATACACAGTACTAACAGGAAATCTGTCCATAACTACAACTAACTATCAATAAATATTTGGTGCTAATAATTTCATGGCCGTAGGAAAAATTTAATTGAATGCATAAAGAACAGTATCTCTGTGGTGCAAAAGATGAATTACACACGTAGCCCTAATTGGTAACAGTGGTTATATTCTGCTACTTTCATGTCATCAAATATATTGTATACAAAACACATCAAAGAGAGCGACATTGGTGCGCCTATTGGGTGATTATATATAGACAATATACATATAGTGTTTTTTATATCTGGTTTATACAACGAGTTGAAATATAGTTAATATTTTCGAGGCTCTGCCGAGAAAATATTAACTATATTTCAACGAGTTGTATAAACCAGATATAAAAAAACATTATATGTATATTGTTTTTATCTGATAACAAACAGCAGTTTCAATAGTTGAGGCTTATATTCACTTTTATGCTCATTCCCACGGGCCTCCGTAGAAAATGAGACAAAGCAAACGCGATCTTTTGGTTGTTGCTGTACAGGCAAAACCACTGGTTGCAGTTGATCTATTATTCATGTCTTTTTTAGCTCTTCCTGGCGACGATGATAAAGTGTATGCAACCGAGAAGTTTCCAATTTCCATTATTTATGGTCCACTTTTGTTTTTGTTTACAATTCGTACGAAACGTTTTTTTTCACGTAGCAGACGAACGTGTAATTGGAGCAGTACTTTGATCGTGGACGTAGACGTAGCTATAAATAGCGCATTACACATTACTGACAGTCTAGTAATTTCTACATAAGGTTTTGAACGAAGTAGGTTGTAATTATTTCTTTATTTCAGCAAAATAAACTGAAAATTTACATGTTTATACTTATAGAAAATATGTCATATATATTTCGATTAAATTTCACTTGCTCCTTCAACGTAGAATTCAAACTTGCATTACGAAGTTTATGAATGAATGAAAATGGAATCGAACCAGGTCAAAGGTCGTTCGCATAAATTATAATTATATACAACACCCGTTGTATATACTTCAAGTATATACAACGGGTGTTATACTCTATGGTTATCAGATAAATAATCATACACAACTTGTTGATGTTAAATAGTATTCCCTAATGTATATTGATTTTTTCGCCAGTGAAATGATCACTAAAATGTCATATCCGGAACCTCAAAGACGTCTATTTTCGTAAGCAGCAAACGGTAACAGACTATACCTCCGCTTGTACTGCAAGCAAGTTAACTGAATTTGATGGTTCCAAACTTTTGTAGATATTGAGTTCATACTTTCCGCCTTTGTTGAAAGAACTTGGAAGTAACAAAAGATACTTTGCATCTGTCATGTCCTATTTGAGTTTGCGGCCTTTATTTTTTATCGCCTTTTCCGTTTGTTCAGACATTAATGAGGTCATCGGGAGCGCGGTGGCTCAGTAGGTAGAGGTGCCGGCCGAGAGGTCCTCGGTTCGAATCCCACCTGCGGCAACCACGTTGTGTCCTTGGGCAAGACACTTCGTCTCCATTGCCCGTGTGGGGGCACGATGACGCCGTGTACTAAGGCGTACTGCACGTCGATGGTACGCATGTCTTCAACCAATCTAACCCTGCCTGTGCTGCAGTGCAGTGCGGAGTTACGATGTTGGGGAGCTGGCAGGTGCTCGTCGTTGCTCGGTGGTCCTCTCCGGGTACTCCGGCTTCCTCCACCCGTAAAACTGTCACGGTCATGATTAGCCATTGTGCATAAATATGTGACCTTAAACATCAATAAATAAATAATAAATTAATGAGGTCATCCGAATTACATAGCGTTTTGTTCACCACACACAAACGACGTGAAAAAAACGTGGCGCTCATTGAGGATGTAGGAAAAACAATCCCCTGGATAAAAGTGAACCCTCCCCCCTCCAATCCTTTGGATACTGCAGATGACGCCGTCTACCAGGCAACGGATGACATATCACTTGGGTTCTAACGATGGTTATTAAAATAATAAATAAATAAAAATAATAAAAAGACATGAATTACTGTCTAGTTTAATAGCTATAATAACTAGTATACTGAAATGGTTAATCGGATAACCGATTCGAAACCGGTTACCTACCTAACTGATTTGAAAAAAACGTCAACCGGTTATCCGAAATATCGATAGTGATCGCCATTCCACTGTTGAAACGTAGTAAATCTGCCGCTTCTCCTTTGGGATAGATTGCACATCGAAGCAGCGCTGTATATACTGAGAAATAATCGACTTTGGATTCAGTACTTCGTTGATGATCGGTAATTTCCGTGAGTACTGAGTAACCGCCGAAACTATTCCGTAGTATGTATACAAACGAACGTTGTCGAGTACTCGACAACGTTCGTTTGTAGACACACTACGGAATATTTTCTGCGAACACTGCTTTCCAATTTCTATAGTTTTGATCCCAGATTCGGAGAAATAATGGCTACGGATAACCGGATATTAACCGGTTATAGCTCTCGGTTAGTCGGTTGTGAAAATGAGCCAACCATTTCAGCCCTAATAATAACACAGTATCAATATCATAAAAACACGAAGACCATAAATCCTAAGCTCATTAATTACACAGTAACATATGATCATACACTTCTTTTACACTTCTTTTTGTCTGCTTACAGAAGTGAGTGAATTTTTTTCGGAGGGAATTTAGTCCACTCATACATTTTTACTGGGAGCATTTATTCTAAATGCAGTTTGTCCAATGACATTTTATCTTAACGGCATTTTCTCCAAGGGAATTTTGTCCAACAATCATCTTTATAAAGTCCAATGTCAGACATTTTATATGTTAAATATATATATAATCCATACAGATATATAAATAGGAATGGAAAACAAAAAGCAACTTGTTTATCTCCATCAAGTCGGAGACTGGTCGAGGAAAACTGTGGGAAACTCAACCACCCCACCCCCATACATCTGAAATCGCCCACGGAAATATTACCAGTTGATAATTCTCTCGTAGCCATCTCTGTGCAACTTCAAGGCTTGGATTTATAAACAAGGTAGATAACTTTCTTGTTATCTAGAACTTATTGTAACATGTACTTTAGCTGGACGCACGGTCGTGACGAAGATGAACGATTGTGGGGGAGGGGATGTAAACCTGACCTGTCTCAAACTTTATATCCAGACTAATGAAATATTTCAACTACATCGCATTCTTCGCTGAAGTCGGGATTGTAGCTCAAAACCCAAGATTTCTTTGAAATTAATTTGTGGATTAAAAAATTACATGTTGTGATCACTACGCAACATGTTATTCAATCAATACGTATCATACGGTCGCCGTGGACTGGACACTTTCACGGACGCAGTTATATTAGATTTCAAACATCAATCATAGGAATAACCATAAAAAATTTAATTAATGAAGCACCGGGTACAACCCAGGTAAAATCCAGGTAAAACCCAGGTAAAACCCGGTGCTTCATGAATTAAAATTTTTCTGCTAATGATTGTTATTACCTGGTAGATTCTAATTGGTGGATTTGAACAACAGAAGTTTTTTTTATGAATATCCTCATACGGCACAAAGTTAAAATTTGGGCTCCCGTGAGAAGCCCAAATATGGACCTGGAACAAATTTGAATCTCACCCCATAAGGATGCTATATACCAAATATCGAACGATTCCGAAAGTGGATTGGAAGAATACGTCTTTTAAAGAATATTCATCATATTGTACGAAGGTAAGATTTCCTTTCTCATAGGGACCCGAAATAGGCACCCATGGACTTGATTTGAACAAACATGAATCTGCCCCCCATAAAAATGCTGTACACCAAATATCAGAATATTTAAACTGGTGGACCTGCAGAAGAATTTTAACGATTTTGTTTCATATTGCATTAAATTAAAGTTAAAAACATAAACTCAGTGTCTTCATTTGAACAAACTTGAATCTGATCCTCCTAAGGATTTCGTGTACGAAATATCAAAACATTTTGATTGGTGGATCAAACGATGAAGATGAAGATTTTTAAAGAATATTCCTGATATGAACCAAAGGACTTGATTTGGACGAACCTGAAGCTGACTCCCATACACTTTAAAATTAGTTGGGTTAAAAATCAACCTAAATCAACTGGGTTGAATGAATATGGACTCAGTTGGGTTCATATTCACTCAACCCAGTTCATCTGGGTAACTTTTTAGCCCAACTGATTTTAGAGTCTAAGAATGCTGATTGGTGGAATTGAAGAAGATTTTTAAAGGATATGGAACCCAAATATAAACAATTTATAAGTTGAAAATGTAAAGTTCAACTCGGTTGTCGGACAATGGGCGGAAGGTTATCATTAAAGCTCCCCTTGAGCTTTGCTCAAGCGAACTAAAAATCGTCCACTTCATTAACGTGTGAATGAAATAAATGTGTAAAACAACTGTGTACTGCCGTTACGACTTACGTTTTACACATTCCACTCATACGTTAATTCAAGTGGACGATTTCACACAGTGGGGGTGGGGGTGGACGAAGCATAAGCTAGAGTCGTGGGTTGGTGTAGGTACAGAACGTGGAGAGTGGATTGTAACTACGTCACCCGCAGTGGAGTTATCACCCAAACTATAACTTTCAAATTTTGTACATATCGACAAAAAATACAAGCAATGTTTCAGCCAATGGACCTCCGGCTTTAAGCCGGAGGTCCATTGGCTGAAACTTTGCTTGTGCTCGTTATGCCTTGCATCAAATTTGCAATGACTGCTGGGGTGGAATCTCCACTGTGCGGATGATTTAGTGATAATACACTTTCCACGTACTCTATATGGAAACGTAAGACAAATGTCCAGGATAGCTGTATGTAACATTGTTAATTAGATACCAGGATTGGGACCTCATGATATCTGCATTCCTTGATACATAAGCCACCCTAGGCAGATATACCCCAAAATACGTTGATGTACCCCAGACGCCGGTGATGTAACATTAATATGGTTTCCAATGGCATTACGGTTCATTAGAGGCCCAATATAAATGATTAACAGCCCGAGGTCTTATAAGCGACCCGAGACGAAGTCTCCTGAACCGCGTTTCTTGCGTTCGTTCTGCCCTTCAGTAAGATACTTACCACGCTTGCTCTAGTTCACACTGTCAATTATTTTTCCTAGAGAAGCGGATATATCCGGACAGAGTTATGTACAAAAAAATGATAATTTAACCCTTTAACCCTAGCGGCCGTTTTTCTGGCCAGCCGCATGATACGTCATAACGTCATTAAATAGAATGGCTGTTCAGTAAATGTGTGGGGTAGACCAATCAATATTTTCAACGTGCAGCCCCGAGGCTGCACGTTGAAAATATTGAATGGTCTGCACCAAATAATGAATATGGACTCTTCTAATTGATGCCATTGAACTGACATGGCAGATACCACCAGTGTTCAAAGGGTTAATTTATTTTCAGTCCTTTCTGACTCTAATATCACTGTTTATGGCTCCTCATTGGAACGAGTTCGACGGCGCGTTCAAATGAGTGGTCATTTAAGCTCTATTTTTTAGGCAAAAGAATGAAAATTTGTTGTTATTCAGTAATTTATTTGGCCAGTGTTGCCGTCTTGTGTCAGGAAATGGACTAAATGAATGTGTAACGGTGAACACTTAGTATGTGACCGGAGATGGACTTGTATCTCATCCATGCGACTCGAATACACTTTCGTGACGGACACCGATATTAATCTCCGGCCTAATGGACATTATGAGTGGAGAACGGATTCATGTAAAACAGCAATATACAGAGAGCGAGTATAGCTTCGGCTCGATTCCTTTGGTGCATGATATATGCCACGCCAGTGTACCGTACACTTCGGTTTGCTGCGTCACAGCGGTCCAACCACAGAAAGTGGGGTGACATTATGATACGTTTTGCTCAAGATCAGAATTTTAGTAATGTCGCAAACTTCGAAATTACGACCGTTCGAACATAACAACATGGTACGAATCCAAATGAGACTCCCTAACCCCATCCCACCCTCACATATTAATTTAAACTCTTCACTGCCCATAGCAACCCATGAACTTTTCATTTAATCTTATTTGTTTTACAAGTATTAGCGAACACGTTATGCAACTTATATTAACGCCTCTTCTATAGGTGTGTGTGATGACCTTCGTAGCGCCAACTTCTTGGCCTCGCTCATCTCGAATACTATGAAGGGATCCTTAGCCTACACGGAGTGTGTATCTCTCCGCACATAGGGACAGCCAGTATACGTCCTCACCAGATCGGACGGTACAGTGTGACAGCATCAACCCCACAATTGATGCTGACAGATGGTGGTCCATGAACTGATGATGGAAATACCTTCGGGGTTTTATGTATTTGTTGCCTTCAACGTCACTTTTATTAATTATGGCTAGATTATGATCGCAAAATATGCATGAAGTCAAGTTTAGCCCATCGTTTATACATATATTGCCCATATTACATCACCCCCCCCCCACCCCCCCCCCCCCCCCGGCATTTCTTACTGGGACCTATTTACAAGCGACGCACATATTTTATCACAGTAACCAAGCATTGCTCAAAATCAGATCATGGGGATTTCACGCATGCACTTCTCCTGGATAAACCATGCAGTGAAATACCATTGCGAAGGAATAAGGGAAGTTAGAAAATGAAGATCTTATTAAGCTTAAAATTATAAGAAAATATTACATCGGGTCAATCGAACTTATCGCTAAACTAGATTGGTTATCAAAATTTGTACAGTTTATCACGGCAAGTACACATTATACGAGAGAATAACGTAATAACAAGCCATATGTAGAATGTTTATTACCTCTATCAAAACAGACTCTCCGCCAGTATCGATCTCTGTTATCTTATCATTTCTTTCTACTTCCAAACTGTCTACACTATTGTTTACCAGGATTTGTCCTTCGAAACCCTATAATCAGAAAATAAAATAGAAATCTGTACCAAGGGCAAATAACTGTGATACAGAAGGTGGTGCTAACAGCCGGTAGGCCCTACGATGGAAGCTTAAAATTCTTCGACATGCCGCGGCAAGAGTTAAACTTTTAGCACAGTTGCCAAGAGAGTCGCAAATGGGGAGGTGGGGGGGACATACAGGGTTTCGACCTACCCAATACTTTTTCCAGTCGGGACATTTTAGTCTTGATTGGATTTCAGGATATTAATTCTCTCTCGGAAGTAATCATTACTTTCTTAATAGACGAATTTTGGCACTTGAGCTTGTGTCAAACGCGCAGTCAAGGGTCGCGTAACCAGGGGGTGCACAGGGGACACGTGCCCCTCCACTTTTTTCCATAGACATGTTGCATGGATACACAATGAGTTAAAACGGGGCGCATGCAAACGTGTCAGTATACAGGCATTCCTGTAAAATATCATTTGCAAATCCAAGCAACATGTGGCCAATGAATCCCATCTTCGGTTGCTTCAGTCCGTTTCTTCTACTTTGACCATCTTCCAACCCGAAGGCTAGCCTTCGGGTTGGAAGATGCTTGAAGTAGAAGAAATGAATAGGAGAGTGACCACACCGCTGCATGCTCATCTAAACAAGACACTTTAGTGTGTAGCAATACATTTACCGATATACTATTGTAACTTTTACTCCATTGGGCTGAACCATGGTAGCCTTGAAAATGTGTGTCCCTCCACTTTTATCGAGCTTCCGCAGCCCTTGCACACAGTCGGAATACAAATGGAAGTCTGTGGCACCAGATACGGGCTGTTGGGGTCCAGCAAGACCAATTTGGGGTGGGATGTTTTGCTTAAATAATAAGTTGAGTCGCGACTACCACATGTATATTTTATTTGTTCACCAATAACTTCCAAAGAAGTCTTGTGATGGCACAAAAGGCAAATTAAATTTACCCTCCCCCCCCCCCTTCAACCAATGTAACATTTTCGCGACGCCCCTGAGTGTTACAAGGTTATTTACCGCCGGTACGAACTTAAAACCGATCTAAAAATACTTCTTATAAACAACAACAAGCGACACAGGTCGGTAAGAGAGACATTTCACACAATGAATGACGACTGATGAGAATTGCGAATGGGGTTTTACGTCACTGGAATTTGTGTTCTTCCTATCAGCAATCGTTTTAACTTATCCGAAGTTAACAATTAAACACGCAGGTATATCATATTGCAAATTGTATATCTACTGAAAATTACGAATGGGGTACCACGTCACTGGAATTTGTGTTGTTGAGTTTTAATTTTTGAGAGCGTCTCTCCATCAATTAATGTGAAGGTTCACTCTAAGATTCTGTCCTTGAAACTGTAATCGCCATGTGGCCTAAATTTCCATCTCTTACTGGCAATCAAATCATTCGTCGTCGCGCAACGCGAGAGAATTGCGAAACAATAACCGACTCTGCGAAAAGGATTTTTGACCGCCCGACGAATTTTACGGTCATTATTAACCATTCGTAAGTTTTATCAGTCGTCGGTCATTATGCGAAAGGTGTCTATTATTGATGGAAATAAGTAACGATTGGACGGATGAAGAGAAAAGGAAGAAAGTTGTACAATACAGCTATCCGAACGTCGCGACTTCCCCAATGGAGAAGCGATAGTTCAGCTACCCGAACGTCGCGACGTCCCCAATGGATAAACGATAGTTCAGCTATCCGAACGTCGCGACGTCCCCAATGGATAAGCGATAGTTCAGCTATCCGAACGTCGCGACTTCCCCAATGGAGAAGCCGAGACGTTCAAATCACTGAACTAAGAAAGGAAACTTCGAACTTTGTGAAAAGAATGAGAAGCAATACTACTGTCAAAAAACTAAAAGATCTGACAACATTTTGTAATTATTATTATCATTATTATTATATTATTATTATTATTATAATTATTATTATTTTTTTTTGGGGGGGGGGGGTTAATAATTAAAGAGGTTATTGCTTGGTTAGTAACGAAGGCAGATGTTAAGTAACCGAAGTACCGAGATATCAGCACGAGGTAACCTCGTATCAGAAGTTACCGAGATATCAGTCCGAAGTGACTTCATATCGGTCTCAGGCTAATATGAAGTTACCTCGACCGATAAAATAATAATCATGTAATAACTGTACTAATCGGAGGAGTTGTGATAACGTAGTAATAACTGTAGTACTTTTAGCGGGAGATAAAAGCTTATAACCTGACGTTCATTTGTAATAATCATCACCATGATGATGATGATGGATGATGATGATGATGATGATGATGATGATGATGATGATCATCATCATCATCATCATCATCATCATCATCATCATCATCATCTTTATTTATTTATTTATTTATTTATTTATTTATTTATTTATTTTTTATTTCTTGGTGTTTAAGGTCACATATTTCTGCACAATGGCTAATCGTGACTGCAACAAGGAGATACAGTGAAACAGAGCTGGTTTTCCACAGTAAACAAGAACTATTTCACATCCCGGGGTTCCCACGGAGATTCATCATCACCACTTTTGTAAACTAATGAGACGCGTCTTGAAAAACTAGGAAGCAACAAGTTACTTGTAGCACAAAATTTGGAGCCTCGAAGCAATATTAACCAAGTCGTACAGTGTTAAGATTGTCGATCACAGCATCAATTGGATCCTAACGAACACACTCTCTTCATTCATCATAGTATTAGGCAGAATTCAAAACAATGTTCTCAGGTCGTTCTTCGCCAAGGTGTTGTTCGATATTTCACTAATAGGATCGAATCATACAAAATAGGTCATTTCTGTTGAATGTACTTAAGACAGATATCATAGAATACCCAATGGAATTGGTGTACTCTCACAGATCTTCAATTGTCTGAAGTGCCCAGGTCAAGTCAGTTGTCGAAATTCGATTACGGTAGTTTACAATAACGGATGGTCATTATTCTAGAAGATCTCCAGGGTTTATCGTGTGAGACATGGTTTGACCACCGCATCTTAATCAACCCACTCGTTGACAGCAGTGTGAGACGTTAGTGATCGAAAGATGAACGGTTTTTCTGTAGCAACAGATGTGTTGAACCACACCAGTTTCCCCAACTTTTTTTCAGAAGTATATTTGGCAGAATGTTTTAAGAAATACAAGACATGAATTCCAATCGATTCACAAGAAAACGGTTATTTTGAAGTTTATATACGTGCACCTCTGACCACCACACTGGCCAATAATTAGGCCACAGGCCGGGGTTTTAAAAATCACAAATTGACTTGCAACGTGTATAGCATAAGATTTGTGTGCATTCCACCATTGCACCTGTTTATACGGTACGGCCACCGTGGACTGGTCATTCTCCACGGGTGGATAATATATTCACGGACAAAATGATATTTCATTTCAAACAGTAATTGGGAGCGTGGTGGCTCAGTGGTAGACTGTTGGACTTCTATGCTAGAGGTCACGAGTTCGATCCCCATCCGGACGACCCGCGCCATGTCATTGGGCAAGGCACTTTATCCCGGTTGCCTACATGGGGCCACGATGACGCCGTGTACTAAGGCGTACTGCGTGTCGATGGTGCATATGTCTTCAACCGCTGTACCCCTGCATGGGCGGAGCTTGAACAGAGTTAGAATGTTGAGGAGCTGACAGTTGCTCGTCGATGCTTGGTGGTTCTCTCCGGGTACTCCGGCTTCCTCCACCACCCGTAAAAACTGTCACGGTCACGATTAGCCATTGTGCATAAGTAAACACCAATAAATAAATATATCAAACACTAATTATAGGAATAATCATCAAAAATTTAATTAATGAAGCACCGGGTACAACCGCTGATGATTTTTAGTACCTTGTAAACGCATGCGTGGAGATCACTGCCCATGCGTGGATTACGACCAGTCCACGGCGAGTGTACTGTAGCTGCAAACGGAGGTAACATATATAAAATATTATCTACGGATGAAGTTGCATTGGATATCCAATAACAAGCTCGGATATCAAGCAAGTCGAATTGACAGTAGCTTTCATGCTTGGAAAAAGTATTCAGATTGTTTTCGTTGTGTTCAAAGAAAGCGACGTTGCTCCTTGTCATATGCTGAGGTCACACGTGATACGGAATTTGGACAATTAACAAGCCATGGACAAACATACACTTTCTAAAATCGAAATATGAAATTGCTAAAGGAATCATCAAGTACTACATGTAACTGCAGTTACACAAAATGCGTAGAAAATGTTTTCTCATGGAAACGATGTTCTGTGGAAATAATAACAGTTACCTTCTTCGTATCTCAATCGGCCGATTGTTGTTTTCGAAATAGGCAAAAAAGATACCAGCTTACGTACATTTGACATTTATCACCATTTTGGCATTAAAAAAATCCCAATGGGCTGGGTGTTTTCGTTCGTTCGTTTTCAACATACCTCAAAGTAAAAATTGATTTTCTATTTCGTTATTTGGATATTGCGTCAGGGGTGTAATCTAATCAAAAATCTGTTTCTAGTGTGAGAAGCACAAGGCGGAATATTTCCCATCAAAACGCAGACGTAGGGAAGGACATGACGCGGCAGTAACCTTCACGTTTTCCATGCTATGCACCTACAGGTGGTGAATATGTATTGATAACTTGTCGTCTAGACTCGATTCATAACTCGAATCATAACCCATATCACGACACAGGTATTGTTGAATCGCTTCAAGTTCCAGAAACTTCAAAAGCCACAAGCAATATAAAATATACTACTCAAAGTTTGCTTAGCACCAAGTATATCCAACTACCTGTTTTACGTTTTAGTTGAAATATTGTTATGAAAAGTATATATATTTTTTATTTAATTATATCTTTAATGATTTAAGTACAGAAATTAAGATTTTGTTTGTGTTTGACATTATTTTTTAGCTTTCGAATACGAAAACCATGGACAATGGATATTATTGGTAAAAGCGGAAATTTTTCAAATTTGCCAAAACGTTGACGGAGCGAACTGGTATGGGTTCGAGTATGAGACTCATTACTGTTAATTACAGCTTGACAACGCCTTCTCATGCTCCCGACCAGGTTCCTGGTTGTCCTTTGTGGGATGTTGTTCCATTCTTGGACCATCATGGCACAAAGCTCCTGGACACTTCTTGGCTTGACTGGACGGGCGGAAATTGCTGGCTGCAACTCATTCGAGGCATGTTCGATTGGATTGAGGTCAGGGCATCTTGCTGGCCATTCCATACGCTCAATTCCCTCCCCTGTTGGTACTCCCCGACAGCAGAGGCAACATGATGACGGGCATTATCGTCCAACAGAATGAATCTATCACCCCACTGCACCTGTATACAATCTGACGTCGGCATCCAGGATCTCTTCAATATACCGCTGTGCAGTCAATGCATTAGGGTCAAGGACACAGAGCTCTGTACGTCGATCCCAGCTGATGCCACCCCAGACCATTATTGACCCTCCGCCATAGCGGGCATGTCCAGCAATGTTGACTGCGCATGGAATCGCTCTCCTGAACTTCTCCATACCAGAGAACGCATATCTGTGTAGTCTAGGTAGTACCTTGACTCTTCTGAAAAAAGGACAGGTCGCCAATCTTCTCTGGTACATCCAACATGGTTCATGGCCCATTCACATCGTGTCTGGGGGTGGTCCTGGGACAGCGGAATGCGAATACATGGTCTTCTCGATTGGAGACCACCTTCGTGTAACCTTGCCCGGATAGTAGTTTGCGTCGAAATATTTACCCCGGAGGCACTCTGAAGGTACTGCGAAGCTGGGTTGCTGTTGCAAAGCGGTTCCTACGGGCCTGAATGATCAAAAACCACTCTTCAACTGCAGATGTTGCCCTGTCTCCACCACCACCATGTCGTCTTACTGGTGTGCCATACTGCTGAAATCTTGCTCAGGCACTGGTCATCACCGTATGGTGCACACCAAGGGCTTCACCAACCCGACGATGCGTAGTTCCTTGCTCCACCATCCCAACATCCCGCCACATTTCTGCTTCAGACAAATGTCTTCTTACATTTGCATTCGCCACATTTATTCATTAAATCACAAGGGTATGTGTTAAAATGAAGATTGAACACCCTACACATGCCATGTACATGTAGACAGCATACGAAAACATCATGAACATCAAGAGGTACATGGTTTCCATGACTGTTACAAAAAGTCTGCCTGTCAAGAGAGCTAATGCAAACACTGGGGACCATCTCAATACACCCCTCAATCATATCCACCAAATTTCACAAGGATGTGTCAAATATGTTGTGCTTAGCAAACTTTGAGTAGTATATATGCCTTTCAAGACAACGCGGTGAGAGTCATCACGGACCACTTCTCAACTTTTTTTTCACATATCTGTACGTGCCGTCACTAAAGATATTGAACATTTTATCAAATCCAGGGCACGGGAATGACTTGGGAGTGCAGTCAGCAATTAATAAACACTTCTGTGCATTGGGGAGTATTTCTACAACCCAATGATGGATGAGGAAAACTGTAATGGAAATCAATTTTGGCTTAATATGTCCCAGAACTAACCTTCTTACAAGTTAACAAGCAATCACTGTCAGTCATTTAGATTTCGTTAAAACTGATCCGAATTTTGAAGCATTCGTCTGAGAAATGGGAATACTGTTGATGATTTTGTACGCAACAATGTCTTTTATATTCATCACATTTCCACAAGGTGAAACCCAGCTACTGCAGAACGGGACGCTTTGCCATGGCGTTACTTGAATTTTGACTTACGAAACTAACATATTCTCAGCAAAACTGCTTGGTTCCATAGGTTTCCACATATCTTTGAATAAGGCAGGGAAGGAGCAAGAAATGCGACTGGAATGTTTGATGGGAGGTCCACCAGCCCATATAGCGCCTCCAAGCCTTTGTTCAGCACCTCCGCCGAGACCAAAAGCGCCTCCCAGCCTTTGTTCAGCACCTCCGTCGACGGAGGTGCTGAAAAGGAGCTGGGAGAAGTTATAGGAGCTGGCAGGCCTCCCCAATAAAAAATCAATTCACTTTCCCTGCTGCCCATGCATATGTGTAGACATGAAGGTCGTGGTGCATTGAATCTGAACGAATGCTCAATAATAAACTGATAAATACAGATTATCATGATAATGTACATGTCCTGTGATTTGTATCAGAATCAGATTCGAGGTGGTGTCCAGAATGGGATCTCAACGAGCCGGCTTTGCTCGTTGAGACCCCGTTCTGGACACCACCGATAATCTGATGCAAATCACAGGACATGCACATTATCATGATAATTCATTTATCTAACAATTCTGTCACATAAACAGATTAAATCTTAAATTATTAATACAGTTTTGGGGCATAATGTTGGGCGAGAAAAAGTTTTTTAAAAAACCCATATTTTACGGAGCAATATTGTTGTGTACATTAACAAACAATGAGTAACGCAGTCACCGCAACTTTTTAAAGTTGCATTGTAAAATTATTCACTCTCAATGTCACTTCCGATGATGATACGCTTGAATTTATAAGTGTGTAATATTGAATTGCGCAGTTTCTATTTATTGAGGGAGGGGGAAATGTTACAACCAGTAGTGTATAAATTTACCAGTAATGTCGAAATCGACCAGTAATGTCGAAAAAATTAACCAGTAATGTCGAAATCAACCAGTAATGTCGAAAAAATCGACCAGTAATGTAAAAATCCGTAATGTCAAAAAATTAACCAGTAGTGTCAAAAAGTGACGACCAAAATGAGGAGAACTAACACTTGCCGACTTGAGAGGGGGGTATAGCCACCCCCCCCCCCCCCCCCGATGACACCCCTGGTCGTGTGCTTTAATGACTGACTATTATAATGACACTCACTACCCGATATTTGCTACATGTCTATCATCTAGTTCTACCAATTTGCTACCTGTCATTTTACCTACATCCATCAATCAGTCAGTCTGCGTCACCCGCATGTACGTGGGGAGCACTATTAGCTCAATCGAGAAATTGCCTCGCAATTCAATTTGATGAATATCCGGGTTCTATACCTGACGAGGTCTCAGTTAAGTTGTGTCCTTGGGAATGATACTTTATCCCAGGTGCACGTTGACTTCGTGTGCCAAACCCGGAGGTCCATTGGCTAAAACTTTGCTTGTGCTTGTTATGCTTTGCAACAAAATTGCAATTATTGCTTGGGTGGAATCTCCACTCTGCGGGTGATTTAGTGATAATACACTCTCCGCGTACTGTAGTAGATCGATTGAGTCTGCAACAACACGCAGGCGTGAAGGTACTTTCCCCAAATTGAAATTTGTTTTCAGGGAAAATACCATTTTGTTGTTCCACTTGTTTATATTTACGTCTTGATGGGAAATAGATCGAGGCTGTATACCTAATAATTGGGGAGTGTGTGCGCGGGGGGGGGGGGGGGGGGGGGGGGGGGAGGGGGTGGTGGTGGCGGTAACCGGTTCTCGTCAGATAACCAAAGTTAACCTTTACCCAACGCAGACGATATCAAAATTTATTATTCTAAATATCATTCTTTTAAATTTTTCAAAAAATTTCAACAAAACCATATCATGTGACCCCTCGTTGGAACGAGCTCGACGAGGTGTCATATGAAATGGTTTTGTTGGAATTTTTTGAAAAATAATATTTTGTCAACTGCTGAATTTGCATATTACGCGGGCGGATGCGGGCGATTCGTTGAGTAAAGGGTTAAGCAACGTCGAGCCTGGTTAGTCCTTGGATGGGTGACCGTCTGAGCGATCGATTCGGACTCCCGCGTTATTTCCTTGGGCAAGGCATTTAACCCCGACTATCCACATGGTGGCACGATGACGCCGTGTACTTAGGCCTACTGTACGTCGATGACGAACCAACCAATCTAACCGTGCCTGTACTGCAGTGCGGAGTTACGCTGTTGGGGAGCTGGCAGCTGTTCCACTTGTTCATATTTGTTTGTTCATCGTTGCTCGGTGGTTCACTCCGGGTACTCCGGCTTCCTCCACCTGTAAAACTGTCACCAACACGATGTGACCTTGGCTGTTAAAGTGTCGTTAAACCCTAATAAATAAATAAATAAATACCGAATAATTTCTTCGACTGACCTTGACACGGAAGTGGGGGAGTGACGTACAAGCAGAGATTGGCGCTGGTTGATCCCGAGCCGAAACGGAACAGATGGGTGATAAGAAATATTCTGCCCCTACAAAGTATGATTTTGTCTTGAACTGGGTGGAGAATCGGGGAGTGAAAGAAGAGACTTAGTGGACTACAACGAATCAACCGCATGAGATCCGCGTAGGGATAAATGAACCATTCCATCTGATCATTCCAATGAGTTTCCAAGAGATATATTTGGGTCAGCGCACGGCGAATGAAAAATCGTTATGTTGAGCACCCGCTTGGAAATAATGACGCTAATTAATTTGGACAGGAAATCAGTAATGGCGTTTAACTGGTAGAGTGCTGGAAGCCCTTATTTGGGCTTTATTCTGAACTGCAGGTACCCCAACTTGAAAGCTCATATTCAGTGGATGTGGTTTGTGTTATCTTTGAAGTGATATTATTTAGTCTGTAAGGGTTTGACTTGTTACAATTTATAGGAGAGTGCCCAAAGACACTCTCCTATAAATTGTAACAAGGCAAAGACATGTGTACAAGATTTGATGGCCAAAAATAATTTAGCACCCTACCAGTTAAACGAAATGAAATGTGGGTAGGTCCGAAGAACTCCCCGTTTTAACAGCAAACGTTAGTTCATGGAAGAATGTGACAGCTGACGATAGCTCGGTATCTGATCTAGAAAATCAACCTTCGGTACTCTGAGACTTAGCAATGTGGCCCGGAGAGGTCGAACTGACCATGTTTGGTAGTGTTGAGCTATAATTGAGATAAATGTTAGTGTAGCATGTCTCCCATCCGCGTTTTCACAAATTAACACGCAATGATTGTCAATACTTTAGTTTTCAGTCAAGATGGTTAATCGGATTCGAACATTCATTCCAAAACAGAAGTATTCCTAACGAATATATACGTGACAACGCCATTTATTTATTAATATTCATGAAGTGAAATAGACAGTTACAGTCAAGACACACTGACATGTACTTGGTGCACTTGTTCTCTTTAACAACTGTTTGCACTTACAGTACACTCGCCGTGAACTGGTCGTAATGTGTGGGCACTGATGTCCACGAATGCGTTTTCCAGGTAGTTAAAATCATCATCAGCAAAATTTTAATCAATGAAGCACCGGGTATTTTTTTTTTTGAGGATATGAGGGGTTTGAAAAAAACACTAATGTTTTTTTTTGAAAAAAACACTAATGTGTTTTTGAAAAAAGGTTAAGTAATGACATTACCGAGTGACGGTACGTTGGAACGTATTCTCAAATAAGTTCTGAACAATGTATAGCACCCTGTATTGCCCAGTATAATGACAGAACTAACTGGTCTTGAACTCTTGGAGTATCCCATCCACAAACTTCACACGGGTCAGGATGTCATACAGGGGCTGCAATTCGCTAAAAAGGAAGATGATGTTCTGGGGGACGGTGTACACCAGGTCGTTTAGGTTTTCGATAAATTTATGGATTAAGGTCGATTTTCCAGACGTTGGTGCGCTTATGACGCAAGTGAAGGGGTGTAACCAGCGGGGGTCCATTTTCTATACTGAGCCGAACTGTGATGTCCCCAGCCTTGTTATAGATGGGAGGGGGTTGAAGGGCGGAAGCTCTTCATTTATTTATTTATTTTTATTTTATTTTGGAGGGAGGGGTGGGGGCGAGTCTTATCTATGCGACGTTTGTGTGTGTGAATACGTATCTCTTTTCAAGAATTTTTAAGAATTCGGGTGCCCTTAACCTGTGAACCCTAGCGGACGTATCGCCGGCCTGGAACATGACACGTCATATCGTCATTATATAGGATGACTTCAGTAAATGTGTGGGGTAGACCAATCAATATTTTCAAAGTGCAGCCCCGAGGCTGCACGTTGAAAATATTGATTGGTCTACCTCAAATAATGAATATGGACTCTTCGAATTGCTGCCATTGAACTGGGATGGAAGATACCACAAGAGTTCAAAGGGCTAAAATGGCAGGCGCGAAGCCGATAGTGGAGCTGCTATTTTGACAGCTGATATGTCACAGCATTCAACATTATGTCTCTTACACTGTCCCCCTCCGGTTCTCTAGTAAATGCTTCTTCCAACAACTCCTCGTTGAAATCTTCTGGGTCGATGTCATGAATTTTCGGAGGCAACCCGGCGTATTTTGGTAGCTTCGGAGTGGTGATTGCAGCTGGTTTCTTTGTAGCTCGGCGAACTGTTGCATTGTGCCGGTTATTTATTTATTTATTGGTGTTTAACGCCACATCAGCAGCCAAGGCTATATCGTGGCGATAAAAGTATGTAATTATAAAAAAAAATCATTATCCACCATGAAATAAATAAAAACAGATTCGATGAAATATGAAATGTGAGGTATAAAACAAAGGAGTGTGAAACACAATGTCAGTGTTGTACAAACAATGCTGTGTAAATCAACCTGTGATATAGATATGGAAAGACTTGAATTTTAAAAGAATAAAAACAATTTTAAAATTTATTAAAAAAGTTGATTACTGTCAGAAATGAGAGAAATTTACGTGGGCTTGTGTAATAAAATAAATCTCTCAGAGATCCGACAGTGAAATATTGCCTTCTAACATGATTAAAATCTGTACAATGTAAAAGAATGTGTTCCACTGACAACACTTTCTGACAAGGAACACACTCTGGTATTGTGCCGGTTAAAGTGAAGCAGTTGATGAAAATGCGCTCCACGGGTACTGCATGTGCAGGTCGGACGGCAAGTTTTATTATGGTGGACTAAATCTTCCTTTCTCGGGTAATCTTTAAAAGAGTTCGCATTGAAACCTTTTTTCTCACTGGTGATTGCCCATCTATGGGGTGGCTTTCAAACTCGTGACTGCTTCTGTTCAACTTTGTAAAATACGTCCTATCGCAGAATCGGCAGTCAAAAGTGACCTCCTCCTGGTGACACTGCTCGTGTCTACCCTTATTGTCTTTCCTTAAAAATATCTTCTCACAGAACTGACATGACAACTGTTCTTCCGCGTGTACCGCCCTTTCGTGTTGATTCCTGCTGGAACTCGATGAAAAGGTCTTGGAACATAAGTTACAAGATAAACTCTGCACTGTAAAAGCTTGTCGCTTCTGCGGTTAGATTTGACAAATGATGCTTTCAAGGTAGTTCCGTGATAATATAAATATCCAAACATATGTTGGAGCACAGCATGGGTGATAATAGATACACTACTCAAAGTTTGCTAAGCACCAAGTATATCCAACTACCTGTTTTACGTTTTAGTTGAAATATTGTAATGAAAAGTGTATATAATTTTTATTTAATTATATATGTAATGATTTAAGTACAGAAGTTAAGATTTTATTTGTGTTTGACATTATGTTTTAGCTTTTGAATACGAAAACCATGGAAAATGGATATTATTGGTAAAAGAGGAATTTTTTCAAATTTGCCAAACAGTTGACGGAGCGAACTGATATGGGTTCAATATCGAGTATGAGACCCATTACTGTTACTTACAGCTTAACAACGCCTTCTCATGCTCCCAGGCAGGTTCCTGGTGGTCCTTTGAGGGATGGTGTTCCATTCTTGGACCAACATGGCACCAGGCACCTGGACACTTCTTGGTTGGACTGGACGGGCTAAAATTGCAAGCTGCAACTCATTCCAGACATGTTCGATTGGATTGGGGCCAGGGGATCTTGCTGGCCAGTCCATACGCTCAATCCCCTCCCTCCGTCGGTACTCCCAGACAGCATGGGCAACATGAGAACTGGCAGTATCGTCCATCAGAATGAATCTATCACCCACTGCACCTGCATACAATCTGACGTGGACATCCAGGATCTCATCAATATACCGCTGTGTAATCAATGTACCACGTTCAAGGACACAGAGCTCTGTACGTCCATCCCTGCTGATGCCGCCCCAGACAACGATTGACCCTCCACCATAGCGGTCATGCTCAGCAATGTTGGCTGCATGGAATCGCTCTCCTGGTCTTCCATACCCAAAAACGCCTATCTGTGTGGTCGAGGCAGTACCTTGACTCATCTGTAAAAAGGACAGGTCGCCAATCTTCTCCGATCCATCCAACGTGGTACATGGCCCATTCATACCGTACCTGGCGGTGGTTCTGGGACAGCGGAATGCGAATACTTTGTCTAATCGATCGGAGACCACCTTCGTGCAACCTTGCCCGGATAGTCTGCGTCGAAACATTTACCCCGGATGCATTCTGAAGGTCACTGCGAAGCTGGGTTGCTGTGGCAAAGCGGTTCCTACGGGCCTGAATGATCAATAACCGGTCTTCAGCTGCAGATGTTGCCCTGTCTCTGCCACCACCATGCCGTCTTACTGGTGTGCCATACTGCTGAAATCTTGCCAGGCTCTGGTGATCACCGTATGGTGCACACCAAGGGCTTCACAAACCTGACGATGGGTAGCCCCTTGCTCCACCATCCATACATCCCGCCACATTTCTGCTTCAGACAAATGTCTTCTTGCATTTGCATTTGCCATATTGAATCATTAAATCACAAGGGTTTGTGTTGAAATGAAGACTGAACACCCAACACATGTCATGTACATGTAGACAGTACACGAAAACATCATGGAAATCAAAGGGTACATGCTTTCCATGACTGTCACGAAAAGTCTGCCTGTCAAGAGAGGTAATGTAATCACTGGGGACCATCTCAATACACTCCTCAATCATATCCACAAAAAATGTCGCAAACATGTCACAAACAAATTTCACAGTGATGTGTCAAATATTTGGTGCTTAGCAAACTTTGAGTAGTATACATAAAAATAGATCAGCCATGATATACACACTTGACGCTCAATGTAACCCCTCGTGGAGTGCGGACGTGTTTTAAATAGCTCCGGGACATAGACCAAAAAATACTCGAACTGTATTGTGTAGAAGTAAAAATCAAATGTATCTTCAGAACTATTGTGTTCAAGCTCATGTTACTGAGGATACTTGAAGCCTAAAATCTGCAATTGTTTGTATGAATTTTAAAGTCAAGTATTTATGGAGATTTTTTGGAAAAGGGCTGAAATGAGCGACAGAATCATCAGTGTACCAGAACCAGGTTTTATGGAATACAACGATGCAAAAACACATTGACGAAAATACAACTAAACAGATTAGCCCAAGAACATTAGGTTTCACTAGGGAAAAAAATCGGAGAAAGCTGATTTTTTCAGGGAATGTCGAGTACATGTCACTGAACGATTAGACAAAAGTCCCCTAAAATCCCAGTTGAGCTTTTTTTCTACAGCCTTTTTTCGAAAACGCGTTTGAAAAAAATAAAAAAAAAATCGCACGAACTTTATAACCTCGAATTGATCCAACTGTATTTTTTGTTTACGCGTATTTCGAGCTACATAATGTCTAATATACATTTACCTAGAGGAAAATGTGCATTCTGTGACAATTTCTGCGAAAAATTATTGAAAATTCACAAAAAAGTATCGGATTTACGCAAAAAATGACGATTTTCCTAACGGATTTGCGCAAAGGGTCGTAGTACAGAACGGGATGTTAGTTGGACAGACGATAAAAAATCCACCACCATTTGAAGACTTTTATCATTGCTTACAAAATAGACATTATGGAAGACCCCCTCTGCTTCTGGCCGAGTTCCCCTTTTGGCATAAAATTCGTCAGCATGAGAACTCAACTATTTTCGGGCTTGGGACCGAACAGACACGTCTGTGTCTGGCAGCATTAGATCAATAAATAATATTTACAGAATGTACAAAAATCAATAAATAATATTTACAGAATGTACAAATCAATCAACATGGATTAAGTTACATTGACTATTATCAACGCTATATAGAGAAATGACATGACCTATATACATATTATTCATCGAACTCAGAAATTTCCGACAGGACAGTGTTTCTGTGGTTGTTACAAGAATCCGAACTGCAATTACACAAACCTGAGCAAGAGAGTCCTGCCTTCTTACACCCACACCTTTTTGTACAAGCACTCTTGCAACCACAACTGATCAGATTCAGTAGGTTATCGGGGGCACATGGCTTTGTGGCTGCAGTCGGTACAAGAAGTCCATTGGCTAGCGACCACCCCCAATCCGTCGGAGGAAGCGAAGTGCCCAGCCATTGTTGGACCTGGAGATAACATCTGTAGACATGTTGTTGTGCAGCATCGCTGCTTGGTGGGAGTGAGGCTAGGTCGATGGGTTTATTCAGTTTAGATTTTGCTACATAACGCTTGTAAGTGACATAATTATATTGGTCGAGAGAGGAAACAGTTTTACTCCCGTATAAGATCAGGAGAAGTTGTTCCCCGGCAGCGGCTACTGCACTTGGTGTACTGTCATCCGCCAAAATTGTGTTGACATACTGTTGTGAGTCGCTAGTAACATCGGAGACAATTGTACTGAATACTTTCTTCTTACCAACTCGAAAGAGTGCAGAAGTAGTGTCACAACCACTTATAGAATGTGCTACAAGGAGGTTGCTTCTATGGTCACCCATTTTGGTTGCTATTTCACTAACTGAAACTAGTAAGTTTGGGGTAATGGAATACATCATGTGAATATTACATCCCGGTTGAACTCGAGAGGTAAGAATGACTAACAAGTCTGTGTCTGTTCCCACAACGACAATATTGTTGTCATCTTGAGCGATGTCAAGTGCAGTTTCGGCTATCAGTACAGCCTCGGCCTGCTTGGACTGAATATTGATAGCAGATAGCTCCTGCATTAGAAGATCGATCAGTTGGGTTTTGTTCTTGGCATTTGCAAGGAAATCGGATTGGGGTGTGGTGGCTGGTAACTCGGTGAGATATTGATATCAATGGAATACCTGTCTTTAGATCTACGGGCTTGTTCCATGCCCTTTGTCGACATTGTACAAGCATAACCATCAAAAACAACCACGACGTTCGCCCCAAAATGTCTCACTAGATAATTGGAATATGATGTACATATGTCCTTATATGACGACTGTTTAGGCCAAACAACTGCCCTCAATAAAAATCCACCATCTACAACAAACAGAGAATGTTCTGGGATTTTAGTTTGCTCGGAACCGTATGTTTTGAGGATCTTACCGAGCGTGCTTTTCTGTGTCTTCCTCATTCCAGCAGAATCAAACAATGCTGGTGGTTTCGGGGCGAGTTCATATTTGAGATACTCTTCCATCTCTGCTTGTGACTGAATAACACATGTGATGCGGTTGAACAGAATTGTGGGGTCAATCACTACCTTACTTCCACGGACTTTGATGCTATTTGCCATCGATGCGAAAGACTTCACAGTGTCAACACGTCGTAGTTTGATGCTGTTGAACGTTTTGCTTACAACATTCGATACGCAGCATTCACCAATTTTGCGAACTTGGTCACAGTTCACAGTTTCGTCGGCCACAAGCCCGGTCGCTATAGAGACTAATTGTAGTGGATCTCTATTCTGAAAGGGGGAATGCACTCTGAGCCAGTTCAATAATTTGGTGATATCATTGGCATCAGTCAATTGTGAACTTTGACCGAGATCCCGATGTTATTCGCCATGACCAGTGTGAACATGAACAAAATTTTCGAGAGCATTACATATCGGAAGGCAAAGAGGTAGTCCATGCACCCATTTCGCAACAGTGCTATCGGTTATTCCCCTGCCATGTGTGAAACCACCAGGGAGCTTGAACATTCTCATTAAACACTGCTCTATGGTCTGATCAGAATATATCCCGTCCCAGAATTTATCTGAGCGCCTTATGGTAAAGTAACCTTTCTCAGTGAACAACTTCAAATCATCCTGTTGCATTATTTCTGTTAGCTCATTCATCTGCTGCAAATAGAGATGAGAACTTTTTGCGTATGCAAAATGACCACCTGCGTGAAATACTGGAATCATATTGCGAACACAATATGTGTGAAGTTCCCAGTCGCCTGTGCGCTCTGCTCTCAAGAACAACTGGAGAAGACCTATTTGCTCGTAGTATTGTACCCAAAGCTTTCCTGTGCGTCCTACGGACGCATTCTGGAGCAGTTCGTGTAATTTTGACAGTAGATGGTTGACACTTTCTTGATTGACAGCGTCAGCTGTTGTACAGTCACCTCTGGCAAGTCCACAGAATATTTCATTGACTTCTGTGCAGTCTATGTTATCTAGTGTTCGGCTTTCTTCAAACACAAGTTTTGTAATGGCAATTTGTGTTAGCAAATGGGCACGAACTGCTCTTGAATATGCATGACCACTGATCAAATGATGGATTGACCCACCAGCATAAACAGTCCCCCAAAGTTCATCCAAGCCGCTACCAGCCATGATCGAACCAATTGCCCCTAAATATGACATAATCATATGGAAGCCGCCGAGTCTAACGAAAACTTTTGTCAACTTATCTGACGAAGACACAATCTCCACTGCTTTGATATAAAGTGGTTGGTCAAACGTCACTGGACAAACGTTCAGTCCCTGTTTCTCACATTCAGTTTGTGCAAACATGAGAGCAGTGTAAATTGTGCTTGGGTTGGATGGATCAAAATTAATAAAGGGAAGTATCTCGACATCACTTGTTTCATAATCATCTGATGATGTGACAATGTGCATATATCCAGCCCAAGATGGGCAAGGTACTCTCAGTACAGTTTAGGGGGGTATGGTTAATATTTCACACGTTTCACCAGTTCATTATGGAATAAATGACTATTGTTATATATCATTATAAAGCCACTGCTTTTCTGCAATTTTTGATATATAATTTAACTCCCAAAGTAGTCGTAGATTTGATTTAATGGACGTTGTGTACCGTTGTGTGTATGAAAACAATAAATCTTTTTTCGTAATTTTGTACATTTTCGTGAATATTTCACCATTGAGTGTAAGGATTGGTACAAAGTTGGCATTTTCTGTTGGGGATATGTATTCTCAATATAATTCAGCACGATATTTATGATTCTCACCCTACTAAGGCGAATAAGAATGAGAAATATGGAGCTGGGTCGAATTTTTTTTTAAATTTTTTTTTTCATCAAAAAAACGCTATAACTAAAAAAGCTCAACTCGGATTCGCGGGGACTTTTCACACTTTATCCGCAATGTGTGTCCCGGAAACATATATTTTCCTTACTTTCTCGTTTTTATGTCTAATGTGCCTGGACTAAGATGTACCAATACATAAATCAACCGTAAAAAAAAAACGCACTTTATGAAGAAATTGATTCGACAGTTTATGAAAAATCCGGCCAAGGTGGTTTCATTCAAATTGAAAACTGGATCGGATAATATTCGGGCTTGGATTCAAGCATTATGTGCTCGATACTTTATTCAGGCAGGTAACATAGACTTGTTAGATGGTGAATGGCTAGACGATCCCGACAAGGACAACACAAACATTATATCTAGTATATACAGTACGTGGAGAGTGTATTGTAACTAAATCACACGCGGAGTGGAGTTATCACCCAAGCTATAACTTTCAAATTGTGTACATATCGACAAAAACACAGGCAATGTTTCAGCCAATGGACCTCCGGGTTTAACCCGGAGGTCCATTGGCTGAAACTTTGCTTGTGCTGGTTATGCTTTGCAACAAATTTGCAATTATTGCTTGGGTGGAATCTCCACTCTGCAGGTGATTTAGTGATAATACACTCTCCACGTACTGTACATCAAAATTACGAAAGATTGCAATATTCTTTTCAAGGTCAGATTTTTCTTCCACAATCACCTGATAACTGTGCAAGGAAATAGTTTTCAAAATCTGATGTGAAGAGGAATTTCCTGTTCTTCGTAAAACAGTGGCGTTATATCTTGTGTTTTCCAACGGTCGAGTTTCAGATCAGTGTAACGTTAGTAACAAACGTTCCAACACGAAACCGACTTGTCAAACCCAGAGGGCGATGATCTTTCACATAAACAGCGAAAATACGGATGAAACAAGAAATTAAAAAATATCTGATGCCGCAAGTGGAGAAACTTACAAGAATGGCCCGCACGCTAAGAGCCGTTCGGGTCAAAACAAAAGACTAAAAGTATGCGATAAGCTTATCAAGAGGTGTTTTCTAACTCAAAACGGCTAGATATTTTGGAGGGTGGTATGGTTAGGATTTTCTGGCAAAAATCTCTCTTGCGGTTCGTAACATTAGTGAACAAGGAAAACAGGAGTTTATCGAAATAGAGCTGCGGGAAACACAACAGTCATTAAAGAAGCTCAAAATAGCACATAAGGAGGAGCTGGCTCTGTGAACACAGGAACTCACATCGAACCACCAACGACAACTAGAAGAAACCGGACGTCGTTTTACAGCGCAATTGGAATATACAGTACGTGGAGAGTGTATTATCACTAAATCATCCGCAGAATGGAGATTCCACCCGAGGAATAATTGCAGATTTGTTGCAAGGCATAACCAGCACCAGCTAAGTTTCAGCCAATGGACCTCCAGGTTAAACCCAGAGGTCATTGGCTGAAACATTGCTTGTGTTTTTTGTCGATATGTGCAGAATTTGAAAGTTATAGCTTGGGTCATAACTCCACTCCGCGGGTGATTTAGTTACAATCCACTCTCCACGTACTGTAGCCAGTAGTGTTTCTGATACTCTTCGAGGAATTAATTCACTCTCTTGAAGAAATGTGTAAGTACTACGAATCTCTTATTTTCGAGAAAGACAGAATTATTAGCAACTTGAAACAACCCCACGCTTAAATAGTTCGTGGACCAGTAAAAAAAATCGATATCAAATTTTGGACAAAGGCTGATCGATTTCCATTAACTACAATGTTTCGGGATCATTATAACCCTTTACCTAACATGAAAAGCAGACGACACTTGCAAATAAAATTCTCGAATATCTAATTGTTTTCATGTTTTGTCTCAAAAACATAGGTTATGACCCCTCGTTGGAACGAGCTCGCCGAGCTCGTTCCAAAGAAGGGTCATAACCTATGTTTTTGAGACAAAAAGAGAAAAAAATAATGAAAATTAATTGGCGATGTTTGTGAATAGCGCTGGCAGGTTTTGTCCGTTACCTTGGGTAAAGGGTTAAAGTATGATAGACATTATATCAAAGCAGATTTATCGATTTACAAAAAGTCTGAAGATGGGTACCCCATAACGCGGATTTAAGCAAATGCCAACAAAAGTGCAACCAGTCGCCATAGAAACTCAATGCTAGCATAAGATGTATTGTTTTTGTTGGGGGCGCGGTGGCTCAGTTGGTAGAGGTGCAGGCTGCAAGCCGAGAGGTCCTCGGTTCGAATCCCACCTGCGGCAACCGCGTTGTGTCCTTGAGCAAGACACCCCGATTGCCTACATGGGGGCACGATGACGCTGTGTACTGAGGCGTACTGCACGTCGATGGTGCGCATGTCTTCAACCAATCTAACCCTGCCTGTGCTGCGGTGCAGAGTTCAGAGTTACGATGTTGGAGAGCTGACAGCTGCTCGTCGTTGCTCGGTGGTTCTCTCCGTGTACTCCGGCTTCCTCCACCCGTAAAACTGTCGCGGTCTCGATTAGCCATTGTGCATAAGTATGTGACCTTAAAACACCAATAAATAAATTGTTTTTGTTACAGCAAATGCTAATTGATCAGACAGCCATTCAAAGAATTGTGAACGAAATGTATCATTCTAAGCAGCATAGCAATTGATGAAAAATAGATAAAACCGCATTGCGTTTTCACATTTTTTGAAGTAAAAAGTACGTTTTCAGAGAAGATCTTTTGAAAACCCAGTTTCACCAACTACAGAAATGTTCACGGGCAATACACAAGCATATACAGTTAAAACACAGTTATGACTGTTGCAGTAGATGTTTCCTCGCCCACCCAAAATGCCAAAATCCATATATCAGCATGAAGGTCTGTAAAATTGAGAAAAGGAACAACATTGATCATTCAATAATTTTCACAAGCCAAATGTCATTTTTTTGTATTGTTTTCTACCGAGTATTCTAAATATTAAACAGGTAATTTTAAAGCAAACTTATGCAATATACAATATAAACTTTCAACGTACAGAAAGTGTTTAGTGATTATTTGGATGTGTGATGTGCAGTGCAGCTGATAACACAGCCATGTGCACTACTCACAGGGTATAAACCGTATAAACCTTCAGCCGGAAGTGGAGATAAGCGAGGCGAGAGATTTCTATTTTTATCTCAAAGTTTCAGTCGCAGCGTATCCAAGATCACCGAAAACAAGAGTTTTTTAATAAAAGGAATGACCGAAGAATGCAAAATCTGTAAGTATGTTATATAAAACAATATTTAACAATGAAACGACACAACTTAATGGAAAAATCGACTCTTGTAGTATGAAAAAACACCTGCTGATCATCTCAGAAAATGAATTTCTCGGGCAAATTTCTCCTTCAAATATCGTTTTTCACATGTTCGCACAAATGTAACATGTTAAAATCATAGATCGACAGATACGGCGTTCAATTCCACACCAGAAACTATCAACCATAACAACGAAGGAGGTTCGGTGCTACTGAAACTGTTCAAAATATAATGTCACCTTATCAATTTTTTTATACGCCCAGTTGGTAAAATCGTTGATCGGGAGTTGGTGATAATTATACGTCCAGTTGAGATTATTCAATTTCCCATATGATCGTTCCAATGCCCGTATTTGTGCATGTACGAAGGTCTAATCAGTTAACAAACCATATGAACAGACTCGAATGCACAACGTTGACGTCACACCTTTCAACTGAAACACTACTGACTGAACCACCGAACCTGCAACCACGGGGAGGGGGGCGAGAGGACCACTCCTCCCCCCGAAGAACTTTCGCCCCCCACCCGAAAGATTTCAGACCATGTTTTTCAATCGGCATTCATTTTTTAAATTTACCTATACATTAGGGTAAATTAGTTCAGTTACAACTGTAACACTTCATTTTGCCTTGGCTCTAATTCCTTCACACCTGTAATTAACATATCCATAATCACTTGTCTATGAAGGTAATCCCATTGTTATTTGTGAGCTGTTTATTCATCACACAGCTTTGTCGGGGAATTATTTTTCCAATTGGGGGTATTTGGGGTTTGTTTCATTCTTTTTAATGACCTTTTTAAAAAAATGTTGTTCTCGTTTTTGACCGTGGTCGTTTTTACTTCATAACGACCATTTAATGTCTATGTTTTGCGGTTTTGCCTGGCTTATTTTAATTATTTTTTTCTATTTATTTTATTTTATGTTGTTGAAGTGTGTTTGGGGGGGGGGGGGGGGCGACAGTCGAATGGGAAGAAAATGTTTTCACTTCAGATAACGGCGTGTTATAACAATACGCCAATCCTCTGTTAATTGAAACCAGTTTGCCTGACCGCATGCTGAGCTAGCAGTTTATTCGACAATAATTCCTAACCCGACCCCCACCTCACCCTCTCGCGCTCTCTCATTTTCACTCTCATTTTGGCAACAGTCTTTTGTGTCCAATAACTGTCGAACAAACATCAAATGGGCTATTTTTAGTATTCTCTTCGAAGCAACTGCATCAATAAGTATCTGGCTTTTAACGATTCCATTTTTAGAGAAATTAGCGAAACACTATGGAATCCTACATGAAGTATACCAAACCTATACTTTTGTAAATATTCAATGTTGTTCTTTGAGAACTTATTTTATCTGAAATAAATACTGTTTAAACTGAACTAAAGTATTTTAGATAAGGCGTGACGTCACATGGGATTCCCTCGATAGCTCACCAATGTCGTTTTGAAACCAAACAGATCCAGGGTCGAAAACAAGCTTTATACTCACCAAGCGAACCCTACCGTTTGACAAAGGCAAAAGATGAAATAAATAGAATAATTCGCGCCTTACATAAGTATTTTATAAATTTTCATCTTATTTTCACTTAATTTACATACGACTTCACGGAAACAGTTTCGAAACAAGACTTCGGTTACCAGTTTTCTTTTTGAAACATGAATGCTAAACAACATTCTACATGATGTAGGATAAGCACAGTTAGGTCAACAGTAGCTGAAATTAAATTACGTTGTTGTCAATTGCAGTTCAGAGCAGGGTCAAGTTGTCAAAAATACAAAGCGATCATTTCTTTCAAATTAATCGATCACATTTATTGTCCGACGTTCGTCTTCAATACTATTCACATTCTCATTTCCATTTCACTCCTGCTGAAGAACAAAACACCTCTCGGATCCAAATGCTCCCAGGGACGTTTCTGGGTAGTTCAGACTCGGTGTGTGTCACAGTGAGATCCTCAAATTTCAAGTTTCCGACATTTGATGATCGGTTTTGAGAAGGAATTTTCTTTATAGATTTATGTACAAATTACATTATATTCGCTTGATATTTGGCCTTTTCTCCATAATTATGAGTAGACTTTGTAATTGGCCTAACAAAAGACTTCTTGTGGTACATGATACTGCTATATTGTGCGGGGCCGTCGAGAGGGAGGGGGGGTAGTAACCCCGGGGCCCGGCGTTATTGGGGGCCCGCCGATTCCCGTAATTTCCTGAAGGCGGGATACTCGTGCGTGCGGCTCCTTCACTGCACGTCACATTTAGACGAGCAGTGAAGGACTCTCACGTAAGAGAACCCTACCTTAAGGCAATTAGAGAAAATCGGCGGGCCCCGGTGTACCAAACTGACACTATTTGTGTGCATTTACGAAAGCGCAATCTCGATGTATTGCTAGCTTACGCAGTTACAAACTTGGAACATTATCAACATTTTAGTTCTGCGCGAAAAAGAACTAGTGGGTCATACTATAAAGAATAAATGTATTTCAACCAAGAATCACTAGTTCTATATTTGCTTAGAACTAAATGTTTCCAACTTTTGAAATTTGAACCATAAAATTTCCAACTTTCAAAAATCAGGGTCCTCATTGGGGGGGGGGGGTAAGCCACCCCCCCCCCCCCTGTCGGAACGTCCCTAAGTGCTCTTCGTCTTTGCTGGCGAAGAGTAGTCTCGTGCGCATCCCATTTGCTTTCATCTAGGTGAAAGGTAGTGGGATGCACAGGACACTTGGCGAAGAGGTCATCCCGCACTTTAATAGCACAGCCAAACGGAACGCACACCTGCCACGCGTCACTAGCCAAATCGGTTTTAGAGTGACGAGAACCGATCTTGCCGGTTTCTTAGAATTTCACCCAAACAGGCCGCCAACAAAGTTATCCAAACTGCTCTCCAGTTTCCTTCTTAACCCTTTTGGAAAAAAATAATTTTGTACGCCATGTGTCCTGGTCATATCTTGATACACCCAAACCGGCCTCATTGAAACCCAGACCGGCCATTACATTATTCTATAAAATACACCTGCAACTAATATATTTTACTGATATATTTTTCCAGTTTGTCATGCCTGTAAACTGAAATTATTTACTCTCATTCAAGAACGTAACCAGGGGGGGGGGGGGGGGGGCACATCCCCCCACCCCAAGTTGAAATGTGGGTGACAAGTTGAAAACAGTGGTGGATAAGTTCGCTGGTCTCTCGTGCCAGAAGTCGCGGGATCGCGGATTCGAATTCTCTGCTCCTTTCATTATTAGATTCGCTTCTAAATTCATTCGATTGGTTTACCCATTCGTTTGTGTGTTTTTTTTTTCTTTCTTTGGGAGCATGTATTCCATCTAGATCATACTAGCATGCCCAACACTCTGTAAAAGTGCGCACGCGCGCGCGCGTGTCTGGGTGTGTGTGTGTAGGGGGGGGGGGGGGGGGTAATGCAGAAACCTTAGATACATTGCCCCTCCCCCTTCCCCCACACACTTTCAAATTGCTCCCCGGCGCCTGCAAAAGCTCGGGGTTTTCAAGTTATATACAGTAGGTTTAATATATATTCCCATATATTTAGTATCCCGTTTGTATCTCATTCATAGTTTTGGGGAAGCGAAGCCTCGAAAAAATAAACCATATTTCAACTCGTTGTATAACACAGATATAAAAACACACTATATGTTTATTGTCTATATATTAACTGCGAATTTCACCACCACGAATTTCAGAGTGACGAAATCGGAGACAGGTGGGAAGTATTTTTTCATTCTGGATAGCCTAGGGGGCGCGCGTACTCAATTCCATTCACGAAGTGTTCATATTGTAAAAACACTAACTTTGTTATAATTTTAGAAGATTAAATATAGTCAACTGACGAAATAACAATGTCTTTTATAGATTTGTGAGTCGAGTTGCAGACAGCATTTTCTGCACTTGTTTATTTGATCGATAAAATGAAGAATTAGCTCCCATAGCAGATCTACGGAAGACTCATATTCGAAGCGCGTGCTTTCGTCTCTGTAAATTTTCGTTGGGGTTGGGGTTAGATAAATCGTAACTATGCCGTCAGTTTGACAACAAATTGAGTTATTCTAACTTGTATGGGCTCCATCAGCATTATCGTTCATTTTTACTCATCTAGATAGACGATTCTTTTTGTTTCTTTTGAAAAATACAGACTTTCACCCGGGGCATTTTTTAAAAACACGGAAAGATCGCAATTTTTTAGAACAAAATCTCTATTATTACTTTGAAATAATAGTATAATATCCATTTTGTGTTTGTTGTATACCCTTTAACACTTTACCTAACGAATCGCCCGCATCCACCCGCGTAATATGCAAATTGAGCAGTTGAAAAAAATTAAATTTTTCAAAATATTTCAACAAAACAATATCAGGTGACCCCTCATTGGAACGAGCTCATTGAGCTCGTTCCAATGAGGGGTCAAATGATATGGTTTTGTTGAAATATTTGGAAAAATTAAAAAAATGATATTTAAAATAATAAATTTTGACACCGTCTGCGTTGGGTAAAGGGTTAAACATCCATATGGAGCTATGATGTATCAATTGATACCTAATTTGTTTTCCATTTACTGTTAAGGCCTTGATTGACACCATCGTTTTTTTTTAGAAAACTAGAGCGCACTGTCACAGTGCCGAAGCTGCGACGATTTGTGCAACTCCAATGATGTTTTAAAACTCGTTGGTGACAAAAAAACTCGTTTGTGACAAAAAACCGCGTTGGTGACAAGTCCATAAATGTGACAGAAATTATCCGAATGACGTGCGATATTGAGAGGGTGTAGACATCATGAGGATACACTTGCATACCAAGTATACTATCATTCCATCAAGTATTTTAGGAGTTGTGGTGTTTTTTTAAACTTCTTGGTGACAGACAGACCGACAAACCGACAGACAGAGAGACCGACATTGCCACATATAGAGCTGCTCGTCGCAGCTAAAAATGTGAAAGGGTCTCGGAAATTCCATTTACCAGCGAACGCGGCATTTTCCTGATATCTATCATATGTTAAACTAAACTTTAGACATTGCCCTTTCAGATAAATAACATCTCCCTTTGTCCAAACTTTGATACCGGTTTTCGATTTGAGAGGTCTTGGCCCATGGACTTTAAAGGATATGAAATGAGTGTTTTTCTCATATAATATTTATGAAACGAGTCTAAGAATTTTACGTTTTGGCAAGCCTCTGGCGAGCCCAAACGGAAAATTCGGACGAGTTTCATTAATATTATATGAGAAAAACACTCAATCCATATTCAATTTATCATATGACACACACACGCACAAATTAGCCACTTAATATGACTTTTTAACCCATCACCGAACTTGTGTTGCAGACGGCACTTGGAAAAAACATCCCCGTATAACTAAAAATTTTCATTTGTTGCTTCCAAAACATAGGTCGTCGAGCTCGTCCCAATGAGGGGGTCATAACCTATGTTTTGGAAGCAAAAAGTGAAAATATACAGAAAAATGAATGGCGTTTTTCTTGTAGGTAAAAGATTAAAACAATATAACCCACCCTAAATAGGACAGATAACGTAAATTCTCCCTACTGAAATTATGCAAATGTCATCCAGGCGTATTTTGTTTAGCCAATCAAATTGTCCAGTTTTGAAATTGACCTATGAAAGCTCCCAACTCTAATTGTGCAAATTATCAAAATGTGGCCCAGTTTTATTTTGTTCAGCCAATCAAATTGTCTAGTTTTGAAATTGACCAATGAAATTGACGGAAGACTTTATTTATCACTGATTAATATGAAAACAAAATATTAAATGTTTTAAAGTGAACAAAACGGATGAGTCATATGATAAAACAATGTACTTGCTCAGTACGACGAGGCAAAAAAAAAGAAATGTAAGAAATTGTTAAAGCGGAAACATAGACAATAGAGATCGAAGTTAATTCACAGTTTAACTAATATAGAAAAGAGTAACCCAAAAGAATGAACTTAGTGACACGGGAAAGACCAGTTTAACATTGCAAAACTCATCCCACCCCAACAATGCATACAATATTTTCAAAAACTGATGTAGGTTAATAGAATGCAAAACATCAATACGTCTGTTTATTTATTCAGAAAGGAATGAACTTGATTTCCCGATAAGAGCAACAGAACTGCAGAAAGCTGTATCCTCTCTGAAGAATAAAAAGCCCTGTGGTACGTATTAGGTTAACATTGAGATGATCAAGAGCTCGTTGCCTTGCTTGGCGGCTTGTTACCTCAAGTTGTTTAACTCAATCCTGACATCTGGTAACTTCCCACAACCTGACGAAGTAATTTAATCACACCCCTCCAGAAAGGGAACACCCCAACAACCACATCTAATTATAGAGGGATGCGATATCCAGCTGTCTAAGCAAAATATTCTGCAAGATCTTAGACAATAGGCTGATCAAATATATAGAGTTAAACAATGTAATTAACCCTTCTTAAATTGAATTGGCTTCGGACCCGGATATAGGAACACGGACGATATTTTTTCGCTTCTCCACATTGTCGACAAATTTCTAAAGAAAGGTGAAAGATTGTACACCTGTTTTGTGGATTTACAAAAAGCTTTTGACACAGTGTGGCAAGATGAAATGCTATATAAATTACACCGATACGGAACAGATGGTACGTTTCTTAAAACAATACGCAGTATGTGTGAAGTGAAGTTCGCCGTAATGCTACCCGATGGCCTAACGAAGATTTTACGACCAACACTGGGGTAAAACAAAGCTGCGTTTTAAGTCTCAGATTGTTTAATTAATACATTAATGATCTTCTAAATATCAACGACACTGTGTGTAGAGTTGTGAAATTAAACGGGCGCAGTGACGTGGCGATAGGGGGAGGGGTGGGTGTGGGGGTGTCACCCCAATCCTCGCCAAAATTTCCTGTAGTTGGAAATTCGGAGGGCAAGTCATGAGTAGCTGGAAATTCCATCTATCTGGATTTTAGAGCTTCTTTGGTGATGTCTCCTTTACTTCCCAAAATCCCAACTCGGCAAAAATTCCAACTGTTACTATTTATAACTATAGTGTACGCAATATCGAGCTTCATATGGTTGCGTGGTGTTTATCGGTACGAGATTTCTATAGTACATTAACTTATCGTAATAAAAAAAATCCTCGAAATGCACTTCAAGAAAATCACATCATGTAGAATCGTTACGCTGAATTAATTCTACCGTTCACAGTTACAAAATGATGAAATATCAAAAATTGATCATTCCTGCATAAGATCTCATTTAATGTTAGGACAGTGTGAATTGCTCAAAGTTCTCAGTTTGAGCATTTGTTTAGCACATATTCAATTCCCAGAATAATACCAAATAATAATAACCTGATAATTCTGTCATAAATATGTTGGCTCTCAGTTACTAGAAGCAATTTTATGCCCCCTTTCATGGCCTCATTTTCTATGTCTTTCTCGGAAGTGAATTTCCAACAAGGGGAGGGACCGGAGGAGGGTTCGCTCTACCGGTCCCTCCCTCTGGTTGGAAATTTACTACCCTACACCCCTCTAATCGGAAACCTCTAGCCACGTCCCTGAATGGGCGATACATACACTGCCTGATGTATGCGGATGACCTCGTGCTTCTCTCATCGTAAGAAGTAAGAACGGCTTACAAAGAAAGTTGGACTACTTGGGCACCTACCTTGACTCTTGGTCGTTAAAACTTAATACAGAAAAGACGAAAATAATGATTTTTAATAAAGGTGGAAACATTATAGACATGACCCTTAACTACAAGAACGATATTATTGGCACGTGTGGGCAATACAAATATCTCGGTGTTTAGTTTAAGGCCTAAAGGCTGTCTACCTACTGAGACAGAAAGTCCCCCCCCCCCCCACCTCCCGCCCTTGGCGAAATTAATATACACTCATGTAAGAAGCTTTTCGACACATTGATTCGTCCCATCCTCACATATGGGTGCAAAGTGTGGGGAGTAGATAATCTTAATCTTCCTCATTTGGACACAGATCAGGAATTAAATAAAAAAAATTGACAAAAATAAATACGGTCTCGTCCAATCCAAATTTTTTAAACAGGCACTAGAGGTAACTAAATACTCCAGTACACTTGTCAACAGGCACTAGGCGTAACTAAATACTCCAGTACACTTGTCAACAGGCACTAGGCGTAACTAAATACTCCAGTACACTTGTCAACAGGCACTAGGCGTAACTAAATACTCCAGTACACTTGTCAACAGGCACTAGGCGTAACTAAATACTCCAGTACACTTGTCAACAGGCACTAGGCGTAACTAAATACTCCAGTACACTTGTCAACAGGCACTAGGCGTAACTAAATACTCCAGTACACTTGTCAACAGGTACTAGGCGTAACTAAATACTTCAGTACACTTGTCAACAGGCACTAGGCGTAACTAAATACTCCAGTACACTTGTCAACAGGCACTAGGCGTAACTAAATACTCCAGTACACATGCTGTACGCGAGGAATTAGGTGTGTACCCCCTGGATATCTTTATAATAAAACAGATTGTCAGCTATTGGTTTCGCCTATAAGATATGGATACGAATTCAATCAAATGACACTCTTTAACTGACGCACACCAATCAGGATCATCTAATTGGTTAAAAGTTATTAAAAATATTTTTAATCATCTGAATTTTGGACATTTTTGGTCTAATAAATCTATGTTTGATATAAGGAAATTATTATTCGCCATGTCAAAAAAATTGTAAGAGAACTATTCAGACTGTTGATATACTAATTTGGCAAATTCTTCTACATTTTCGTTCTACCGTTATAACAAAAATTGTTTTCGGCCAGAAGATTATCTCACAATCGAAACGAACAGCGCCATACGACAGTCCTTCACAAAAATGAGAATTAGCGCCCATAGATTGGCCATCGCAACTGGTGGGCACAAATATACCACTGATTTCCTCTGATCAAAGGTTTTGTTCGTTTTACAAGGACAAGGTGGAAGATGAGATACATTAATTGTTTGAATCACCTTTATATAGCGTTGAACGTGGAACACTCTTACAGGAAGTGAATCGCATAATGCCAGGCACTGAAAATATGAGCCATCATGAGCTAGCCAACATACTAAACGAGCAATTTAACTATGACATAACCCCACTAGCTACGCGTTACGTCAACAAAATACGTACACATAGACAATACGCTGGTGCATCTGTCCATAAAACTGTGTTGAAACGAAACTGATATTTGCAATGTTTTTCGTCTGTTTGTTTCTTTTGAATCACTCATGTGTTCATATTTTTTATGTTTCACTATATGTTTTTAGGCCATATACTCATGTTTGGGAATGGACGACAATCAATATAGAATAAACGTGCAGTGTTTTCAAATAAAACAATTATTCTACGAGTGGGATTAAGAATGAAACTACGAGCCTCTGGCGAGTCGGTTTCATTCTTAACTGTACGAGTAGAAAAATTTTTTTACTTGAAAACATTACACGTTTATTTTGTTTATCCTATAAATCTTTTACAGGGCAGTCGCGGCGAAATCGTGCCGTTACTCGCCTCAAAACACAACGAGAACTGAGGAGCACATAGGTCCAACTCGATGACAAGCAAAATTGGCAAATAAGGCACAGTGATACATTTCTGACTAAAAATAATTGCCCTACAAACTTGAGCTGAACTTACAAAAATACTTTATTAAATGAACAGTGTGTGGTGTTTTCTACTGGCATTGTGTAATAATTTCAAAAATGTTAAAAGAAAATAAAAATTGAACTATTAATTATCCTACAGGAAAGTGATGGAGGCCAGAGGTCAACAAGTCCGTCTCTACTGCAGGAATAAATTCTTCCAGTGTTAAACCTATGGGGATAATTTATCACCATACTAGGTGAATAAAGCAACAATTTATCCAAGGCTTTTATTGTTCAAATAAACGTCCATTTATGGGATAAATAAATAATAATAATCAAGTGGGTGCTTATGTAAACAAAAGTCGGAACACTATCGACCAGGTGACTAAATTACCCTGACCCGAAAACCTGACCTTAGATGACCTTGGGTTGGGATTTCCTAAAAATCGATTTAAAACTAATTTAAAGCCAATTAATACGTCAATTATAAACAAATTGAAAACAATAAAAAATTAAAACAATTAAAAAACGAATAAAGAAAATTAATTAAAATGACGTCATCCTCATTAAAATTCAAATCCTGTGGACCCTGCACGGGGAACATGGGAAGGTCAGCGCATACTCACTACTTCCGGCAAAAGAAGGTTAGTATTCGTTGAAGCTAAGTGTTCAATCGCCTCGGGGTGTTGCACGTATTAATACAAGGCGCCATCAAAATGTACTATCGCCCCGATGTGTTGTACGTATTAACCCTTTACCCAACGAATCGCCCGCATCCGCCCGCGTAATATGCAATTCAGCAGTTGAAAAAAATATTATTTTTCAAAAACTTTCTACAAAACCATATCATGTGACCCCTTGTTGGAACGAGCTCATCGAGCTCGTTCCAACGAGGGTTCACATGATATGGTTTTGTTGAAACTGTTTGAAAAATTAAAAAAAATAATATTTAAAATAATAAATTTTGATATCGTCTGCGTTGGGTAAAGGGTTAATACATGGAGCCATCATGCTACCATCTGGACGGTCTTGATTAAGTGTCTCGCCCAAGTGCGCAACGGAATTAACGCTGAAGAAAATCGAATCGTCTGGCTTTCAATCTTGAGTCAAATGCGCAAATCAGTGAGCCAGAACACTCCAGTTTTCAACCTGCGGGTAGCTGTCTGGAAATACCAAATGCCACATACAGCTCAATTACAGATGCTCACTGAACTGGAGAAACAGAATTTATTGCATCCAGTAAATTTAAGTCTGTGGAACGAGTTAAAGTATCAGGAAAAACTATAGAAAGAGAATTTATGGAGGCTTATTTTCTGGAGTAAAATATTTTTATACAAATCACAAATGGATTTTCTTTGACAGTATTTACAGATATTCATACAGGAATCAGAACAATTTTTCTAAGAAACCAGAAAAGACATATTTGTGAACAGCATTTAAAGGGTTCGATTAAGGAATCAGAAATTGACATTACTGGCTCTGTCACCTATTTGAATGATGAGATACATGTATCATCTTCAGAACTCCATTAGTTATTATAACATGCAATTCCTAATAGTTCTGAAAAATATGCACTTAATGACCTCTGTTGACCGTATTGAGATGGACCACATATTGAACAGCCAGCAAGTTTCAACTCATTCGGTGTAGATCCTATGTCTATAGGTCATACCAAGCCTGAAGTATAAGCATAAATCACTTTAAAAATATTGCCTCCACCAACTCCAGATCTTCCATATTTGTAGACGATAGCAAATATTCATATTAACTAGAAAATGTTAGGGTACATGGTACCTCTGGAAAATATATTGCAAGTAAAAGAAATCAGTAATGTTGGAATATAGACGTAAAACGGTCCCCAAGAGCCTATCTGAAGACTTACTGGTATTGGCAAAATACCGATGGTCCCACCGGTACCCATGTGTGTTTACAGCAACATTATGAGAACGGAAAAGGTTTTCATTATTTTCGAATTGCATAAAATAAAATTTTTGGGACCCACATTAAGATCTTGAGAGGGTTAAAATACACCCTTTAAATACTCCATTTTAAAACTTCAAAAACGAGCTCGTTCCAATGAGGGGTCATAAGCTATGTTTTTCAAGCAAAAATTTAAAAAAATAATGAAAACTGAAAAGAAATGTCTGAATAACGCTGGCCGGTTTTCGCCGTTATGTTGGGTAAAGAGTTAAGATTTCCTTACCTTGGAAGGTACACTAAAAAGAATTAAATATTACAGAAAAGAAAGTGTAAAAACATTCTGTAGCCATGACTTATATGAAAGGTGTTTGTACTCACATTGAAGTATTAAGAGGATTAAAAACAGACCATTCAAATATTCCATTTTATTACTTTATAATTGGGATAGGTGCTTCGAGAAAGCTACACACCACCACACCATCCCGAAAACTGCCGATTATGATTGAGAATAAATAAACTTTAAGAATGCTTTGAAAAGTAAAGGGTTCTTTATTCAACATGGTTTGAGAATGAATTTTGTAACATGATATTAAATAAACATACAATGTTACTCTATGTAACGGTTACAGCTTTCTCTCTGGCCGCTTTGTCTTGAGAGATTCTCTCCTAGTTTAAATAATGGCCATTGCTTCAGTGAACTCATTTGCCAGTACATGTTGAAGCTGTGAAGATCTTTTAGCCTCTAGAGCCACACCTAAAGCCCCACATGCCTCAGAATCATAGATCACCGAGTATACTAGCAGTCTATCACTATAACAAAAAAAAAAAAAACATAGAGATAGGATTGATTGTATTTGGGTTATCGTGCATAGAATACAGGGGTATTCCAACTATACCATCAAGGCATGCCTTCTATAAAAATTATTTATTTATTGGGGTTTAACACCACTTTTGACAGCCAGAGTCACCTCGTGTCGGACAGTTTTACGGGTGGAGGAAGCCGGATTATCCGAAGAGAACTACCGAGCAATGACGAGAAACTGTCAGGCTCCCCAACATACTAACTCCACACCAGCAGGGTTAGCATTGGTTGAGGACAGGTACACCATCGACGTGCAGTACGCCTTAGTACACAACGCCATCGCACCCCCACCGTATGCAATGGTGTGAAGTGTCTTGCCAAAGGAAGGTGGGATTCGAATCGAGGACGTCTCGGCTTGCTGCCTGCACCTCTACCTACTGAGCCGCCGCACCCCTCTATGAATGTAGTTGGAATACTTTGGAGGCTTATTTTCGGGGATAAAATAGTTTTAAAGGAATCAGAAGTAGGCTTTCGTTAACAGTATTTAAAGATATTCATTCAGGAATCAGACAAACCAGAAAAAGGCATACATGTGCACAGCATTCAACGGGTGCGATCAAGGGAATGCATAAAGGGGTCCAAAAATGTGATTTCCAGCAATTCTGAACACTGCACTCAATGACACCTGGGTGAAGTATATATATATACTAAGTATGAGTGCAGTATCTACAAATTAAAATATATTCGAGATGTGCAGTTTGATAAGCTGACAGACTGGAAATATCTGCGTATCTGTGTCAGTTCTCATCAAATATCCGTTGATATCCATAATCCGGAAAACATTATCTGAGAAAGATCAGCAAACGAATTAATTTTCTACAAGAAATGTTGCATTCACCGTCAAATCGAAAAAAGTATAAGAGACTAAACGTGAACTGTCTGGAATTTCAGCTTGAAATGAAATCGTCCTTTCACAATTAGCACAGATAACAAATTTCAGATTGGTTTTTTGACTCCGTCGGAAATTGGAAAATAGCACGCGACATTTCACTTATGTGAGTTAATTTTTGAGTTAACACGCTGTTCGTTGTGAATCCCACAAATTCTTGATTCAATCAATGATGGAAATGTGAGCTAGCAATTTCACGACGTTCAATCTGTGAAATTCGATGCCGAGAAAAAGTGTACAACAGTTTGCTCGAGATAACCTCCCATTTCATACAAAACAAACACAGACCTATATTTAGTACTTTTGAGTTCAAAACAGAAGTTTGTTTATTTGGTTCCCTAAGCGAAATTTTAATGAAAAAGCGGAAACCAAGTCCGTCTACGGAAAAAGAAACGCACAGGCAGCGCCAGGCCCATATCCCCCTCCTAACTCCCCTAATTGTTTTGCAGGAAGGTAACATAATTTTCACCGTACAACTGTAAAGTGACAATAGGGTTTATATCTGACAATGTCTGTGTGTTTGAGCTTCTTATGCGTTTACACTGAGAGAAGACTTCGGAAGACTAAAAAAAATTCCTTCTGCGTTGTTTTTGCTGAGGGGAGGAGATAATCCAACTTTTATATGAAACCCACAAAACTAAAATCTTAATATTAGGTGTTTCAATGTCTACTGAAATGCCAGGAAAGGAGTGAGGAATGTAAAACACCGCATTAAAATGAAAGTGTTAATGACACTGCAGCTCAACTTCTCCAAGAAGGGACTGAACAAAACGACTTACTGTAGGATGTGATACTGTAGGATGTGATACTGTAGGATGTAGGATGTGATACTGTAGGATGTGATACAGGAATTAGAGACAATTTAATTGCAAAAACTGAGACGCCCGCTGGAGGCCATGTTTTAAATGAAGTAAAAAAAAAACCCATGATTGCTCCCATTTATACATTACCCTAAAGCCGACATATTAGAGTTGAAAAAGATGGAGTGATAGATACACCCTATAGCGTGCGTGCGTGCGTGCGTGCGTGCGTGCGTGCAAAAAGAATTGTTGACAATTTATATGCTAAATTCAAGATGGCCAAGGGAGGCCATGTTTTTCAACGAAATTCAGAAAAATTCGATACCTCCCTAATAGACTTACACGAAATCTGCGTACGAAATTTGAAAAAAAGATCGGGTGAGAGGTGCGGTCTGTTGGGTTTGCCAAGGGAATTGTTGACAATGTATGTGCCAAACCCAAGATGGTACTGGCGGCTATGTTTTTCAACGAAATTCGGAAAAATTCCATATCTCCCATTTGGGCAATACTCGAAAGCCACGTGTGAAATTTGAAACTGATTAAGTTAGAGATGCGGCCTGTAGGGTGTGCTAAAGGAATTGTGGACGGATGGACGGACGTTCTTAAAAGGGGAGTTGTGGGCTTAAGTCGTTCGGACAACAGTTAAAACCTCGTTTTTTGAAGAAAAAAAATTCGGGGGATATAAACATGTTTACCCTAACCCTTAATATAAAAACCCGAAAATTCGCAATTTGCCTCATAAGTCTCATATCTTAGTAATTAGGCTCATAATATATAAAATAAGCTCATGATATTTCGGTAAGCTCATAATGCCTGTTCGGACAAAAAAAAACAACTCGTAACTCCCGTATTATAGCGCGTTCGAGCGGGCGGACGCGCGGACGGACGGGCGGACGGACGGACGGACGGACGGACGGATTATAAAACTGAAGTTAAATCTATTGAATCGTACACTTCCATTTTTCGAAATTTTAATATCAAAACCAAATCTGGATAAAACTGGAAGTCCTGTCATGAAATGCGCACAAATAGCACGTCGATCTGCACGTTAATCTACGCATTATGACCGTAGTAAGGCTATCAAATTCTGTACATATGGCCTGTGCACAAGCAATGTTTCATCCAATGGACCTCCGGGTAACCCGAAGGTCCATTGACAGAAACATTGCCTGTGCTTGCTATGAGTAACCAGGAGAACCTGCCGCGCTTTGGATGCCATTCGATATGGCAATTGCGCGCAATTCTAACGCGAAATTAAGTCTAGATAAGCACGCAGTTCATGACAGGACTTCTAGTTACAACTGTATGTGTGCTTTAGTTCGTTTTTCAAAATCATTCATCTCAGAGTGCCATTTTCCACAGCTATACCGATATTCAGCACGAAGAACAGTTTATTCAATGTTTGATGCAATCAATGAATTCTGGTTATTTTCCAGGACACTTTCGTCTCCTGAGTTGCAATGTTTCCTCTGTGCCAGCAGACACACAGAACACATTGGAACTCAAGAGACGATTTAGTAATCTATTTTAACAAATTAACAATCGCAGTTCTTCCAGGTCTGTCGCTGCCTTTTCTTATGCAAGATCTGGTAGTCTGTCCATGAACGTTTACGCCATATTTTCTTGTAAAAACTTCAATTTACTTCAAAGGAGTTCAGTTTGATGGCGGTTAAACGAGTTTCAACACAGATTACAATAATGAACTCATACGCCAGGAGCCAAATTGCTTTCCAAACAAAATAAATGACAGTTTTAATGCGCCATTCTATTATAAAACGGATTCGATAATTTTATTTCACATTTAAATGAGAGCTCAAAATTCAAAGCAACACAATTTAGTCGATATAATGTCCTTCTTGGCTCTACAATAAATTACCAACAAAAGTTCGAACATGACTGGAAATTTAAAAATCACTCCGGTAATTTTCTAACACTTTGCAAGGTGACCAAATTACGGAAAATTAAGGTTTTGTTTGGTAAGAAAAACAGAAAAGTAGTATCTGTAATATTTGTATATTGGGGTTTAACAATACTTTCAGTAGCCGGGGATATATCGTGTCGGGCTTTGTAATAGATGGAGGAAATCTGAGTAACCGGAGTGAACCACCGAGCAGCGACCTATAACTGCACGATTCTTTTTCTCTCATTTATACTAAGCACCCCCCCCCCCCACCCCCGGGACAAAAAAGTCGATGACGTGGGTCAGGATATAACCTGCGGCGTCCCGATCTGAAGTGCAGTGCTCTAATCAATGAGATATCGTGCTCACAGGAGTTGCGGTTATGCTCCAGAGTTTGAAACCACAAGTAAAAACTTTGTTTTCTTGGAGGTAAATATTTCTGTTTGTTCTGTCATTTCAAATCTTGATTGCGTACTCAATATTCTAAAACTAGACACAGCACGATATCACCTTACAGTGCTCAAAATAACTTTTTTCTTTGCGTAGCAAAATGCCACAGATTTCCAAAAAATGAATACCATTTTGTAAAAATTACATAGCTATTTTTGTATTTAGAGTTATGTTATGCTGTTTTGTATTGAATTCGTCTAAGTAGATAGAATAGTTTCCATCCATTTCTGGGCATTTCCAAATGATCTGCAACACATGAAACATTTACTATGTCTTTTTTAACTGAACTGCCTTTAAGGGTTGCATGGACTTGGATATTTTCAAATAGCGTCTTGGTTGTTCAATAGAGTTCTCAAAATGGAAGTTGGGATTTTTAATTTGATGGGCTTGAAGTTATTTTTAATGTACATTTTATGCAATTTGTTGTAAAAACAGGAAGAATTTAAACCAATAGAATTCATCTTACATATGAAGTTGCTAATGATGCTTGATGGAGAGTTAATCTGAGTTATGCCTGGAATGTTCCACAATCAGAAGTAAAGCATTAGTGAATTATATATAGTTTTCAAATTTTCATTTACATTTTGCGATACAAGACAATCAACTGTAGCCTAATAAAATTATCGCAAAATGCTATACATAATTGCACATTGTGTAGCTTTTTGCAAGTTTTGCATAGCAAAAAGCGACGCGACACCGCCTATTTTGAGCCCTGTCACCTTGTCTGTTGCAAGTGTCGTTGAAACAAATTAACAGATATAAATAGATATACTGTATCTACAGAGGTTGAAAGTAATTCCGAACATTATTCAACAGCAATTTTCATATTTTGAAACAACACGATTAATACTTAATCTAACATACTTGCAAATTAATTCTTTAGTAACAAAAAATTCTTATTTTGTCACATCAAACACGTGTTTTATGACCCCCAATGGCGCAGCAGCCATCATATTGGTAAAATTAAAGCACCAGAGGGCCCCAGATACAGGGCATTGTATTTTCAAAATTTTCTCGAACCCTCACCAATGGGAGGAGGATACCGTAGCCCTGAGGTGAGGTGGGTATGGCCCTCCCATTGGCAGGGTGTCGGAGGAGCCCTCGAACCCCCACCAATAGGAGGCAATACCCACCCCACCTCAGACCTAAGACCTCTGGATATGGATGTGGCATATATCGATCCGGCACCCCCCTCAAATTATGACCCCCTCAATAGGAAATCCTAGCTACACCCCTGTATGACCCCCTCATGATGGGTCATAAACTATGTGTCGGTGACAAAATGAACAAGACAGTCTGACGACTTCCATTTTCGTCGCCGATGTTCCTGCCTATAACATTGCATAAAATGAACAGATGAGAACTGGTTCTGGAAGTTTGCAAAACGTATTTGCAATACATGATAGAATTCCTTGCGGGAACCCCCAGGAAGGGAAGCAATATTTGCTTACTGTGGAAAACCAACTTTGTTTTACTGATAAAATAGGACCCAGTCACCAAAGCCTGTGGCAAAAGTACTCTAAAATGCGCAACATGGTTATAAACGATTGGCTGGACTTGATTTTATATCCACGTTGCGGTACCGATTAACCATTGTGTGGAAATATGTTTCCTTAAAGTAAAAAAGAATAAAGTGAGGAGGACAGGATGGCATATTTCTCATTTGATAACTTTATTTCTACAAATAAAAGTGTCAATGACACTGTAGCTTAACGTGACTATGTCAGTGTTTGAGGAAAGTGATTATGTTCAATGTTTATGAAAGGCATATGAAATAAGACAAAAATTGTGATAATTGAGAATATGTTAATTTTTGTTCCCAACATGCTATGTTTTCAATAAGCTTAATTTGAGGTGTAGACTGCACTAAAAAAATGTGGCCTTCACAGTTAATGTATGTCAACCAAAGTTACCAAGTTGCAGTAAAATCATTCCAATATGAGTCATCCTATCGAGTTACAATGAAATCCCTTCATAAATATAACTCGTAGACTTTGCTGAAGGAATCTAGGTCACGTGATGGTCCAGCAGTCACGGTTGACTGATGATGACCAAAATAGGACAGTCTCATCTAGATATCATACCAAGTTATCCTACCAAGTTACAATGAAATCCATTCATAAAAATCACCTGTACACATTGCTAAAAAAATCTACGCCACCAAGCGACGGCAACGGCTGACAGATTCTGACCAAAACAGGACAGTCTCATCTAGACATAATACTGAGTTATCACTCCAAGTTACAATGAAATCGCTTCATAAATATGAACTTCAAACTGTGCTAAACAAATCTAGGTCACATGCCTGTGCGGCCATCGCGGTTGACTGATCATGGCCAAAACAGTCGTTCTCATCTGGACATGACCTCAAACCTGCATGTGCAATTTCGTGATGATCGGACAAGAACTACGGGGTGTAGCCTGAGCTAAAGAAAATGTGAACAGCCTCACAGACTTACAGACTCCCAGACTACCGCAAGTTAAGCTAATAATGGAATAGGTGCCCAATCTCAGCTCCAGAAGCCAAATTTCAGCATGTACAGTACGTGGAGAGTGGATTGTAACTGAATCACCCGCGGAGTGGAGTTATCACCCGAGCTATAACTTTCAAATTTTGTACACATCGACAAAAAACACAAGCAATGTTTCAGCCAATGGACCTCCGGGTTTAACCCGGAGGTCCATTGGCTGAAAATTTGCTTGTGCTGGTCAGGCTTTGCGACAAATTTGCAATTATTGCTTGGGTGGAATCTCCACTCTGCGGGTGATTTAGTGATAATACACTCCCCACGTACTGTAGGAGCGAAGGATGAATGCAATGTCGCACTAAAATTCACCCTATCGATGTTACTCCTAATAGAACGTACCCCTACATGCCAAATTTCAGCTCTGTCTCTCAAAAAATGTAGGAGCGTATAAATAACAAACAAATAAAGATGCATATAAAGAGAGATACACACATTCTCTCTAATAGTACAGATATCCGGTCATAAAAATCACCCATAACATTATAGAAATTTTTGTAAAATCGAAAAGTCTTTTGTAAATGCACATTTGAACGTCAAACTGTAATTCACAGAAAGTTAAAAAAAATCACACCAACAGTTTAGGGTGGTGGTGGTGGTGGTGGTGTGTGTGTGTGGGGGGGGGGGGGGGGTGTTTTTTACCTTTTGAATCATAAATTATTTTTCATCTGCACATCCACAATCCACACTTTATACTCATTCCTAAGAACAACTTTCAAAAACAATTACCTGAGTGGACAATATTATAAAACAATAAATCGAGAGGCCGCAGACGTGGAGGCGTGTAATAAACACAGAAAGACACACGCGTGTCAATGGGTTAATCGATCTGGCACGAGTGCCAGAACGGAAGGATAAAACGAGAGGGCGCAGGCCTCGAGTTTTATTCTTCCGCGATGGCACATGTACCATATCAATTAACCCATTGACACGCGTGTGTAGTTCTGTGTATTTACTATTTATGGACCTCAGGGCTTGTTTTTGCAGTTTTCCCTCTTGTGTGGAAAGGTATAAGAGACAATAGACCTTAATGAAGAACTTATTGGTTTGATTAAAGTTAGTTGTGGGCCGGAATACTTCGATAGCTGTCAACACCCGTTTTGACAGATGGGCAATAACCCATTCACACGCGTGTGTCGTTCTGTGTATGTATGGACCTCAGGGCCTCTTTTTGTAGATCTTCCTCCTATGTGGAAAGGTACAAGTGACAATAGACCTTAATGAAGAACTTATTAGTTTGATTAATGTTAGTTGTGGGCCGGAATACTTCGATAGTTGTCAATATCCGCTTTGACAGATGGGTAATTTCTTTGTATATTAGATTATGTTCTGCTTCTAATTGATTGATCGAAATGAAACTTGATCCATTAATGTGCGTGCCATTAATTATATTCAACAGGGAGTATTGTTGGAGATCACGGCTTATTTTGACACTCTCCAGTGTATCTTATTTCGCAATGTAAGAGGAACGGAGCAGAGCTTCTTCACTGCACTAAAGAAGTTCGTCATTTTTAGCGTTGAAATACGACCCGGTAACCAGTCCCTGTATGAAAGTCCTTTAACCCTTTTCCTAACATGAAAAGCAGACGACACTTGCAAAAAAAAAAATCTTGAATAACTCATTTTTTTCACTTTTTGTCTCAAAAACATAGGTTATGACGCCTCGTTAGAACGAGTTCGTTCCATAATTTAAAGCACCCAATATGCTATGCAATTCACGCGTTATACTTTTTCAAAAAATGCCTCTTCTTCATGGACTTCACAGCTTTCCATTAATATGGGCGATGGTACTGCGCGTGCTAAACACGTCCTCTATTCACTAACGTCCACAGCCTATACCCAACAGGGTTCAACCTGAGTTCCGAAACAAATTCAAGTTTTTTCCAGTGTCTGTGATAAACATGCTCTGTTTTACCAATAAAATAGGATCTCGTCAACAATGCTGGGGCTGAAGTCCTCTAAAATGGGCAACATGAGTATTTATTTATTTATTTATTTATTTATTTATTTATTTATTTATTTATTTATTTATTTATTGGAGTTTAACGACATTTTCGACAGCCAGGGTAACCTCGAGTGAGATAATTTTACGGGTGAAGAAAGCCGGAGTTCCCGGAGAGAACCACCGAGCGACAACGAACAACTGTCAGACTCCCCAACGTACTTACGCCACACAAGCAGGGTTAAACTGTTTGGTATGTATGAATTTGCCTTGTTACAATTTATGGGAGAGTGTCTGTAGGCACTCTCCCATAAATTGTAACAAGGCAAAGACACGTGAACACATTGTGAGAATTCTCTCATTTAATTTTGATCGCTGTTGTTATTAGTTCTGTGCATCGATGCAGCAGTCGTTAAGATATATTCGTTACACAGTTTGTTGGTGGCCTAATATGGTATATATGGTGTCAGTTAATTTCATATTGGACTCGAGCTTCGCTCTCGTCCAATATGAAATTAACTTCGCTCTCGTCCAATATGAAATTAACTGACACCATATATACCATATCAGGCCACCAATAAACTGTGTAACTAATATTATTTGAATTGTAGTTACCCGCCTTGAAACGTAGCTCATCAGAAATGACGCAATCTTCGAAACTACGCAGCCTTGGGGAAACATTGTTTTAAAAAACCCTTTGAAGCTAAGAAATGATTTGATCAAATTGGAGGTCTGCAAATACAATTGACTATTGGTGTGTTTTTGATAGACGTTTCCTTCCTGGCAGTTGTTCTCTCGTATTTGTTGCATGGCCCACAGTTTTGAGGAGAAAAAATATTGTCTGAAAGGCTATACTTGACTTTAAAATGATACGATAATAGTTTTCACACGAACGTTATAATGGTCGCTTTAGAGATATTCTTTAGTACTGCTATACCATTGTGTTTTATGTATAGCTGCGTTTCGTTACATATATATTGCGTTCCACTTATTTTTTGTGCCAAATTAAGTATACGTTACTGCTTTTTAACAATTAATTGCTTATTCGATCGACATTAGGCACAACTGTTACGCACACAAAGAAAGACTTCTTTTTTTTCTTTTTTTTATTATGGTTTTCCGACACATTAACAGTCAGGGTCACATCATGTCGGTGACAGTTTTACGAGTGGAGGAAGCCGGAGTACCCGGAGAGAACGACAGAGCAACGACGAGCAGCTGTCAGCTCTCCAACATCGTAACTCTGAACTCTGCACCGTGGCACAGGCAGGGTTAGATAGGTTGGAGACTTGCGCACCATCGACGTGCAGTACGCCTTAGTACACAGCGTCATCGTGCCCCGGTGCAGGCAATCGGGGTTAAGTGCCTTGCCCAAGGACACAACGGGGGAGCACGAATCAGTCGCCGAAATGGTCACCCATCCAACTACTAACCGCGCTCGACGTTGCTTAACTTCGGTGATCTGACGAGAACTGGTTACTGCGACGCCACCGCGCCCCACAAAGAAAGACTTGAATCACATTGACAATCTTCAAACTAGCATATAATAACACGTTTTTAAGAGTGTCAATGCATTGAGAAAGGGATGTGAACAGACGGGTTGCGAAGATGAGATTGACCGGTTGGGCGAAGGGGGTGGGGTGGTGTGGTGTAAACCCGATTTGTCCCGTCTGTGGTGGTTCAGGTCCCGACTGACTAATATTCCAACTATATCATGAAGGCATGCCTTGACAACGTAGTTGGAATATCAGTCAATCGTGATTATAGTTTAACCATTTACCCAACATAACGGCCAAAATCGGCCAGCGCTATTCAGAAAAATAGCCAATTGATTTTCATTATTTTTTCATTTTTTGTCTCAAAAACATAGGTTATGACCCCTCTACGGAATCGGCTAGGAATCTCAATTACGGAATGCTTTATATGTATACAGGGAAAATCTGATTCAACCTTGATCAATGTTATAGTCGAGACTGAGATAGGTATAGCTAGGAAGTAATAGATGAGATATGAGGCAGAATAACAGAAGCCAATAGTACTGGTACAAGGCCGCAATGGAACAAGACTGCTGTAGAAGCTAATGATAGGACAAATAGACCATAGACCAGTAGTGGTCTTGGAGCTTTGGCGACAAGATGGAAGCGGTTGGTAAGACTACATTTGATCTTCTCATTGAGGGATTACTCATGGTCCTCAAGGCCTCATACGACAAAAAAGGGGTGCCGAAGGCCATTTTTTCCAAAAGGGGGTGCCGAAATGGGGGTATCTGGGGATATGGCTGTTAAATACTGAAATGAGGCTGAGAGTGGTAGTAAATTATACCTCATTGAGGGATTTTTAATGGTCCTCATAACCTCAAAATTCAATGAGGCTATGAGGGATAAAAAGCGAGGACTCATTGAGGGCTTTTACATAGCCCTTATGGCCTCATGCGACAAAAAAGGGATTCTCCAAAAGGTATCCTCGATAGGTATCTTCGAATAATACAATACCAGGCCACAGGTATCCTCAAATAATGAAATGAGGCTAAGAGTCGTAGCAAATTATACCTCATAGAGGGATTTTTAATGGTCCTCATAACCTCAAAATTCAATGAGGCTATGAGGGATAATAAATGAGGACTCATTGAGGGCTTTTACATAGCCCTCATGGCCTCATACGACAAAAAGGGGATTCTCCTAAAGGTATCCTCGATAGGTATCCTGGAATAATACAATACCAGGCCATAGGTATCCTCAAATACTGAAATGAGGCTAAGAGTCGTAGTAAATTATACCTCATTGAGGGATTTTTAATGGTCCTCATAACCTCAGAATTCAATGAGGCTATGAGGGATAATAAATGAGGACTCATTGAGGGCTTTTACATAGACCTCATGACCTCATACGACAAAAAAAGGATTCTCCTAAAGGTATCCTTGATAGGTATCCTCGAATAATACCATACCAAGCCATAGGTATCCTCAAATACTGAAATGAGGCTAAGAGTCGTAGTAAATTATACCTCATTGAGGGATTTTTAATGGTCCTCATAACCTCAAAATTCAATGAGGGTATGAGGGATAATAAATGAGGACTCATTGGAGGCTTTTACATAGCCCTCATGGCCTCATACGACAAAAAAAAAAAGGATTTCATAGCCACAGGTGTTTTGCAAAAAATGGGATTCCATGGGATATGGCCATTGGATATAGTCTTTTGTTATACACAAGGGAGATTACCCTGCATACAGATAATGGGAAATCAAGCAATCAGATTGGTTAGTTATAATCTAGATAAATGAAACGACAAGAGTACACGGAATAGGGTCAGAACTAACAAGAATAGACCAGAAATTGCTAAATATAGTAATAATAAGGTAAACTGTTCCAACTAATAGGCTCTTCTACTCTACTGGAGTATACTCTAGAACAAAAGAACATGCCTAGATAGACGTAAACTATTGCATATATAGATAGAAGCAGAGAATTCTGAAAGAATTCGAAATAATACAAGTTGGGATAGATTTTGATGATTTGGAAGGGTTGTCGGGTTGTTTGTGGTAATTCTACGAATCGGGAAAATACTCCTGTGCAAAGGAACATACCCTCCGAACATACCCCTATCACATAAGAAGGTTTTAGGTAACATAGCAATCACGTGCTACCTGAGAAACCAAGATGGCGGCCTCCAGTACACAAAATGGACGACGGGAATACGTATCACCCTAACAACACGCGCTGCGCATGCGCACTCACACCACGTATTACTATGGAGATGACGTCACAAGATGGCCACTCACGCGGGTTACCATGACAACACAACATGGCGCCACTAGGTCACGTGACATGACGTCATTTCCGAGGTTCCCCACCGAGGTCCCCCAAATGGCCCCTCAAATGTACCTGACATACTACTACCGTGACAGTTTTACGGGTGGAGGAAGCCGGAGTACCCGGAGAGAACCACCGAGCATCGACGAGCAACTGTGAGTTCCTCAACATTCTAACTCTGTTCAAGCTCCGCTCAAGCAGGGTTATAGCGGTTGAAGACATGTGCACCATCGATGTGCAGTACGCCTTAGTACACGGCGTCATCGTGCCCCCATGTGGGAAACCGGGATAAAGTGCCTTGCCCAAGGACACAACGCGGGTCGTCCCGGACGGGGATCGAACTCGGGACCTGTAGCATAGAAGTCCAACGGTCTACCACTGAGCCACCACGCTCCCATATAGAGATCATTAACATCATTCCTAAACTCTACTTGGATAATGTACATGTAATGACGTAAATAGATATTAAAATTTCACTGCATATATAGAATGAAGAGAGTGGATTACTACTTAATTGCAAGGCCATATATTCTCCACTTGAAAGGTGTTTATAATTGTTCATAACAGAACAAAAAATACTTGCAAACTTTCATCACATGGACCACCGTGTACATCCCTAATACACTTAGCTCACATAGCTGGTGCAATATGGTCTTCACTAAACAGACACACACGTTATACTCCTAATAAATTAATGTTAGGGAGAGAAGTAAATCAACCTGTTGATTTAATTTTCCCTCCACTCTCCAAGGCGTTGAAAACTGCTGAGAAAAATAGGCCGATGAAATCGTCAGATGTGTACCCATACGCGCAACTAGTAGAAAGCGGAGGGCCACCACGGATGCCAACATTATGTACACCATACAAGGTATGGGTACATGTAGAAATGGATTGGGCGAGTGTCTAATTTGGTGGATAAAGGGTTAATATCTCCGGAGCAGATTATCAGATTTACATAAAAAACTATAGAGCACAGCACATCAGTAACCTGAATAAATATATAAAGTAACATGACAATCGGATTGATATTTTTTGAGTTATCTCATGCCAAAGGGATTGGAGGAATTTTCAATTTGAAGGATAAAGGGGGTTAATATCTCCGGATCAAATTATCAGATTTACACCAAAGACTATACAGCTCGATACATCAGTAACCAACACAAATATAAAATAACTTGACAATCCAAGCAATATTTTTCAAGTTATCAAATGCCAAAGGGATTGGAGGAATTTTCAATTTGAAGGATAAAGGGTTAATATCTCAGGATTAAATTATCAGATTTACACCAAAAGCTATGCAGCTCAGTACATCAGTAACCTGAACACAAATATAAAGCAACTTGGCAGTCCAAGTAATATTTTTCAAGTTATCGAATGCCAAAGGGACTGGAGGAATTTTCAATTTGAAGGATAAAGGGTAATATCTCAGGATCAAATCATCAGATTTACACCAAAAACTATACAGCTTGGCAAATCAGTAATATAAACACAAATATAAAGTAACTAGACAATCAAAGCAATATTTTTTAAGTTATCGAATGCCAAAGGGATTGGAGGAATTTTCAATTTGAAGGATAAAGGGTTAATATCTCAGGATCAAATTATCCGATTTACACCAAAAACTGTACAGCTCGGCATATCAGTAACATGAACACAAATATAAAGTAACTTGACAATCCAAGCAATATTTTTCAAGTTATCGAATGCCAAAGGGATTGGAGGAATTTTCAATTTGAAGGATAAAGGGTTAATATCTCAGGATCAAATTATCCGATTTACACCAAAAACTGTACAGCTCGGCATATCAGTAACATGAACACAAATATAAAGTACCTTGACAATCCAAGCAATATTTTTCAAGTTATCAAATGCCAAAGGGATTGGAGGAATTTTCAATTTGAAGGATAAAGGGTTAATATCTCAGGATTAAATTATCAGATTTACACCAAAAACTATACAGCTCGGCACATCAGTAACCGGAACACAAATATAAAGTAACTTGGCAATCCAAGCAATATTTTTCAAGTTATCGAATGCCAAAGGGATTGGAGGAATTTTCAATTTGAAGGATAAAGGGTTAATATCTCGGGATCAAATCATCAGATTTACACCAAAAACTATACAGCTCGGCAAATCAGTAACCTGAACACAAATATAAAGTAACTGGACAATCCAAGCAATATTTTTCAAGTTATCGAATGCCAAAGAAATGGATACGAACGCCGGACGGACAGACGGATGGACGGACGGACAAAGAATGGACGAACGACGAATGGTCACCCCGGATGTCGGCATTATGTGTACCATACATAGTATGGGTACACATAAAAATTCAGTGAACGAATATGTTACGGAACTTGAAGCTGAAATACATTTAGCACATGAGACCGCTCGTAATGTTCTAAAATCATCACAGGATTACATGAAATGCAATTACGACTTTAAAGTACTGATAAATTCATACAAACTTGGTGATGCGGTTTGTTTATTAAGTCCGCCGATCATCAAGAGTAAATCTAGAAAATTTGTAAAGGTTCTGGTCGCATTGTCAGAATTGTCCCACCATCTCTTTTTGAAATCAAATTACGAAATTCTATACTCACAGCCAATCATGACGCCAATCATGACCGTTTGAAGCGGCGTAAGGGCCGAGTTCTACAGAAGTGGCATGTTAAATTACAAACCATAATTAAGAACAATCTTTACCAATTAGAAAAAGGATGAACAAATATACCCGAAATGATAATGTGTAACGTTTAGAAGGAACACCCCCACCTGTTCTAGCAACGTACCTGAGTCGTAGGTCCGACTATCACAACAATATCACCAATATTTTGAGGTGACAGCGATGCGCAATATAGGTCGGCAATAGGTAGGATATCCGCTGTGCAGTCGAGTTGGGAGTCAATTGGAAAGAATTTGAGCATGTTTGACGAGTTACATCACATGTACTAGGGTAGAAGAGAATTTCATTGGAATCGGATGTGTGTAACAACAAGGCCCCGAAGCCATGATCTCAAAAGATTTCATCATGGTGATGGTTATAACTTTCTGATAGTGTTTCCAGGTCCTTAATCTTCGGTACGAACTTTAACCCGTTGAGACTTTAATTATCCTGACGTTCAAACGTCACTGGGAATTCAGTTTCTTCAACGTTTTTCAAAATGCGATCTCGAACGTCGGAAAGTACAAAATACAACATATTGTTCACATTAGTGATTATCTGGTTGAGGGCTAGATTATTTTTGGTGGTCTGAATTTGTTATTTAACAATTGTTTTATTACAAATTATTGGAGAGTGCCTGCAGGCACTTTCCAATAATTTCTAATAAAACAAATTTGTATAAACAAAATATTATTTCTGTTTCACTGAATATGAAATAAAAGCAAGGAAAGTGTTGGCTTTTGCTCTGGTATCCTCATTTTTTGAAAGCCCTGATAGTGGCTCCTAGCACTCAACCAGTTAAGAAGTCTTGACAGCAGGATTATGTCAGTATTTTAAACTGCGATAACATTTGGCTCAACGGTTATCACTGAGCACTACTCGGGAGAAAATGGGAATTCGAGATTAAAACTTTAAAAAATCGAAAAATAATAACAAAACAAATGACCACAAAGTATCACCGTGTTGTTGATTTCGTACGTATAAACACTTACAAAAGTAACAAAGGGTTAAATTAAACAAAAGATTTCGTACGTAATAACACGTATAAAAGTATCGAAGGGTTAAACCTAATTCATTATACTTCTTTAACCAGAACGAATCGGGAGTATCCTCCAGCGCAATTTACAAATTAAGCAGATGAAAAGAAACCTCATATTTTCATAAAACCATATCATGTGACCCCTCATTGGAAGAGCACGTTCCAAGGAGGGGGGCACATATGGTTTTATAAAACTATGAGGTTTTGGAGAAAAACCCCTGAAAACTAATAATTAAAACAACAAATTTCGCTATTGTGTGCTGTGGTAAAGTGTTAACCCCTTGAACAAAAACGGCCGCTTTTACGTCCAGGAACATGACACGTCAAGATTTCATTAAATAGGATGGATGCTAAGACCATGTGTGTGGTAGACCAATCAATATTTTCAACGTGCAGCCCTAAGGCTGCACGTTGAAAATATTAATTGGTCTACCCCTAATTAATGAACATGGACTATTTTAGTTTCTGTCATTGAACTGATCTGGACGATACCACAAGGGTTCGAAGTGTTAAAATGGTCATTTTTTTTCAAATTATCTACTTTCAGAGAAAATGTTGGCGACCTGTAATTTTTCCGAAGGACAGCAAAATTTTCGACACACCCGATCAGGCGAATCGCCCTCTCCACGGCTTCCCCATTAGGTTATGGCCTGCTGACAAGGGAGAGGAAAGGGTGAAAGTAATATTTCAAATGAGCACTTATTGTGTGAATAGACACCGCCCATAAGAACCGGGTGTATCCGATTTTAACTCACAGATATAATCTCTGCATATCATATTATTGCGAAGCTTACGTAAATCTTTTCCTAAATTGGAATAAACTGACAAGCAAAATCTAATCTTTTTTAATACATTCGCTATCCACTCTCGAAAGAGCTCTCTGTGACTTTAATAGCAGAATTATTTCACCTACCTCTAGCAGCATAAACCTAATCTTAACACGCTTAAAACAGGGAATCAGAAGAACTTGCTTCTTGTTCAAAGTGTTTTCTCACAATGACCCCCAAGTGGGATGCTTTGGTCGAACAGAACATTGGGATGCGTGTGCCAAACACTCATTATTCCATAATCCAGTCGCGAATGTATCTATAATTTAAAAGCACAGATGCGAATGCATCTATAATTTAAAATCACAAACGCGTATTTATTGAATAAACAATATGCTATAACAATTTGAAAATGCCATTATATTAAACATCACGTTGCACTGCATAAAATGCACACAGGGAAGTGTAATGCTCATTAATGCAACGAAACATCAAGTCGAACCAGAATCCACCCAATTAATTCACAGAACAATTCGAATTGAATTTAGAAGCTTCCTGTGGTAATATTTTTGGGTTTGGTATATTAATAGGCGCTACTTGCCACGCCTGACAGCACAGAAATTTTGACTCAATACCCGCACCCCTTGCCGCATTCATTAAGACCTGAGAATCAATGAATTCATTTATTGGAATTTAACGGCACATTCAACACCCAGACAGTGAGGTGACCGGGGAGAGAACCACGATGCAAGGGCGAGTAACTGTCGGCCTCTCCATCGTATTATCCCGGTAGGAACAGAGTAGCATTGGTCCATGCGTGGCGGAACCACGTGAATGCGTGGACGACAAGGGGTAGCCCACACTTCTTCCCACATCCACGTTCATCCTATTTCTTCTACTTCATCCATCTTCCAACCCGAAGGCTAGCCTTCGGGTTGAAAGATGATCGAAGTTGAAGAAGCAGATTAAAAATACGACGAGACCATAACACGCTCATCAAAAAATGGGAAGCTTGAGTGCAGTGTACATCTACTGATAAAATACTGTAATACGTAGCGTGGCTCGGAAGGTCGTTATTATTTACAGTTGGGGTCCTGTCAGTAGCGCGGTGCCTCAGGAGTTAGATTATCTGACTTTACACTGGGAGATCCACGGTTCGACCCCCACCAGGGTAACTGCGTTGTGTCCTTCGGGCAATGTACTAAATTTCGATTGCCTACACAGGGGCATGGTGGCGCTGTATACGAGGCTGTGCTGCACGGCGATTGTACGTTTGGAAACAACCAATTCAATACAAAACAATACTTTTATTGTCTCCAAACAGGAGATACATGACAAAACAGACCAGAGACACATAAATATCCAACACAAAACATGGCGATAAGGACAAAGGACAGACTGGTGGATGAAATAATAATATTCATTACATGCATGTAAATATATATGCAGTACGTTCTTCCATCTCTAATAATTTAATTCTTGCCTAAACAACATAATTCTCAGCTAAACCCTGCGGTTGTATTCTGCATACAGAATGACCAATGATCACACTGCATGCGCGAAGTTAGTTAGTCTGATAATTGCTGACCACTGGTCAGTGCTTCTCTCCGGGTACTCGGACTTCCTCCACCCATAGAAGTGTACGACACGACGTGGCCCTGGCTGTCAAAAGTGTCATCAAACCTTAATATAAAAATAGGGCCCTGATAATCTTAACTCGGGTCGAATCGAATCTCGAAACGAAATTGGGACAGGATTTCGAAACGAATCTCGACTCGAAATGGAAGTGGATTTCGTTTCGAATCTCACTTCGCGAATCTCAACGCTTTTCAGCTTGTAGATATTACAATCCCAATCAACTGTAAATATTGTTGTCTTCTCTCAAAAGTTGGAAGCAATGGCCACTTGTCTATTCAGGAAAATCAAACAAAAAGGCGGAATATTCCGGAACGCAATCTGAGTAGTTTCAGAAATGGAACCTCCTTCAACTCAGAGGACCTGGTGATAGAAGAATTCAAGAGGAGACACTTGGTGTGATTTCGATAACATCTCGGCGATTCGAAACTTCCGGAATAGGCCTGACACGAATCGAATAGATTTATCAGAACAATTTTGAATTGAATCGAATTTCTAAGCTTCTCGGGTCTTGTTTTCAGAGGTTTGGTATATTAATTCGCGCTACTCGACACTCCGCCCATCATACATTTTTTAACTACACTCCCTCCCCCCCCCCCCTCCAGCCGTCATCAACACCTGAGAATCAAAAGATTCATTTATTTGAATTCACGTGGAGAGTGTATTGTCACTAAATCACCCGCAGAGTGGAGATTCCACCCCCGCAATAATTGCAAATTTGTCGCAAAGCCTGACCAGCACAAGCAAAGTTTCAGTCAATGGACCTCCGGGTTAAACCCGGAGGTCCATTGGCTGAAACATTGCTTGTGTTTTTTGTCGATATGTACAAAATTTGAAAGTTATAGCTCGGGTGATAACTCCACTCCGCGGGTGATTTAGTTACAATCCACTCTCCACGTACTGTAACTGCACTTTTAACAGCCAGGGTAATATCATATAGAACAGTGTTACGGGAAGAAGAAGTCGGGGAGAGATCAACAGTGCAAGGACGCGTAACTTTCCGTCTCTTCAACTTACTAACTCGGCAGAAACAGGGTTAGCATTGGTTGAAGGCACGTGAACCATCGACATGCAGTACGCCCTAAGACAATGCACCATTGAACTTCCACTTGAGAATCAGAGAATGGCATACTTGCGGATTCATTATTTTCTTTTTTGTTTCACGGGGCCGTATTAATGATGGTCAATATACAAGCATCCAAGATGACATCATCATCATCATGATGTGTTTTACGCATTTGGCGGATAATTGCTACAATGAGGTCTAACCACCCTCAAACACGACACGCCGCAAACACGACCCGCCCCACACATACAACAAGCACCACCACCACGAAAACCCTAATTAACAGACTTTTTTGCATTCTTCATGTCAGAGTTCCAAAATCCTGTTGACCTCAAGAATATTATAAGTTATCTCGGCCATCATGTATGGTATATGGAGATTTAACAGTTGGATGACAGTTTTCAACCACCGAGCCGCAGTCGCGTGAACATATTCTTTGCTTCAGACGATGTCGTGTTTGTCAAATAATTTTCTGATTTATATTCTTTTTTGAACCGACGGTTAGTTCTTAATTTGTTTAATCCAATTTCCCCCTCTTCTTCGTGGATGTTTTTAAGAGAGGTGTCGCAATGGATATTTTTTAAATGCTCTATAACTTTGTCATATTCATGTGGTTCAAGTACCAGGTTGTCGGTGCCTATAACTCCGCTATACTTCAACCACACAGAATCTCGTTGCAGGTATTTTACAGTTTCCAATCGAGCAGCCAATAATAATCTTTCCGGCGGAGATCTTAACTAGTTGAATTTTTGCGTCAATACGTCGCCTGGGTGCTAGAATGTTCTATGTCCCGCATGGGACATAGAACATTCTAGCACTCAGGCGACGAATGTGCAATGGATATCGGCCAACCTCAGCTCTAACAGCATGATTTGACGATTTACTGTGCATGCCAAGCACATGTTTATAGAACTGAAGTTGAACACGTTCACATGGGGAAGTATCTGAGTTTATTTCATTAATTTCCGAAGCCCGGAGTTCACTTCCATACAGAAGATTGATAAATGCCGGAAACGTAATAGTCTAGACAAAACTACGAATATGTACGGAAAACAACTGCTCGCAGTATGTCAGGCTATTAAATTGAGAATAAGTAATGGTTGAAGTCCAAGAGATTATATTATGGCTAACTTTACCAGTTATCAATATAACGGTGCTAGCTTTATACACTACATCATAATTTCAGATAATTTTTTTAAAAAGATTTAAAATTTTCAATGAAAAGTGAAATATGTATGAAACCCTTGAATGTACGATGATTTAAATGGACTGGCCAAACTTGGAGATAAAACGTAACTTTGATTTTGCGGGTATCGAACTGTAACTGGAAGGAGAAAGTCATACACTGAAAGAAAGAAGTCAATTGAGGGTAGGTCGTCGTTCACTGGTCACTTTCCACGGGTAGGTAATATGTCAACGGACGGACAGAATATTATTAGATTCTAAAAACTAATTATAGGATTATAATCAAGGGGGAGGGGCACTGAAAATGTGCAAGACGTAACGTCCTATTTTTTATGCAGCTCCTTTTTACACCCACCCACCCCTACGTGCAAATTTTCTACAACCGTTCTCAGACACCCACCCCACACTCTCCCATTAAAATCCAAAATAAACTTACAAACTTAGTGGGCACAGCTGTCTTTAGGGTGGGGGGGAGGTTCATAATGTTCTTAAACTGGTACCACCAATTTAAACCTCTGTGGGCTGCTGTGGGCCCCAATCTACAAATGACAAGCTGTTCATTATCAGGCTTGGCCAGAGCAGGTGTACATATACGGGAACAAATATTCATTTGAATTGTTCTGTAAGTATTCTCAGGTGTTTGCTACTTTCCTCTTCTATCCATACAGATTCTATTAATAAATAAATAACTTGGGTTGAATTTAGTGCATCAGAGAGAATTTTCCCAGAATATTGTCGGCACATTTTCTACATTTCGAACAAGACACCCACCCCCTACTAACGTGTGACATTTTCCCAGATTAAGCCCAATAGTCTCACATATAAAGCCTCTTGATGTTGTATTTATGTTAAGAGCGTGATGTACAACATCATCTTTAAGGTTTGAAACACAAATGATGGTATATATTAGCTGATATATTGATATATTTTTAAAAAATTCGAAAAATTGCACAAGTTGGAAATGCACATTTTTGGCGAACTCAAAAGACCCACCAACCACCACGTCACGTCTTGCAAATGTTTGGTGCCCCCCCCCCCCCCTGGATTAATCATCAAAAATGTAATTAATGGAGCACCGGGTATAAACCGGTGCTTCATTAATTAAAATTTTGCTGATGATGATTTTAATGACCTGGTAAACGCATGCGTGGACATCACTTCCCACGCGTGGATCACGACCAGTCTACGACGACTATACTGTATATAGAAATCAAGCCATTGCGCAGTGAACGTTATAAGCACAAACTGACACAAAACACTAACCACATCGCCACCGTTGAAGAAAGTACACAATGTTTCCTCGTCTATGTTGAGGCAAAACAAAAATTGACAAGTCTTGAATTAAACTTAAAGTAATTCGGTGCCGCGACATCTGTGCGTTCGACATCTGGGCGCTGGAAATTTGGGCACTCTGAGGTTGCTGCGAAGTAGATCTTAGTTACAATATATCGTCTCCTGAGTTCCGATGTGTTCTACGTGCCAGTAGCCACATAGAACACATTGGAACAAACTGGAACTCGGTGAACGATGTCAAGTTTATAGCTTGAAGTTGCGATTTTCTTGTTTAAAAGTGTATATATTTTTGATAATCTTTCTCACTCGGGCTGAATGTAAAGCATAAAGATAGGTATATGACGAACCTCGAAAACCGATTTGTCATTCAAACAGACCAACAAAAATTCAAGCGCTGCTTATGAAGCATGAAATTTTATGTCCATTACCGCATTGCCGTTTAACGCCATAATGGGCGGTCTAATAAGAGATTAAAAGAAAGAGGGACCAGTCGTCTCCAGAGGTTATTATCTGCGCAATTATGGCCAGTTAATAGGTAATTGTTGTAAAAACAGTACATCGCACATGTTCTGGACACACACCCAGATTACGCATCTTGCCTGTCACCGAACGTCAGGATATACCGAAATGCGAGTCTTTCAAAGGAACTTTAAAGCGAATATTAAATTAAGGTAGATCTAAGCGGCCAAATTCACGAGAAGCGATTAAACTGAGAATTAATGTTCTGGCTATCGAAATAAACATCTGGAGGTTTCTCGAACAATTCATTCCAGTCTGAAGGCGGGTAAGGTTGTGGATCGAAGAAGCTGGGGATGTCTCATCCTATGTTAGAGAAGATGCCGGATCAATGCGAGAGTAAAGGCACGCTGTAGTGTAGGGGAGCCACAGAGCTCATATTTAGAATAGGGGCAGTCGCGGGCCAAGTCGGTGGCCATATATGAGAATAGGATCAGAAACACGAAGTACGAGCTCAGGGAGCTATTTGCATTTAGGTAAACGGCATTACCTTTGTAGACGGCAAGAAGCCGCACGTAGGCAGAATTGGCTTTTCTTGTATGAACATTATTCTGAGATAAATGGAGGGGAGCGTTGAACCCCATTGGTGACGACTGTTTGAGTGAGAAGAGTCCAGTAAAGTGACAATAAGCGAGTGGTCGTGCGACGGCAGTGGTAGACTGACATTCCGTCCCTTGTTGGAGGAAAGTCGTCTCGATAAAATGACAATACGTGAGTGGCCGTGCGACAGCAGTGAAAGGGTGAAGTGAAGAGGCGACCAAGGAAGAAATACCAGCGAAAAAAAGGAATAACCAGTGAAAACAGAGAATGCGGGACCGCAAGTGACTCAAAAACCCTGTGGGTAGGGGGTCCTTGACGTTTTGTTTATTATATTCATTAGATTCCATGTAAGTCACAAATTACCATATTTATTTATATGTATATGTATTAAAATTGTTGTTTTCAGTGAACCCCTGTTGATTTATGCTTTTCGAGGAAAAGTTATTAACCTCTTCGGGAAAAGAACCACCCCAACAAAAGTGAAACGGGCGGGTTCGTCACGGTGAGACGTACGTCCACGCACACTCTTGAGTTTTGGCTGAATGCGTGGCGTGAATCTATTTTCCCCAGCAGCGACAAAGCCCGGTTTCCGACTCTGTGACTTGAACATTTAATTTTGCACTGCACGAAATCAGACATGGCTAGGGTCTCGGTTTTATCTATTTGCCCATTCTTAATTAGTAAATCTGTATTCATTTTGCCCAAATGCCGCTGTATATATATATATATACACCTATTATTCATTTCAAACTGATACACTGTTCAAATGCGCAGACAGTTAACTAGAATTCCGAAGTGGGCACGTAGAAAGACAGCAGACAGAAACATGAAAAATTGAATCACCAGTTCTTGACCAATAAGCGTGAAGTGTATTTTTGTCCCATCTGGCAGAATAGCACCTTATCTTCCCAGCCGGACGCTGACAGCACATTTATCATGGACGAAGTTAATTTAGTTTCATGAAGAGCCTTTTCGATCAAGCAACAGCTAATTCCATTTCTTCTGAACGATGAGTGTCGAAAATTTGTTTCGGCAAATTACATACTAACGTCTTTTCATTAGACCATGACTATAACAAGATAACTAAAACCTGATGTCCACCTTATAAAAGATGAGGTATCAGTTAACCCTTCTAAGAACTCTTTGAACCCAAATATATTTATTTTATTTATTTTCATTTTACACATTTATTTTATTTATCAATTTTTAATTTTTTTTATTTATCAATTTTATTCATTTATTCATTTATTTATTTTTTTATTATTGCGTGTTTGAGGTCACACATTTCAGCACAATGGCTAATCGTGATCCCAACATGGAGATAAGCATAAGTTCAGGAAATCGTTTATATCCATGCTGCCCATTTTGGAGGACTTCCACCCCAAGCAATGGTGACTGGGTCCCATTTTACCAGTAAAACAAAGGTTATTCACCACAATAAACAAGCACTGCTTCACTTCCTGGTGTTTCTAGTGGGGATTGGAAGAAATTAAGATGGGGAGATCCAGACAGTGACAAAAACCATGTTAACGAAATGTCTTCTGTTATTCCTTTTGTTTTCAATTTGTAAACATCAGCGAGTTTGTTTTCACCAAAATAGGCCCAGAAAGCCGGGTTTATCCGAAGGCGGCTTATATCCCTCAAAACGCGAGCTGGTTGTGATCGCAGGTAAACCTGAGTACAAAATTGGCTAGCGTTTTGCAGACGTAATCGAGTTGTGTTTTGTGGATGTAATGGGCCCGTAGTCTGTCGACGAACGAGATTGGTCTTTTTTACCGACGCTATCGGCGCGCGTTTTTTGCGGAGGTAATCAGCGTATGTACACAATCACCCTTGCGGACATATTGGTCGAAATATACAGATACTTTCACCGCCACGCTTATGATGGAGTTTATGGTGGTAGAAAAGGTGAATTTCACTCGCTAGAAGTGTGTCAATGTGATAGCTTGAATATACGTTGTTGTTGTTGTTGTTTAACAGTGTATATATTTTTGATAATCTCTCTCACTGACGCTAAATATAAAGCGTAACGTTATATAACGTATATGACGGTCCCCGAAACCAAACATATTTGTCACTTAAACCTGCAAAATAATCCATGCGCTATTAACTAAGTATGAAATTAAATGGCCATAAATTGCGCAGCCGCCAGTCTTAAGGAAATAATATTAGGAATGCAAATAGAATCTCAGTTATCCGACATATCGAATACATGTTTACAAATTTAAAAAATATATATATATATATGCATGTAGTCTTGAAAACCGGGTACCCAACTATACCGCGTACACAGAAGTTTTTAAGAATTACAGAGCTATCGACATTAGAGCTGAAACGGTTAAAGGGTTTTCTTGATCGATTAATCATATGGATTAACCTTGGTTAACCGATTAATCACTTGTTTTAGTTGGTAGCTGAATTATTGCCATACAGTTGATGATTTATAGAATTAACCCTTTACCCAAAGTAACGGGAAAAACCGACAAGCGCTATATATGAAAGTCTCCTTCAAATTTATTTATGTTTTCAGTTTTTGTCTAAAAAACATAGCTTATGACACCTCATTGGAACGAGCTCGTTGAGCTCGTTCCAACGAGGTGTCATAAGCTATGTTTTTGAGACAAAATTGAAAATTTTTAGTAATTCAAGAATTTATTTTGCAATTATCGCCTGCTGTCCGCAACGGACAAAGAGTTGAGAATGACCATTTCCAGCTGCTGATAGAGTAGAATGATCATGCAAGTGAACAAGTATGTCTACACATAACTTGCAAGCTTTAATCTGTCTCATAATAATTAATGCAAATCAGTGTGACAATGTTGGCCTGTTTTAGAGCAAGTTTGTTCCTTTGTTAACCCATATAACACAGTAGTTTAAGGCAACGGCTAATCGATCAATTACTTTTTTCATCGATGAAGATGTTGATCATTGGTTAATCGATTAATCGGTTAACCGTTTCCGCTATAATCGACATGCACGCACTCTTTTTATACTCGTTCAGCAAGGCAAACAAAATCAAATTGAGGTGGAGACAACATGTAAAATAATTAGTTTAATCTAAATGTTTTCTATAACCACACATGGCTATGATGAATTTAGATCGGAAGAGTGTACTTATTCTTTACACATTGTATTACACACGGGACTACGATGAATTTAGATCGGAAGAGTGTACTTATTCTTTACACATTGTATTACACACAGGGATACGATGAATTTAGATCGGAAGGGTGTACTTATTTTTTACACATTGTATTACACACAGGGATACGATGGAGTTAGATCGGAAGAGTGTACTATTCTTTACGCATTGTATTACACACAGGGATACGATGGATTTAGATCGGAAGAGTGTACTTATTCTTTACACATTGTATTACACACAGGGATACAATGAATTTAGATCGGAAGAGTGTACTTATTCTTTACACATTGTATTACACACAGGGATACGATGGATTTAGATCGGAAGAGTGTACTTATTCTTTACACATTGTATTACACACAGGGATACAATGAATTTAGATCGGAAGAGTGTACTTATTCTTTACACATTGTATTACACACAGGGATACGGTGGATTTAGATCGGAAGAGTGTACTTATTCTTTACACATTGTATTACACACAGGGATACAATGAATTTAGATCGGAAGAGTGTACTTATTCTTTACACATTGTATTACACACAGGGATACGATGGATTTAGATCGGAAGAGTGTACTTATTCTTTACACATTGTATTACACACAGGGATACGATGGATTTAGATCGGAAGAGTGTACTTATTCTTTACACATTGTATTACACACAGGGATACGATGGATTTAGATCGGAAGAGTGTACTTATTCTTTACACATTGTATTACACACAGGGATACGATGGATTTAGATCGGAAGAGTGTACTTATTCTTTACACATTGTATTACACACAGGGCTACGATGAATTTAGATCGGAAGAGTGTACTTATTCTTTACACATTGTATTACACACAGGGCTACGATGAATTTAGATCGGAAGAGTGTACTTATTCTTTACACATTGTATTACACACAGGGATACGATGAATTTAGATCGGAAGAGTGTACTTATTCTTTACACATTGTATTTTTGTCCATTTTTAACTATAAATAATTAAAAAAAATGTGCACCCGTTGAACGCCACGTGAGCTGTCTGGTTTATTTATATTTGTTTATTTATTGGTGTTTAAGGTCACATACTTTTGCACAATGGCTAATCATGACCACAATATGAGTATCAACTTAAGTAAGACCAGGGGTGAGCGTTAATAAACCTTGTCGTGCATTACAGAGAGGGTTTGCACCTCCCAAGCATTGGTGACTGGTCCTATTTTACCAGTAACACAGAGCCTGTTTACCGCAGCGAACAGACACTGCTTCACTTTCCGAGGTTCCCTCGGGGACAGCTGTCTGATAAAAGATTAAAGGAGTTAAGACCATTATCTATGTAATTATGTCCAGTTAATAGGTAATTTTCGTCAATATGGTAATCCTACTTGTTCTGAACACACACCCATATTACGACTCTGGTCTGTCACCGTATGTCAATGTATACCGAAAATACGAGACTTTCAAAGAAACGTTTAAGAGAATGTTAAATTAAGACAGATCTATAACGTCCAAGTTCAAGAGAAGCAGTTAAAATGAGAAATAATGTTTTTGTGATCGAAGAAGAGTCGGGGATTTTCTCAAATTTCATTCCGGACTCAAGGCGTGTAAGACTGTGGGTCGTAGGCGAGGAGCTGGGGATGTCCCATGCTATAGGTTAGAGGAGGTGCTGCATCGGTGCGAAAGTATAGGCACGTTGTAATGCAAGGGGAGCCACTCGTGGGCCAAGTGAGTGTAGGATCAGGAGTAGCAAGTACAGTGCGTGGAGAATGGATTGTAACTAAATCACCCGCGGAGTGGAGTTATCACCCAAACTATAACTTTGAAATTTTGTATATATCGACTAAAAACAGAAGCAATGTTTCAGCTAATGGACCTCCGGGTTTAACCCGGAGGTCCATTGGCTGAAACTTTGCTTGTGCTTGTTATGCTTTGCAACAAAATTGCAATTATTGTTTGGGTGGAATCTCCACTCTGCGGGTGATTTAGTAATATTACACTCTCCACGTACTGTATGAGTCCCGGGAGCTCACGAAAGTTAGTATTTAGGTAGACGATATTACCTGTTGTAGAAGGCAGGCCATACATAGATAGAGTAGGCTTTTCCTGTATGAACATTAGTCTGAAGTAACTAGAGGCAAGCAGTTAACCCTCGAAGAAGCAGCTGTTGGAGGAAAGGAATCCAGTAAAGTGACAATACGTTAGTGGCCGTGCAACGGCAGTGATAGAGTGACATTCCGTCACATGTTAGAGCAAAGGTGTCCGGTAAAGTGACAATACATTAGTGGTCGTGAGACAGCAGTGATAGCGTAAAGTTCTCGTTGTATGTTCATAGAAAGGCGACCAGAGCCCAGAGACACTGCGTCGAGCCAAGAAGATCAAACAACGGCGACAAGGAAGAGTCACCAGCGACAACAAAGAACGCGGGTCCGCAAAGTGACTCAAACACTGTGTGGGTGGGGTGTGATTGACGTTTCGTTTTTCTTATTCATTGAATTTCATGTTAGTCACAAGGTATTATATTTTTTTATATGTATTAAGTAATTATGTATTAACCCTTTACCCAACGAATCGCCCGCATCCGCCCGCGTAATATGCAAATTCAGCAGCTGAAAAAATATTATTTTTCGAAAATTTTCAACAAAACCATATCATGTGACCCCTCTTTGGAACGAGCTCGTCGAGCTCGTTCCAAGAGGGGTCACATGATATGGTTCTGTTGAAATGTTTTGAAAAAAATTAAAAAATGATATTTAAAATAATAGGTAAAGGGTTAAGATTGTTGTTTTCAGTGAACCACCGTCGAATACGCATTTCTTGAAGAAAAATCACTGACCCCTTCATAATATGAACCACCCCATACGTTGACGCAGGATTCAGGCGACACTCTTTGAGTTTTGGCTGAATACGCGACGTGAATCTATTTCTCCTAGCAACGACAACGCCCTGGTTTCCGACAAAGTGTATCGTCTTATGTTTGTGCGATGTCTGTCTTATTCTTTAAACTCACTGATCAAAGACTTCACTCCGACAACTTGTCATCAATGCTGCAACCAATACTATCAAACTTTTCTATTTTTTTAAATTATATTTTCTACTTATTAATATAACTGACTATTTATTTATTTATTTATTTATTTATTGGTGTTTAAGCTCACATACTTATGCACAATGGCTAATCGTGAGCGTGACAGTTTTACGGGTGGAGGAAGCCGGAGTACCCGGAGAGAACCACCGAGCAACGACGAGCAGCTGTCAGCTCTCCAACATCGTAACTCTGAACTCTGCACTGCAGCACAGGCAGGGTTAGATTCGTTGAAGACATGCGCACCATCGACGTGCAGTACGCCTCAGTACACAGCGTCATCGTGCCCCCATGTAGGCAATCGGGGTGAAGTGTCTTGCCCAAGGACACAACGCGGTTGCCGCAAGGGGGATTCGAACCGAGGACCTCTCGGCTTGCAGCCTGCACCTCTACCAACTGAGCCACCGCGCCCCCAATATAACTGACTAAAATCATTAGCATTTTAAACTAGATCGAGTTATCTGTGTGTAAAGCACACAATGGTGTATCCCCGCATTTCCTTAGCAACACCTTAACATAGTTTTAACGTTTCAAATTGAATACCCAAGGAGCCATTCGATAAAAACTGATTTTCTTACAATAAAAGTGGTTCCACTGGAACCACCGGGGGCCGAATCAAAATTCTGAAACCTCCATGCACACCTAGAGATGCTACCTGAACACCTTAGCATAGTTTAAACGTTTCGAATTAAACACCCTAGGAGCCTTTCGATGAAAACTAATTTCGAAACTATAAAAGTGGTTCCAGCGGAACCACTTGGGGGCCAAATCAAAAATTTCAAAACCTTCATGCACGTCTAGAGATGTTACCTGAACACATTAGCATAGTTCAAATGTTTCAAATTAAATACCCTAGGAGCCTTTCGATAAAAACTAATTTTCCAACGATAAAAGTGGTTCCACCGGAACCACTTGGGGCCATATCAAAATACCGAAACCTTCATGTACATCTAGCGATGCTACCTGAACACATTAGCATAGTTTAAATGTTTCGAATTAAATACCCTAGGAGCCTTTCGGTGAAAACTGATTTTATAATGATAAAAGTGGTTTCACCGGAACCACCTGGGGGCCAAATCAAAATTCTAAAACCTTCGTGCACATCTAAAGATGTTACCTGAACACCTTAGAATAGTTTAAACGTTTCAAATTAAATACCCTAGGAGCCTTTCGATAAAAACTAATTTTCCAACAATAAAAGTGGTTCCACCGGAGCCACTTGGGGCTAAATCAGCATTCCGAAACTTTCTAGAGATGTTATCTGAACACCTTAGCATAGTTTTAACGTTTTGAATTAAATACCCTAGGAGCCATTCGAAGAAAACTGATTTCCTAACGATAAAAGTGGTTCCACTGGAGTCATCTGGGGCCAAATCAAAATTACGAAACCTTTATGCACATCTGGAGTTGCTATCTGAACACATTAGCATAGTTTAAATCTTTCGAATTAAATATCCTAGGCGCCTTTCGATGAGAACTGATTTTCCAATGATAAAAGTGGTTCCACCGGAACCACTTGGGGCCAAATGAAAATTCCGAAACCTTCATGCACATCTTGAGATGTTACCTGAACACCTTAGCATAGTTGTAACGTTTCGAATTAAATACCCTTCGAGCCTTTGGATGAAAACTGATTTTCCAACAATAAAAGTGGTTCCACTGGAACCACTTGAGGCCAAATCAAAATTCCGAAACCTTCATGCATATCTATAGATGTTACCTGAACACATTAGCATAGTTTTAACGTTTCGAACTGAATACCCTAGGCGCCTTTCAGGGTGTGACGGCCGGACGGCCGGACCGACGGACGGACGGAGATCACGACTTTTTCCCCGCATTTTTGAAAATGCGGGGATAAAGATATGGCAATTTGCCAATTAGCAAATTGCCATACCATTTTTGATTCATTTCAACACATTTGAAGTCAAAACTAGAAAATACAATACTACAAAATACAATTGTAGAAATGTTATAATATTGGCCACAGGTCACATTTTGGTCACGCCCCTGTTGGGGGTGCTGAAATGATAATTGCTCAAACGATGCTTTTAACTTGCTGGACTTGAGCATAGTGGTTCAGTATTTACAGTATTGGACAAGGAACTGTCGACGGATTGACCCCCTCCCATCGCTAACGACGGATTGACCCCCTCCCAGCGCTAACGACCGATTGACCCCCCTCTCAGCGCTAACGACGGATTGACCTCCTCCCAGCGCTAACAACGGATTGACCCCCCTCCCAGCGCTAACGACGGATTGACCCCCTCCCAGTGCAAGACACTTAAGACACGCGATACGATTTCTTGCCCCCAAGCAACAAATTATGATGCTGAGTAGCTAACATTCAGAGAGCACTGAGGAATTATATAATGCGTGCATTTGACATAAAACACAACAGATCAAATGTATCATAATTCTAATCATTGTCTATACTCTTGACTTGTTTGTATTCTTCATTGTTTTTTGCATTATTTTCTCTTATTTGCCAAACCTTTACGATGAAGATAGTCGGGCAATAAAATATTCTATTCTATTCTTAATGCCGATTGTCCAAGCGTGATCACGATGGCACTGTGTACTGAGGCGTACTGCACGGTGGCACTGTGTACTGAGGCGTACTGCATGATGACATCGTGTACTGAGACGTATTTCGCGGTGGCACTGTGTACTGAGGCGTACTGCACGGTGACACTGTGTACTGAGGCGTACTACACGGTAGCACTGTGTGCTGAGGCGTATTGCACCGTGGCACTGTGTACTGAAGCGTATTACACGGTGGCCCTGTGTTACTAAGGCATACTGCACGGTGGAACTGTATTCTCAGGCGTACTGCATGGTGGCACTGTGTACTGAGGCGTACTGCACGGTGGTACTGTATACTGAGGCGTACTGCACCATGGTACTGTGTACTGACGTGTACTGACGCGTACTACAGGGTGGCACGGTGTACTGAGATGTACTGCACGGTGGTACTGTGTACCGAGACGTACTGCACGTCAATAGTGCACTCTCGTTCAATCACTGCTGACTCTGCGTGTCTGGAGTTGGTAACTTGGAGGGTCTGAGAGTTGCTCGCCGCTGCTCAATGGTTCTCTCCGGGAACACTGGCTTCTTTCAATCGTAAAACAGCCCAACACGGTGTGACCCTAGTCGTTGAAAATGTCATTAAACCGCAATAAACAAACGAACAAATAACTTCCTAGACATGCAACGGTCATCTCACATGCAGGTTCTACAATTTGAACAAGGGCGTTAATTCGGCAACTTCTCGTCAGGGTTAATCGTATTGTGGCCTCAGTCATGTTGTGGCGACAGACAGCCACAGAGACAACTACCATGCACGCCTAATCTACGGTGGTAGAAGGTGTAGTAAAAGCCAGCTATCACCAGGAGTCAATACCATAAAACTTTTACAATTGTATTTTCTAGAATTGTATTTTCTACCTATTAATATAACTGACTAAAATGAATCATTAGCACTTTAAAAGATATGGTAATTTGCCAATTGGCAAATTGCCACATTTTTGAAAATGGTAATGATACATTTCAAGCCATTTAAAGTCATAACTAGAAAATACAATTCTCGAAAATGCAATTGGGAACGTTTTATAGCATTGGCCCCAGGTTTTATACTTTACTGTTGGTACAATCGAGTCATGCTGGAAAACCCAAACAAATCGGGAGCACCCCTTGACGTATTCTGTTGATTGTTGTTTTTTTCACCACACTGGGAGATTTGGGCTGTGGTCGTATTTGTGTTTTTGTTAGTATTGTTTCAAGATTATTTCAATTTCAAGGATTGGCGAGCAAGTTATGCAACTTACATTAACGCCTCTCCTTGGCCCAATGGCGCGGGTGTGTGGGATGACCTTCATAGCGGCAACTTCGTGGTCTAGCTCTTCTCAAATACTACGAAGGGATCTTTCGCCTGCACGGAATGTGTCTCTCTCCGCACAGAGGACAATCATTTTACGTCCCCACCCGAAAGGACGGTATCTTCCCCACAACTGATGCTGACAGAGAGTGTTCGGACACCTCGAGAACAGAACCTTTCCCGACCAAGGGTCGATCCCGGGACCTCTGCCACGAGAGATCAGCACACTTATCAACTCGGCTGCATTTATGTGACAACAACGACGAGAAAACCACGTAAGCCTAAGCTCAAGCCAAAACAATGAATCTCGAGTTTCTTAAGTGAAGCACGGTTGTACTTTTTCGCGCTAGATATGTGCGGTGAAACCAATTTTTTTGTGGAGTTTTTTCTCCTTTTGTGAGTTCGAAGGGTTCAGTCTGTTCTGCACCCAGCACCAAAAGAGTCTGGCGATTGGCGAAAATGAACGAGGACCAATTATATTTCTAATGAAATTTCTACAGATAACCATATATTCTGCGAGGCAAGACAAAGATAATTTCTACCATGATGTATTGTTCACATTCGGTTACCTCTGATGAAATTAATCTGCTTTTTCAATTAACTCCGCTGAATCCCAACACTTATCGTTGACCCCGCCTGTCTTCGGACGGCCAATGCGGAGATTACGAATCACATGTCTGAACTCATTTACAACATATAAATGTCAGAGGAGAACCAATTAGGGCCTGGAAAATTATTGTTTAGCGCGTGGGATGTTTGTCAGAAGTTGGAGTGAGTGAAAACCAAAAGGTGTTTTTGCAGCAAATGCTACCAGACATAACACCCTGCTTGTGCATAGATTAAACTAAAATGTAAGACTGTATCTTCAGGGATCTACAAAGTAGCAACATTTGGCGCCATCTGGTGGGTCTTTTCATACCCTACCGCTCCATCCACCCATAAACTTGGGCAACATAATTTTAAGCTACTTATTGAAAGTGGCATTAACTCCCATCTCGCATGGAATTTTCAAAATATTTTCATCAAATTTTGTCATGGCTGCTTTTAAGCAGCCATGACAAGATTTAATGAAACATTCATCTAACTCAAGGGAGAAAAATCCATTCGATTTACAGGGCAGAAATTTGATTAACCCTTTACCCAACGAATCGTCCGCATCTAACCGCGTAATAAGCAAATTGAGCAGCTGAAAAAATATTATTTTTCGAAAAATTTCAACAAAACCATATCATGTGACCCCTCTTTGGAACGAGCTCGTCGAGCTCGTTCCAAAGAGGGGTCACATGATATGGTTTTGTTGAAACTTTTTTGAAAAAGATTAAAAAATGATATTTCAAATAATAAATTTTGAAATCGTCTGCGTTGGGTCAAGGGTTATATGTTCCCAAATTCTACTTATGTCAGTGGCAAGAGAAATCCTGCCCTGGGCAGAAATATCCGCCAGCAGCATACAAGGAGTTAAACATAAATATGTAAACAAACAGAAAGAATATTTATTTATTTATTTATTTTTATTTATTAGGTTTAGCTCAGTCGGTTGGAGAAAGCAGGAGTAACCGGAAAGAACCACTGAGCCGCGGCTAGCAACTGTAAGACTCCCCAACGTACTAACTCCGCACAAGCAAGGTTAGCATTGACTGTAACTGACTAAAATGAATCATTAGCATTTTAAAAGAAATGGCAATTTGCCAACTGACAAATTGCCACATCTTTGAAAATGCTAATAGTTCATTTCAACACATTTAAAGTCATAACTAGAAAATACAATTCTAGAGAATACAATTGTAAAGGTTTTATATTATAAGCTCCTGGTTTGTGAAAGGGTTCAACCCAAATAAACAAACACAACCGGAAGGGGGAAGTACTGTTGATAAAACTGAGAGAAAACACCCTACCGACCATACAAACAGGTATGGAACGCTATTGTCAAATTTTCAAATGGGTTGTAACAGCAGTCGTCATATCGTCTCCTGAGTTCCAATGAGTTCTATGTGCCCACTGGCAGCCTACTGGCAACCTACTGGCACACAGAACACATTGGAACCCAGGGGACGATATTTCAAAATCACAAGGAAAAAAAGAGACGCACCTTTTTTGTATTTCTATCACAGCCAAGTGGATAATGTCTGTAGTATTTAGAATGGTGCGCACAATGTTGATGCAGTTTTGGACCATTCCAAAATTTATATATATATATACAAAATAGGTCATATGTCTTGTTTTTGATAGCCCAGTTCCAGAAGCCACAATTTAATAAGTATGATTTAACTTACAACGGAGACTAAATGTGTGTCGATCAGTGATTGTTTAGAAAGTTTCTGGTATCGGACGAAAATAGAACTCGCAATGAAATTAACTCTGCCTGTTCCTATGACACAGTGATTATATGCCCATCGGATTATTTCTATTGTGCACGTGTATCCGGTTTTCGGGAGTCTATCTTTATGAGCTTGGAATAATTTTATCTCCATGATGAATACGGACAATTTCCCAGACGGGAGGGGGGGGGGGGGGGCAAAGCCTCCTTTCTCTGATGCCCGATCCTCTTTGCGCGCCACCTCTGTTCACCTCCACCCCCTCCCTACTATTATTATTTATTTATTTATTGGTGTTTAAGGTCACATATTTATGCACAATGGCTAATCGTGACCGTGACAGTTGTACGGGTGGAGGAAGCCGGAGTACCACCGAGCAACGACGAGCAGCTGCCAGCTTCCCAACATCGTAACTCTGAACTCTGCACCGCAGCACAGGCAGGGTTAGATTGGTTGAAGACATGCGCACCATCGACGTGCAGTTCGCCTTAGTGCACAGCGTCATCGTGCCCCCATGTAGGCAGACGGGGTGAAGTGTCTTGCCCAAGGACACAACGCGGTTGCCGCAGGTGGGATTCGAACCGAGGACCTCTCGGCTTGCAGCCTGCACCTCTACCTACTGAGCCACCGCCCCCCCCCTCCCTACTACGCCCTAACTGACGAGGGACCACGGTCGACAACCAATGGATGCCAGGTGATAACAATAGTACACACTAACTTATTATGTGAGCTGTTAAATCAAGTCACACTAGTTTGAAGACCCCAATAGTTTGACACAAAGCTTGCCTTACTATAAACACAGGTAGAAACTGAACATATATCGAACCATATTCCTACAATGGACAACTTCAATGATTAATTTATCTTTTTTATTTACTGGTGTTTAAGTTCGTACATTTCTGCTCAATGGCTAATCGTGACCGTAATATGGAGAGAAGATCAAGTTTAGTCAGTCATTTATACCCAGGTTGCCCATTTTAGAGGACATCCACCCAAAGCATTGGTAAGTGGGTCCTATTTTACCATTAAAACAGACTTTGCTTAGTATAGAAAATAAGCACCTCTTCGTTTCCCGTGGTTCTCATTAGGGCTGTCATGATTAATCGATTAATCGATTGTTGATCGGTCACGGCGAAATCGATCAGTATTTTTCGTTGTCGAATGATCGGTAAATTATATTCCGTTTTAGACGTTTAATAATTAAAAGAAAATATGTTGAAAAAACTATTGTTTCTAAAGGTAAAGAGTTAAGAACATCGATGTTAAACCCCAAGAAGCTTTTGGAAGCATTTGTCTTTCAGGTACACTCATCAAAGCTTTGATGTTCTGAACTTTTGAACCGTCAGTGTAATAATCAAGACCGGTCGGCAGTTGCGAATTTCGCAACTGCCGACCGGTCTTGATTATTACACTGACGGTTCAAAAGTTCAGAACATCAAAGCTTTGAATGTAACTAAAAGAGGATCGTCTTCGTTGTTTACTTGAGGTAGGTCAACTGACTTCAACTTCATTTTTATCGACTTCAAAGAGGAGATAGGCGTCATCTAGGTACGATCAATCGATTATCATCGATTATTTGCTACGATTAATCGATTCCTAAATTAAAAAATCGTGACAGCCCTAGTTCTCATGTGGACCAAGGATTAATACTGAAACAAGTACGTTGAAGAATTCCCACACAGGCAATATAACCAATTCTTTGAAGGGTTTGACGCTAAAGTCCAATCGCTGAAAATGTTCATGTTTTTGATGCTCATTCGTAGATCAAGGATGATTATCAGCCTCTAAACATAATTCCTCCGGTGTGTTAGTAATAATTTACAGGCTGTCTACTGTATAAAAAGAACAGGACATGTTCAAATAGTGTTTCCACACCACAGCTCGAGGAGACGTCTGTACGACCTAGATAATTAATGCGTAGAGATAAAAGAATAAAATAAAACCCGGCTAAACGCAAGCCAAACATTTGCCCTGTCAAGAAACACACAATACCCATAAATTTAGGAATACAAACTAAGTAAATGAGTATTCGAAAATTGAAAATTTCTGTGTTCTCTCATCGCGGATACACATAAATCACAGACGTATTTACGAAATTGTTAGAAAGGTTACCTCGTGATTCAAAGAAACACATAACCGACAGACGAGAGATAATAATGGAAAATTTGCTGTGTAAATATATCGATAGCGGATGAATTCATCGCTGCACACGAAAAGAAATAAGAAGCCAATTCACACATTATAAATTATATGATATATGCATTTATCATTAATTCCCATTTGGTGGGAAGCATTTTGTGAGCTGTCATAACTCGGTACGTTAAGTGAAAACTATATATTATATTTATCAACAGAATTTTGTGTTTGCTGAATCTTCTTGATGAAGTCAATTTGTGTAAAAAGTTTAACATTCAAACTGGTTGCGTTGTTTCCTTCTTCATTAAGACGATGGTGAAGTTGTAGGAGAGCATATAGTAACGATTTCTGTATTTATTGTAGCCAGGAGTGACAGGAAACTTTTTGATCTCCTTCCGCGATTCGATTTGAATTTGTTTTCTTAGCTTAAACCTAATGTACTCAAACATGCAACCGACTGCATTGTGCTGCGACGGTGGTAGTATGGAGAGGTATCAACAGTTGAAGGGATACCCCTCCATACTACTACCTTCTCAGCGCAATGCATTTCAGTGGTTGGGGCGCGGTGGCCCAGTAGGTAGAGGTGCAGGCTGCAAGCCGAGAGGTCCGCGGTTCGATTCCCACCTGCGACAATCGCGTTGTGTCCTTGGGCAAGACACTTCACCCCCATTGCCCTCGTGGGGGGGGGGGGGGGGGCACGGTGACGCTGTGTACTAAGGCGCACTGCACGTCGATTGTGCACCTGTCTTCAACCAATGCTAACCCTGCTTGTGTGGAGTTAGTATGTTGGGGAGCTGACAGTTGCTCGCCGTTGCTCGGTGGTTCTCTTCGGGTACTCCGGCTTCCTCCACCCGTAAAACTATCGGGGTCATGATTAGCCATTGTGCAGAAATATGTGACCTTAAACACCAATAAATAAATAAATAATTTCAGTGGTACTCCTTTGAACTGATGATCAGAGGATGTGTTCAAGTAAAGTCCACATCCAAGTGACACAATAGAAAATTGACCTTCAAGCTGAATGACGTTAAAAAAAACTAACTAAAGCCGCTGTCGTATCTTTGCGATTTTTTGACACGATCTATTACGACATGAATATCTTGGGCAATCGTGGATATTCGTACTGAGATCCGTATTGCTTTGTAATCATTCTTGAGTATATTTGGTTGGTCGGCATTTAAACGGTTTAAAACTTTCGTACTCCGTCGTGCGATTTTTCAATTCCGTACTACGCCGTACCACCGTCGTACTAACCCGTACTAAACAGCACGGGATATTCTTGGGTGTCCCTGAGTGTTCGTGAGAGTTTGTGCGCGTTTGGCCAGTACGGTTGCATCGCGATTCACTAACAGCCAGTGATATCTATCAAGATCTGCAACAACGGCACTAGAAGTTTCGTACGACTCCACCAAGACTCCGTGCGAGTTTCTCTTATAGGACGACGTACCGATATTTATCACGATACCCGTAACAACTGGTTCGGTCACACTAAGAATCTCTACGAAATTTCAAGATTTTGGACGATTTTGATACGATTCCAATAAGATCTAGTAAAATACAGTAGGAACTTCCAAGATCTCACACGTTTTCGCCACGATTCCTGACAAAAAAGATATAAACACCGGCAATCAGCGTCTCTGAAATCAGTGTCGTGGAGTCGTGATGCAATTCTTGATTGGTCGTGCACCATCTTAATATACACATAGAACGTAATTAAGCACCCCCCCCCCTTTTTACGCTGTGGTGTTAATAGAAACTGTCACTTCTTTCATGCAATCTTTCAGATGACCAGAAGTGATTGTTTGTGGAAAGAATGGTCTATTGACAAATGGAAGACAACCAAATGATGAAAATATGCAGTATTGTTATGGCGCTAATTACACATATCTGTTACTAATGTTTTTGATGGAAAAATCTCGACGAGTATGGTGCTGGAACGGTCCATGATGAAACAATGCCGGTAATTACTGACAACAAAAAAGTAACTTGTGATCTCCTGAACACAATAGAAGAGTCTGGAGTCTGTAGCGAGTGTATGCACCACATGCCCAGCTGACAGCAGCCTGAGCCCTCCGCCTAATGCAGGCAGTGAGCCTTCTAATACGGTCCACAGGCAACTGCTGCCATTTCTCGTGCAATGCAGCTTCCAAATCGGCCAAATTATGTACAGGCGAACCCCTTGCTTGCACACGACTTCTAAGAAAGTCCCAGATGTGTTATAAGGGATTCAAATCGGGGCACATTGCAGGCCAAGGAAATGTTGTAATAGCATTGTTCTGCAGGAATGCTCTCAAGGCTGGAGAACGATGTGGTCTTGCATTGTCGTCCATGAATACAGGGGGCGAAATTCTCACGTACAGTCACCATATCAAGTTTACAATCATGAGAGAGGCATCACCAGATCATTACTAATCCTCTACCATAAGGAACTGTAGGCCTTATGTTCCTGGGCACGTAAGCATTATTTCTATGCATCCACAATCTCATGCGACCATCTGTGACGTGAAGCAGGAACCTACTCTCGTCTGACCAATGGACTCTCCTCCATGTCCTGAGATTCCAATATTGTCGTGTCATACATTACTTCAAACGTCGTTTTTGATCCTGATCGGACAGACCAAGACGCTTGATGACCTCATACCCAGCGCTTTGAGACGGCTTCGGCAATTCTGTTGCACAAACGCCTGTTGGGGGAACCAAAGGAGTTTCAAAACCCCACTTGAAGCAAAGGTTGCACCGCTAACGAGGCGTGCCAGACTCCGATCTTCCCTAGGAGAGGTTTTCTGGGGTTCTCCAGGCCTTGATTGGTCGTTAACATCGTTAGTTTGTTGGTGTTTTCTAACAAGTCTGCCGATGACAGAATGACTATAACCAAGTTGCCTTACAATATCTTTGAATGACACGCCTGTTGCATCCATGCTAACGATCTGCCATCTTAGTGCCTCTGACTTATCAACGAATGTTGACATGGCAAGGGGGAGACAAAGAAGCGACAAATTTTCTTGTTTTACACCCATATATTGCATGTGGTTGATAGTGTTTTGTTGTGACATTCGTGGGAAGCATGTTTCACTTGGACGAGGGGATGTGTTTGGGGTACGCAATCAACCAGAAACATCATGTTTCACTAGATGAAATGTACTGCAAGACATCGCAATCATTAAAACATAATAATCAGTAACAGCAACATCACTGTCATGAACCATTACAGGTGGTACTTAATTAAGTTCCAGGTGTATAGCTCGGACTGGTGTAGTGCGAGGAGCACAGAGCAGGGTGGTATCAATTCGTACTGAATCGGCTTGGAAAATCTTAAGAGATTCTTACTACAGTCGCGATGAACCGCACAAGGTCATATGAAGGCCCTGTGAAGGTCCTGTAATGCCGCGAGAGAAGCCGATTCACGGCAATGTTTTCAAAAGATCTTGGTCAATCGCTGAAATTTGAAATCGTGACTGTTTTTGGACATTCGTACAAAAAATCGCAAAGATGTGACAGAGGTTTAAAGGACACGGGGTATTGTTAAGATAATAAAATTGAGATAAATATTCAATATATGTAAGCGGGAGGTCGAAATTGATTTTTAGTGAGATTTTAATCATTTTTGGAAATAAAAAACATGTTTCTGGAATTAACATTGCACCTGCGTACTGTGTAGCGTACAGTTAAAACTAGAAGTCCTGTCATGAAATGCGCACAAATAGCACGCCGACCTGCGCGTTAATCTACGCGTTTTGGCCTTATTAAGGCTATCAAATTCTGTGCATATGGCCTGTGCACAAGCAATGTTTCAGCCAATGGACCTCCGGGTAACCCGGAGGGCCATTGGCAGAAACATTGCCTGTGTTTGCTATGAGTAACCAGAAGAACCTACCGTGCTATGGGTGCCATTCGATATAGGAATTGCGCGCAATTCCTTCGCACAATTAAGCCAAGATAAACGCACAGTTCATGGCAGGGACTTCTAGCTTTAACTGTATGTATTCGCTCATAACACGGCTGCAAACGTCAATACTCCGATGTTTAGCGACATTCAGAAACAGCTGCAGATGGCTCTTTCAAAATACGAATCAACCCATGAGAACCGTAAGAAGTGAGTGAGGCAGTGCATGTTTACTGTGGTAAACGATCTTTGATTTACCAGTAAAATTGGATTCAGTCGCCAATTCTTGGGGGTCGAAGTATTTTAAATGGGCAACATGGGTATAAACGATTAGCCGAACATGATTTTACATCCATGTTGCGGTCACCATTTTAAAAAACACATCATATTTGATCAACATTTTGCCATGTGACAACCATAGGGTTCTATCTTCCAGTCGAAGGTAGAATCATTTGGTTCTCACACGACGATTTGTTTGCATACAGTTGAACCATGAAATTCTTCCAACATTACATGAAACATGGCAGCTTTCTTTGAACAATATGTTCTACGTGTGTCTGTGTGTCAGTATAATATATTTTACTCGTCGATCCAATTCGCGATTTCATGTTTCGAAGTGTGAATAAGTACGTTGTACCACTGCAACGTCTGAAATAGTTTATTCCTGACTGAGGGAGCCATGAAAATTGACTTTCGATAAAGTTATCTCCCGTGAAATTACTAGACGCGCGAGGAAGGTCCACTCAAGAAGGAAATAATTGTTGAGAAAATACCTCTGTTCTATGACCTTAGAAGAAAATAAAGCCAAGTCTCATTTTGTTTCTTTCTTTTATTAAGCAAAAATAACAGACAACGCCCGAAAGTGTCTGCTGTTTTAGTTTATTAAAAGTAACAAAAGGAAACTTGGATGTTATGGCAAGCTAATTAGTTGCAACTGTTTCACATAAAATCTGTCATTAAGAATATCCATCAATATTACACCTTCCAAGGCCGTGTCCACTTTGGCTCTTCGTTCAGCGGATGTGTTTTATAGTAATTTGCAAATTTTTCTCCTCGCCAGGAAATGAAACAGCAAATCTGCCCCCACCCTCCCTCCCGACTTTTATACAGGGACGTGGCTAGAGGTGTCCGATTGGGGGATGGGGAAAGGGTAGTGAATTTCCAACTAGATGGAGGGTACCAGAATGTGGGAACCCCCTACCGGTCCCTCCCCCTAGCTGGAAATTCACTACTGAGAAAACATTTGAAAAAACCAATAGTATTATTTATTGGTGTTTAAGGTCACATATTTCTGCACAATGGCTAATCATGACCACGACAGTTTTACGGGTGGAGGAAGCCGGAGTACCCGGAGAGAACCACAGAGCAACGGCGAGCAACTGTCAGCTCCCCAACTCCACACAAGCAGGATTAGCATTGGTTGAAGACAGGTGCACCATCGACGTGCAGTACGCCTTAGTACACAGCGTCACCGTGCCCCCATGTGGACAATGGGGGTGAAGTGTCTTGCCCAAGGACACAACGCGGCTTCCGCAGGTGGGATTCGAACCGAGGTCCTCTCGGCTTGCAGCCTGCACCTCTACCAACTGAGCCACCGCGCCCCCGAAAAAAACAATGGAAGGGGGCATAAAATTGATTCTAGTAACTGAAATGCCAACACATTTATTATAGAATTATTAGGTTATTATTATTTGATATTATTCTGGGAATTGAATATGTGCTAAACAAATGCTCAAGATCAATCATGATGTGATTTTCTTGAAGAGCATTTGGAGGATTTTTTTTATTACGATAAGTAAACGTACTATAACAAGAAGGGCGCCAACGCCCTATAGCTCACCAACATTCCTCTTTGACAGTAACTTTGGCAAACACAAGAACTGTATCAAACAGGCTCATAACATGCGGCAAAGCTTACCTAAACACAACCTCTTAAAAGTAAAACACATAAACTGACATAAACACTAAGTTAAACATGAAATTCTGAGCTAAACAGAAAACTAAACGTAAGTAAAAAATAAATTAAAAAAGTTAAGAGAATGGTTTAAAACACATAGGGTGAGGATTAAATAGTGGTAGAATGATGATAGGCACCATATAGAAGCAATATAAAGGCCATGGGATGAAAAGGGTGTCGGCAGTTGCCCTAAATAGAAACGTTAACACACTGAAAATGTCTTAGTATGAGATAAACAGAAAATTCAACGTTCAAAAGTTGAAGAGAAATCTGAATTGAAATTCAGTGGACAAGGGTGAAACCATGGTACAATGATAATAAAGAACATATATGAGGAATATTAGCATCATGGGAAGAGAAGGAACGCAGCAGGTGACCGAAACACTAAGTTAAACATGGAATTCTGAGCTAAACAGAAAAGTAAACGTAAGTAAAAAATGTTAACCCTTTACCTAACCTGAAAAGCAGACGACACTTGCAAAAATAATTCTCGAATAACTAATGTTTTTCATTTTTTGTCTCAAAAACATAGGTTATGACCCCTCGTTGGAACGAGCTCGACGAGCTCGTTCCAACGAGGGGTCATAACCTATGTTTTTGAGACAAAAAATTAAAAAAATAATGAAAATTAATTGGCGATTTTTGAGAATAGCGCTGGCCGGTTTTGGCCGTTAAAGGGTTAAGAAAAAAGTTTAAAATGCACTGGATGAGAATGAAATAATGGTAGAATGATAATAAGCGCCACGTGGAAGCAATATAAAGGCCATGGAATGAAAAGGATGTCGGCAGCTGACCTAAACAAAAACTTTAACACACTGAAAATGTCTAAGTGTGAGGTAGACAGGAAACTTAACATTTAAAATGGGATAAAAATATTGAAGAAATTCTCCGGACAAGGGTTAAATGATGCTAGAATGATGAGGAACATGTATGATGGGATATAAGCACCATGGGAAAAGAAGGAAAACAGCAGCTGACCTAAACACAAACTTAAACATGAAATTCTGAGGTAAACAGAAAAGTAAACGTAACTAAAAATGGTAAGAAAAAGGTTTAAAACACACTGGGTGAGGGTTAAATAGTGGTAGAATGATAATAAGCATTATAAAGACCATGGGATGAAAAGGGTGTCGGTAGTCGATGTTAACAAAAAATTTAACCCACTGAAAATGTCGAAGTGTGAGCTAAACAGAAAACTAATATTCAAAATTGGAAGAAACATTTTAAGGGATTCACTGGACAAGGGTTAAACCATGGTAGAATGACAATAAAGAAGATGTATGATGAATACGAGCACCATGGGAAGAGAAGGAACACAGCAGGTGAGCTAAACACTAAGTTAAACATGGAATTCTGAGCTAAACAGAAACCTAAACGCAACTAAAAATGTCCAGAAAAAATGTTTAAAATCCAGCGTACGAGGGGTTAATCATGGAACAATGATACTGAAGAACATGTATGGTGAATATAAGTGTCATGAGAAGAGAAGGAGCACAGCAGCTGACCTAAACACTAAGTTAAACATGAAATTCTGAGCTAAACAGAAAAGTAAACGTAACTAAATAATGTTAACAGAATTACAGAAACGTTTAAAACACACTGACTGAGGGTTAAATAGTGGTAGAATGATAATATGCACCATATGGAAGCAATTATACAGGCCATGGGATGAAAAAGGTGTCAGCAATCGATGTAAACAACAAATTTAACCCACTGAAAATGGCGAAGTGTGAGCTAAACAGAAAACTAAACGTTCAAAATTGGAAGAAATTTTTTAAGAAATTCACTGGAAGGGTTAAACCATGGTAGAATGATAATGGAGAAGATGTATGAATGAATATAAGCACCATGGGAAGAGGGGGAACACAGCAGGTGAGCTAAACACTAAGTTAAACATGAAATTCTGAGCTGAACAGAAATCTAAACGCAACTAAAAATGTCCAGAAAAGTGTTTAAAATGCAGGGTATGAGGGGTTAAATCATGGTAGAATGATAATAACCATCATATAGCAGCATTATAAAAGCCATGATATGGAAATAGGGTGAGTAAGTGACCTAAACATTATTGGACACGTACGCTGACGCCGACGCTGACGCCGACCGATCGAGCCATGCCATAAGCTCACACAACTCAAGTTGGTGAGCTAAAAATCTAATACCGATTGACATCATGCATATTTATGAAGCTCGATATTGAGTACACTGTAGTTGTAAATCGTAACAGTTGGAATTTGAAATCGAGTTGGAATTTTGGGAAGTGAAGCTCTAAAATCCAGATAGATGGAATTTCCAACTACGGATGACGTGCCCTCCGAATTTCCAACTATAGGAAATTTTGGCCCGGATTGGGGGTGGGGGGGGGACACTACCACCACACCCGACCGTCGCCACGTCCCTGCTCTTATATTAATGGAAAGGACAGTGTCTATATTACCCGTCACGACACTCACACTATTGGAATAATGAACAGAAAAGGTTAGAGAACATCAAAAGATGGTGAAGACGTCGTTTTTTTTATTTTTATAATGGGTTTCAACACAGAATAATATTCAAAGGTTTAAACTGACTGGAAAAACAAAAAAGCCAGTTTCTGTATTTTTATACTACTTTAAAGGAAAATGCCTTAACCCTTTACCCGACATGAAAAGTAGACGACACTTGCAAAAATAAATTCTTGAATAACTAATGTTTTTCAATTTTTGTCTCAAAACATAGGTTATGACCCCTCATTGGAACGAGGGGTCATAACCTATGTTTTTGAGACAAAAAATGAACAAATAATGAAAATTAATTGGCGATTTTTGAGAATCGCACTGGTCGGTTTTGGCCATTAGGGTTAAGTTTGTGAAATGATGAGTACATCGATGATGCAAATACACTAACAGTTCAAAATTGCAATCCATATATGAAATTCCATACCCTTAGTGTTAAATTTACTGTCAGCTTTCGGAAATTAAGGGAAGCTAACTTCCTTGTAAATCTCTCCTAATAACGAAAAAGATGGAGTTGTCCTTGCACAGAAACCGGACAATTTCAATACTCAAGTATACATGTTGATATTACCTCAACCGGTCTGATGTCCTAGATTTGTCCTTAGATATCTAGGACAACTTCAGTCGTAAATAGATCTGGTGTTGTTTGGCTTCTTGTTGGAAATGATAAAGCAGACATTCTTTTAACTCTGCATGCGTCCACAGCAGTATAACTGCAGATATGCATTTTGTCATTATGATATGTAATATGGCTGTGGTTTTCAAAGATAAGGCACGGCATGTTTGTTTTTCCTGAAATAAGTTTGCGTATCTCAGTTGAATATCGCCTGTGAGAAAAACATCAAATGGGGCCAACCCACAGCTTACGGCTTTATAATTCTCCTTTAGTTCTTTCAAATACATATCTCGTTATATCAAAGTTAACAAGTATCTGAAAATGTTGTTGATGAATATTATAGCATTCGAAATATCATCATCGAATGCACATCGACATTTTATCCTGCAATCAATCGATGAGCCTATTGTACTTGTTGCCCCCCACCCCGCCCCCACCCCCCACTGAACACCGATGTCGAAATAACAAAATATCCCATAACGTCACTAGGAACTTAACCAATTCAATCTTGTCAGCCAGAGCTCAATGAGCTCTGTCAAACAAGACTGAATATGTTACATTCCTATAAGAGTTTTGGCAAAATATTGCAGACATTTCGGTAATTTGACATTTATTTATTTATCTATCTATCTATTTATTGGGGTTTCAACGACACTTTTCACAGCCAGGGTCACCTGGTGTTGGATAGTTTTACGGGTGGAGGAAGCCTGAGTACCCTAAGAGAACCACCAAACAACGGCGAGTAACTGTAATACTTCCCAACATACTAACTCCAAACAAGCAAGGTTAGCATTGCTTGAAAACAAGTGCACATCGACGTGCAGTAGCCTTAGCATACAGCGTCAACGTGTCCCACGTGGGCAATCGGGATTACGTGTCTTCCCCAAGGACACCGAGTTCCCACATGGGCAATCGGGATTACGCGCCTTCCCCAAGGACATCGTGTTCCCACATGGGCAATCGGGATTACGTGCCTTCCCCAAGGACATCGTGTTCCCACGTGGGCAATCGGGATTACATGCCTTCCCCAAGGACACCGTGTTCCCACATGGGCAATCGGGATTACATGCCTTCTCCAAGGACACTGTGTTCCCACGTGGACAATCGGGATTACGTGCCTTCCCTAAGGACACCATGTTCCCACGTGAGCAATCGGGATTACGTGCCTTCCCCAAGGACACCGTGTCCCCACGTGGGCAATCGGGATTACGTGCCTTCCCCAAGGACACCGTGTTCCAACGTGGGCAATCGGGATTACGTGCCTTCCCCAGGGACATCGTGTTCCCACGTGGGCAATCGGGATTACGTGCCTTCCCCAAGGACATCGTGTTCCCACGTGGACAATCGGGATTATGTGTCTTACCCATGGACACTGTGTTCCCACGTGGACAATCGGGATTACGTGTCTTCCCCAAGGGCATTGTGTTCCCACGTAGGCAATCGGGATTATGTGCCTTCCCCACGGACACCGTGTTCCCAGGTGGACAATCGGGATTACGTGCCTTCCCTAAGGACACTGTGTTCCCACGTGGGCAATCGGGATTACATTATGTCCCAAAACTGTATTAATAATTTAAGATTTAATCCGTTAATGAGACTGAATTGTTAGATAAATGAATACTCATGATAATGTGCATGTGCTGTGATTTGCATCAGATTCTCGGTGGCATCCAAAAATGGGATCACAACTCGCCGGCAAAGCCGGCTCGTTGAGATCCCATTCTGGATACCACCTCGAATCTGACGCAACTGTTTTTATCACAGAGATTTGTCGCCATTTATTATTACAACTCTGTTGCAATAATAGTATTTGTGGAATTATTCGACGTTAAGGCCACTTTCAACGTCAAATGCAAAACCGCGTCCACAACGGGGGGAAAAAGTCAAGTTTAGTGAATTATTTATTACTGTCTTATCCATTTTGGACAATGTTCACACCAGATATTAGCAACTGTGAACTATTATATCCGGATGGAAGAACTGATCTGCCATACGAAATACGTCCTGTACCAACCTTCCATGGCAACATCGGCGATTTTGAAATCATTCAACAACTAACACTAGACTGTATGCGACATTCTCGACTTTACTGCAGCACGACGTATAGCTGCTTGTTCGGTATAATATTTATTTACTTTTTGGTGTTGAAGGTCATTTTCAGCACCTTTGGCTACATCATTACCACAATATAGGTATGAAGTTAAGTTTAGCCAATTGTTGAAACTTATGCTGACCACTTTACAGGCTTCCACCCCAGGCGTTGGTTTGGGGTTCCATTTTACCAGTAGAGCAGAACTTGTTTTCCGTAGTAAACAAACACTGCTCCGCTTTCAGGTGTGGGCTTGTTCGGTATAACAAATTGGTACTTTTTATTTATTGGTGCTTAAGGTATCAAATGACAGCACAGTGGTAAATCGTGACGTCAACATGGATATAAAGTCAAGCCCAGCCAATCATTTTATCCATGTTGCTCATTATAGAGAAGTTCCACCCAAGCATTGGTGACTGCGAAGCGGAATAATAAAGTGAAAAATCGCGACATCGACGCCGTAGCTGCGACGGGTGGTGCAATTTCACAAAATTCTAAGTTCATCAAGGGCCATAACTCCAAGACAAATATTTGGAACAACACATGCATTGAACAGTGGCTAGACATCAATCAGATACACTTACATGCCAAATATAAAGCCATTCCATCAAGTATTTCAAAAGTTATTGAGTTTTGAAACTCGTTGGTCACAGACCGACCGACCGACAGACAGACAGACAGACAGACCGACAGACAGACAGACAGACAGACAGACAGACAGACAGACAGACAGACAGACAGACAGACAGACAGACAGACAGACAGACAGACAGACAGACAGACAGACAGACAGACAGACAGACAGACAGACCGACATTGCCACTTATAGAGCTGCTAGTCGCAGCTAAAAAATAAAACGATTGTTATGTTGCGCGGGTGAGAAATGGATTGAATGCCCCAAGCCTCACCGGCATTTGGGTAACGACTGTTTAAAATCATATTATTTGGTACCCAGAAGAAATTACAGACATTAACTGGAACTTACTGCCGTTAAATACAGTAAATCCAATTAACGCAAATTTTAAGGTAACAACAGTTACATTTCACTGTGTAATCACCAATTCAGTCTTTTGAAAATGGGAGGCGCGTTGTATATACTGCTCGCTGACATTTGAAATGAAGAGTGCTGTTGTTGAGTTCCGGATTAATTTATGGTGTAATGTTCGCATTTTCGTGTACGCATTATATCATTTGGATTATTTCCCACAAATAGATTTTAACCCTTTGATACTTTCGTACGTCTTATGACGTACGAAATCAAACAGCGCCTTGATACCTTTGTACGTCTTATGAAATCAAACAGCGCCTTGATACTTTTGTACGTCTTATGACGTACGAAATCAAACAACGCCTTGATACTTTGTGGTCATTTGTTTTGTTGTTAGTTTTCGATTTTTCAAAGTTTTAACCTCAATTCCTACTTTCTGCCGAACAGTGCTCAGTGACAACCGTTGAGCCAAATGTTATCGCAGCTTATTTATTCATTTATTGGTGTTTAAGGTCACATACTTATGCACAATGGCTAATCGTGACCGTGACAGTTTTACGGGTGGAGGAAGCCGGAGTACCCGGAGAGAACCACCGAGCAACGACGAGCAGCTGTCAGCTCTCCAACATCGTAACTCTGAACTCTGCACCGCAGCACAGGCAGGGTTAGATTGGTTGAAGACATGCGCACCATCGACGTGCAGTACGCCTCAGTACACAGCGTCATCGTGCCCCCATGTAGGCAATCGGGGTGAAGTGTCTTGCCCAAGGACACAACGCGGTTGCGCAGGTGGGATTCGAACCGAGGACCTCTCGGCTTGCAGCCTGTACCTCTACCAACTGAGCCACCGCGCCCCCCATTTATCGCAGCTTAAAATACTAATATGAGCCTGCAGTCAAGACTTCTTAACTGGTTGAGTGCAAGAAGCCACTATCAGGTCTTTCCAAAAAAATGAGGATACCAGAGCAAAAGCCAACATTTCCCTTGCTTATACTTCATATTGCGTCAAACACAAATAATATTTTGTTTATATAAACTTGTTTTATTACAAATTATTGGAGAGTGCCTTTGGGCACTCTCCAATAATTTGTAATAAAACAAGCTTTGAATAACAAATTCAGACCACCAAAAATAATGTAGCCCTCAACCTGATAATCACTCATGTGAAATATATCTTGTTAATTGCACTCTCCGACGTTTGACGTCGCATTTTGAAAAACGTTGAAGACACTGAATTTCCAGCGACGTATGAACGTCAGAATAATTAAAATAACTAAAGTCTCAAAGGGTTCAGAGAAAACACATCATCTCAAAATTGTTATTTTATTTCTTTACTCCATTCCTAAACAGAAAATCAACGAAAGCACATGATATGGTTTTATAGAATTTTCTTGATTTTTTTTTCTACTGCACATTTTGGTTATTACGAGGCAGAAGCAACCGATTAAAGGTACACCAGTCGCTTGGTGGAACAGAGGCGCACTGTTGCCTACTCGCAAAATGTAAAATTGCACGTGTAATGGCTCGCCAGGGAGACAGCTCGCCTCAAAATCGAACGACTGCAAACATTGTACCAATAAAAGAGAGCTCATAATTAGGAGAATCTCTTTTTCAAAACGAGGCGCATGCTACTCATTCGGATCTCTCATTCCTGTTTTTGAAAAACAACACTGTTCACTTAGGTTAAACAATATTTATGTCATAAACTCAAAATGTAATATAAGTTACAAAATATGTGAATTCGGCAGTAAGCATGCAAGGTTATATTTAGCCGTTTCCACTTGGTGAGCACATTACAAGCAGACGAACATACATCAAGAGGATGGGAGAAACTCAATCGAAGAAATGATTTTGGAAATGAAGCTGTGTTTTGTCATGGATGGAATGATTATTGACCTTAACACACTAATATCACACGCTAAAAACTAAAGTGTTAAAAACTACACTTGAAGTGCTGTATTTAACACTTACTAAGTGCTGAACTAGCACTTTGTTCAAGCGTAGATATCCCAGAACTTGACAGGTGTTACGATAATACCATTTGACAAGTGTAATGTCGCGACACTTAAAAGGAAACAACACAGATGACGCGGATCAGGCTCGAACTCTCGAGCCTGATCCGCGTCATCTGCGTTGTGTCCTTTTAATTATGAACCCACCAAGCGCAAATCAAATTATGGACGATACTGGAAGAACCACCAATGCTAGACACATGGGAAGTGCCATCCATTCAAGTTTCAGATGTCTGACGATTGTAATGTCTAAGTGCTTAGAGCATTGCACTTTGAGTGTTCAAATCAAACCCTAAGAGTTAGAATGGGTTTAACACCTTGAAAGTGTCAGTTTTAACACTTTAGTTTTTTGTGTGCAGGCATCACCACTAATATCAGGTGTAATTACTCGTTATGAGTGTATATTGTCAATAATTGTGGATAGGTATTGAACTTTGAGAAACTATATAGAAGATTCTGTGATATTATCAGCTTTAACGTGGACAGAAGGACAATCCAGTAAGTGGAGAGAGAGTTACGATCTTGGTGGAAGAACGTGGACAGGAGGACAATCCAGGAAGTGTAGTGAGAGTTACGATCTTGGCGGAAGAACGTGGACAGGAGGACAATCCAGGAAGTGTAGTGAGAGTTACGATCTTGGTGGAAGAACGTGGACAGGAGGACAATCCAGTAAGTGTAGTGAGAGTTACTATCTTGGTGGAAGAACGTGGACAGGAGGACAATCCAGGAAGTGTAGTGAGAGTTACGATCTTGGTGGAAGAACGTGGACAGGAGGACAATCCAGGAAGTGTAGTGAGAGTTATGATCTTGGTGGAAGAACGTGGACATGAGGACAATCCAGTAAGTGTAGTGAGAGTTACGATCTTGATGGAAGAACGTGGACATGAGGACAATCCAGGAAGTGTAGTGAGAGTTATGATCTTGGTGGAAGAACGTGGACATGAGGACAATCCAGTAAGTGGAGTGAGAGTTATGATCTTGGTGGAAGAACGTGGACATGAGGGCAATCCAGTAAGTGGAGTGAGAGTTATGATCTTGGTGGAAGAACGTGGACTGGAGGACAATCCAGTAAGTGGAGTGAGAGTTACGATCTTGGTGGAAGAACGTGGACAGGAGGACAATCCAGTAAGTGTAGTGAGAGTTACGATCTTGGTGGAAGAACGTGGACAGGAGGACAATCCAGGAAGTGTAGTGAGAGTTACGATCTTGGTGGAATAAAGTGAACAGGAGGACAATCCAGTAAGTGTAGTGAGAGTTACGATCTTGGTGGAAGAACGTGGACAGGAGGACAATCCAGGAAGTGTAGTGAGAGTTACGATCTTGGTGGAAGAACGTGGACAGGAGGACAATCCAGGAAGTGTAGTGAGAGTTATGATCTTGGTGGAAGAACGTGGACATGAGGACAATCCAGTAAGTGTAGTGAGAGTTACGATCTTGATGGAAGAACGTGGACATGAGGACAATCCAGGAAGTGTAGTGAGAGTTATGATCTTGGTGGAAGAACGTGGACATGAGGACAATCCAGTAAGTGGAGTGAGAGTTATGATCTTGGTGGAAGAACGTGGACATGAGGGCAATCCAGTAAGTGGAGTGAGAGTTATGATCTTGGTGGAAGAACGTGGACTGGAGGACAATCCAGTAAGTGGAGTGAGAGTTACGATCTTGGTGGAAGAACGTGGACAGGAGGACAATCCAGTAAGTGTAGTGAGAGTTACGATCTTGGTGGAAGAACGTGGACAGGAGGACAATCCAGGAAGTGTAGTGAGAGTTACGATCTTGGTGGAATAAAGTGAACAGGAGGACAATCCAGTAAGTGTAGTGAGAGTTACGATCTTGGTGGAAGAACGTGGACAGGAGGACAATCCAGGAAGTGTAGTGAGAGTTACGATCTTGGTGGAAGAACGTGGACAGGAGGACAATCCAGGAAGTGTAGTGAGAGTTACGATCTTGGTGGAAGAACGTGAACAGGAGGACAATCCAGGAAGTGTAGTGAGAATTACGATCATGGTGGAAGAACGTGGACAGGAGGACAATCCAGTAAGTGGAGTGAGAGTTACGATCTTGGTGGAAGAACGTGGACAGGAGGACAATCCAGTAAGTGGAGTGAGAGTTACGATCTTGGTGGAAGAACGTGGACAGGAGGACAATCCAGTAAGTGTAGTGAGAGTTACGATCTTGGTGGAAGAACGTGGACATGAGGACAATCCAGTAAGTGGAGTGAGAGTTACGATCTTGGTGGAAGAACGTGGACAGGAGGACAATCCAGTAAGTGGAGTGAGAGTTACGATCTTGGTGGAAGAACGTGGACATGAGGACAATCCAGGAAGTGGAGTGAGAGTTATGATCTTGGTGAAAGAACGTGGACATGAGGACAATCCAGTAAGTGGAGTGAGAGTTATGATCTTGGTGGAAGAACGAATCTTTTCCTAGTGAGAATTAACCCTTTACCTAACGCAGACGATATCAAAATTTATTATTTTAAATATAATTTTTTAATTTTTTTCAAAAAAATTCAACAAAACCATATCATGTGACCCCGCGTTGGAACGAGCTTAACGAGCTCGTTCCAACGAGGGGTCACATGATATGGTTTTGCTGATATTTTTTTGCAAAATACTATTTTTTCAACTGCTGAATTTGCATATTACGCGGGCGGATGCGGCCGATTAGTTGGGTAAAGGGTTAACTGTTCAACTTGGTTGGAAACAAAACGGTTTTCCTCGGAAGTTAAAGTTTCTGATCCAAATACCAGCGCGTCCGAATCAAGACCACCAGGGAGCGGTCCAACAAATCCATAACGCTTATCCGCATAAAGGGGACAACAATTGATTAAGAAATGCTTGGTTGTTTCAAATGCTCCACAGAAGCAATTGGGAGAGGATTTCAAGTGATTGTCACGTAAGAGTGCATTCAGATTACTACAGTTAAGCTGCAGTCTACAGTGATAGATTTGTCCAAGATTTGGATTGTTGATAAAAAGATGGAGGGCGACACTTGTCCCGATTGAGGTACGCTTTGAAGTTACAAAGGTTTGGATCTTCTCTGATATGAGGGATGTCGTTCCACATTTTTGTTATTGATGGTATAAATGATGACTGGTAGTCCAGGGTGAGACACATTGGAACACGAAGGAAGCTTGTTACTCGTCCACAGGTTGTATTGTACAGAAGTAATAAAGGCTTCGGCTTTACCGGAGTTTTGTGTCAATATTTTATTCTGATAATTTATATTTCGAATTTTGTCATCCTTATTCCCAATGATAGAGTTTCCCTCAAGTCTTTAGGTTTCATTTTAGGATCATTCAGGATGTTTTGTATTTCCTCATTGTATCTTGCGTTCGTTTTCCTAATAGCTGAAACTACCTGGTTCCGTTTGGTTCTATATTTGTGCCATGATTCCAGTTTGCCGTTTCGCTTGGCAATGCAGTAAATACGTTTTCTCTGAGGAATTAGAAGACGCATTTCGCAATGCATTCACCTCGGTTTATTTCTCTTGACGGTTGTTATTAATTTGTCATAAATCTGTCCATTTCGAAAGATAAATTTTCTTGGACGAGTCTCTTCCTGTGGTAAACAAATTAATATTTCTAACAAAAAATCTGCACATGCACCAGGGATACCTTGTAAAAAAAGGCCAACGGCACACATGTGTTGTCCAAAAATACCCTGGTATGTCCGGCAATAGCCTGATATACCAGGGTATGTTTGAGACAATACCAAGGTGTACCGTTCTACAAACAGGTCTCACATCTAATGACTTAGCTGGAGGATTCTACGTGCTCTGTGTGAGTCCTGTGGCTTTCGGTGCAAGGAAAGATCCGGAAACTAATTTTTTAGTGCGATATTTGAGCTTATCGAATCGACCTTGGCATACAAAAACAGTTCAAGAGGCAATAAAACTTTAAAATGATTAATAATTGATCACTGCACTGATGTAAAAAACTTCTATAAAGGTTAATATGTCTATTAAGGCACATTTTGAGTAATGCATCATTTTTATTCATAGAGTTAAATTTCTAAATACTTTTCTAACCTTTATTACCCCCAAGTATTACATATTGGTATGATAATTGTCTGAACATTCGGTTTTCTTTCTATGTGGAATAATCAACATTTCATACGCAATGTGCCTTAATTAAATATATTTTTATTCATAGCCTTCTCGTAAAAAATACTCGGTAACCCCCACGTTACACAGAGACGTACCAAGTGTGATAGAATATGAAATAAGCGATCAGAAAGTTCGTATAGAGTGTACAAAATCAACGAGTAGATAATTAATCTTATTAAGTGACGGAGTTCCATATTTGGGCTTTTTTCTGAAGTGCACCTTAATGGCTTCATATCACGTGGGTGTGGTTCGTGTTAATTTTCCACTAAAAATATTTCGTCTGTACATATTTGTGTTGTTACAATTTATGGGAGAGTGCCCCTAGGCACTCTCCCATAAATTGTAACAATGAAACCAGACGTGAATAAATTTTGATGAGCAAAAATAATTTAGCGCTCTACCGATTTATTTATTTATTTATTGGTGTTTAAGGACATATACTTATGCACAATGGCTAATCATGCTCGTGACAGTTTTACGGGTGGAGGAAGTCGGAGTACCCTGAGAGAACCACCGAGCAACGACGACCAGCTGTCAGCTCTCGAAATCGTAACTCTGAACTCTGCGCCACGGCACAGGCATGGTTAGATTGGTTGAAGACATGCGCACCATCGACGTGCAGTACGCCTCGGTACACAGCGTCATCGTGCCCCCATGTAGGCAATCGGGGTTAAGTGCCTTGCCCAAGGACACAACGCGAGGGTGCGAATCAGTCGCTGAAATGGTCACCCATCCAACAACTAACCGCACTCGACGTTGCTTAACTTCGGTGATCTGACGAGAACCGGTTACCGCGACGTCACCGCGCCCCCGCTCTACCGATTTACGCTACAGGTTTGTTTACCAAGAAATAAAAGCGAAATTCATCCAAAATCCAGCCACCCAATAACTCGGCCACCCAGAGATCCCATCCATCCTCCCACCACCCGGGGTTACGGCATGTGCGTGTTTTTGCGCATGTTTTCGATTGGTGTGGGGCATGGGATGAAATGAAACCAAAAATGTCTAGACAAAAACGCGAAATTGAACTTGATCTGATGAAAATGCAAATATTATATAAATAAGGTTCAATGAATATGCATTATGCTTTGGTAAGAAGTGTAACAGTGCGGTAGAGATAGGATGGGAGTCGTTGACAATGGATTTCGGAGAGGTAAAACATGTATATAGTTAAAACTAGAAGTTCGGTCACGAATAGTGCGCTTATCTAGGCTTAATTGCGCGTTTGGAATTGCGCGCAATTGCCATATCGAACGGCATCCAAAGCACGGCAGGTTCTATTGGTTACTCATGGCAAACACATGCAATGTTTCTGCCAATGGACCTCCGGGTTACCCGGAGGTCCATTGGCTGAAACATTGCTTGTGCACAAGCCATATGTACAGAATTTGATAGCTTTACTTGGGCCATAACGCGAATGTTTACCGCGCATATCAACGTGCTATTTGTGCGCATTTCATGACAGGACTTCCAGTTTTAACTGTATTGTCACGTTGGACGAATTTTGCATTGACGTTTGTGATGTGATGTGCATTTATTTATTTATTGGGGTTTAACAACACTTTGAGCAGCCAGGGTTGCCTCGTGTCGGACATATTCACGGATGGAGGAAGCGAGAGTACTCAGAGAGAACCACCGAACAATGGCGAGCAACTATCAGATTCCTCAACGTACTATCTCCACACAAGCAGTGTTAGCATTGGTTTTGAATACAAGTGCACCGTCGACGTGCAAGTACGCCTTAGTACACAGCGCCACCGTGCCCCAAGCGGGCAATCGGGATGAAGCGCCTTGCCAAAGCACATAACGAAGTTACCCCTGCCTGGCGGGGATCCAACAATGATGCTTTCGGTTTGTAGTCCAATGCCATACTACTGATCCACGGCTCTTTATATGACGTGATGTGCAGATAGAGCTTATTGGGAGAAGTGTTTCAATGATGTAACTGTGTGATGAAAGAACTCCTTTTCTTTTGTTATCTTGAAAAAAAAAAACAATCTACGTCTGGTCACAAACATGTATTGATCTTAGTCTGAGATTCGCGACTTCATGGTTTTTGACAGTTTTAATTTTCCACGTTCAAGTTTGTTCCAGTAAGTAAACGATGTACTGTTGTTGAGGATTTAATAGAAGAAACTTTTGGATGTGTGCATAAATTTAGAGACGTCTATGAGACAATAATTATAAACATTGCTTGTGGGATAAATAATTTACAAAGTTTTCTAGACTTGGACATGGCAAAGATTTGAAGTTAGATTTTGTTATCCCTATATCCCGATAAATTCTGTCTTTTTATTTGTCAAAATGCCTTTGACAAATAGCCATGGCAAATGATGCACCAAACATCCAATGTATATGAGAGCGTGCAACAACCAGGGTAAAAGCGCACGTGAAACATCGGGGGTATATGGTTTAAACGAAAGCCGTCCGCTTTTGCTCTCGTTGAAATAAAAATCAAACCAAAAAAAAACCCCGAAAATAGTCGCAAATATCATCAGATTTCCGACAATTCAATCATGACAAAAAGGAAGAGCAAATAATTCGTCCCCTAAGAAGTACCAATGTGTTCTATGTGCCAATAGGCACATATAACACATTGGAACTCAGGGGACGATGATATGTCAACACAATACTGTTTACTCGTGCCCTTAACGACCTAAAGGATATAACTCTATCTGTTGTCTTCTGCGATTATAAAAACAAAATAATTATCACGAATTTGGTCCAAGTGATTGTGGAGCTGAGAAATGCGTCCACAAATTTATTTCCACTAAGTTCTATTGTGTTTCAAACGGGACAAAAACGTTATCTCCGCCAACATGTATGGTATATCTAATTATCAGTCATCTAATTATATGGTCATTAGTGGCGATAATCTCCTATTCTTTCGGAGCGCACGTGTAATGTCTGTGTTATATGCACTCCCCCAATTTTTGACAAGGTACTATCAGAAATGACAACATATACGGAAAATGCGAGACTTTCAAAGAAACTTGAAATAATTTGAAAGAGAATTTTAAATTAAGACAGATCTGTAGCGGCCAAGTTTAACAGAAGCAATTAAAATGGGAATTAATGTCCTCACGGTCGAATAATTGTAGGGGGCTTCTCGGAAATTTCATTCCAGTCTCAAGGTGGGTAATACCGTGGGTCGTAGCCGAGAAGCTGGAGATGTCCCATGTTATAGGTTAGAGGAGGTGTCGCATGGGTGCGAAAGTATACGCACGGTGTAATGCAAGGGAGCCACAAAGCTCATATTTATAGTTGGAACAGTCACGGGCCAGGTCAGTGAACATATAAGAGTGTAGGACCAGAATAAGGAAGTACGAGCTCCGGGAGCTTAGAAGTATTGGTATTTAGATGGACGGTATTACCTGTTATAGAAGGCAAGCCATTCATAGATAGAATGGGCTTTGCCTGTATGAACATTAGTCAGAAGTAACTAGAGAGAAGTAGTTAATCCTCGATGTAGCGGTTGTTGGAGGAAAGGCGCCCAGTAAAGTGACAATATGTTAGTGGCCGTGCGACGACAGTGGGAGAGTGACATTTCGTTACATGTTAGAGTAAAGGCGTCCATTAAAGTGACATTAGTGTAGTGGCCATGCGATGGTGGTGATATAGTGAAGTTATATGAAATGGTGACCAGAGTCCAAAGACTGAGCCGAGAGGACCAACATCAGCGACAAAGAAGTAACCAGTCACAACAGAGAACGCTGGCCCGGAAGAGACTCAAAACCTGTGTGGGTGGGGTGTGACTGACATTTTGTTTCCTTCTTCATTGGAGTTCATGTAAGTCACAAGTTACTGTATTTTTTCTATATGTATTAAAGTTGTTATATTGAGTGAACTCCTGTTGAGTGTGCTTTTCGATGGAAAGTCATTGACCCCTTCAGGATAAGAAGCACCCCTACAAAAACGAAACTGTTGTGTTCGACACGGTGAAACAGACGTTCACGCACGAATTCAGGTGACACTCCTGGTGTCTGGGCTGAAGATGCGGCGTGAATTTAAATCTCGCCGCAACGACCACGTCCGTTTTCCTTTATCCGTGCCCACACAGAATATATAAGAATAGCACATACAAGTACTGTTACCAAATATTCTTCTATACCAGTAATATTTGATGCACAGCGGTGATTCCTTTTTGGTGATCATCTGGTATATTTACGACCTATAACTTACACAATTGGGGTCGTCATTGTGGGATATTAAAGCTGGCATAAAATGAATGCCTTTGTTATTTAAGTAGTTACGAATTTTATTAAAAAGAAAACGCAGAGAAAATACCCGATTATTCCAGTATGTTTCGTCTTCTTAATACATTATTAAATGTTTAGAGAGTGTCAAGGTGCTATGAATTTAGATTTTGTTGTTTAAAAGTGTACAGTACGTGGAGAGTGGATTGTAACTAAATCACCCGTTGAGTGGAGTTATCACCCAAGCTATAAATTTCAAATTTTGTACACATCGGCAAAAAACACAAGCAATGTTTCAGCCAATGGACCTCCGGGTTTAACCCGGAGGTCCATTGGCTGAAACTTTGCTTGTGCTGGTTATACTTTGCCACAAATTTGCAGTTATTGCTTGGGTGGAATATCCACTCTGCGGGTGATTTAGTGATAATACACTCTCCACGTACTGTATATAATTTTGATAATCTCTCTCACGTGGGCTAGAAACGTAAATGCAGGAATATGCCGGACCCAGAAAAACCGATTTGTGAAGTAAGTCATAGTGTATCTTAATAGAAATAAATCATATAATCGTGATAACTTTATTGGAGAGGAATCTCAATTGGCATCTGTAACTCCAATTAGCGCTTATCTGGTCTGAAACAACGATCTTGCTAAACAAGTTTCAAACAAAAGACACTCGTTTAGCCAACCAAGGTAATCGGTCATCGAATTATATGGTCATTAGTGGCGATTATTTCCCAAGTAACGCACGTGATACGCCTTTTAGCGTCTTTAATGATAAGGGAGGGAGCGCGGTGGCTCCGTTGGTAGAGGTGCAGGCTGCAAGCCGAGAGGTCCTCGGTTCGAATCCCACCTGCGGCAACCGCGTTGTGTCCTTGGGCAAGACACTTCATCTCCATTGCCCGCGTGGGGGCACGATGACGCCGTGTTCTAATGCGTACTGCTCGTCGATGGTACGCATGTCTTCAACCAATCTAACCCTGCCTGTGCTGCAGTGCGGAGTTACGATGTTGGGGAGCTGGCAGCTGCTCGTCGTTGCTCGGTGGTTCTCTCCGGGTACTCCGACTTCCTCCACCCGTAAAACTGTCACGGTCATGCTTAGCCATTGTGCATAAATGTGACCTTAAACGTCAATAAATAAAATAAATAATGATAAGGGACTGTCTGAAATGTTAAGGTATAGGAAACATAAAAGAATTTAAAAGAGAATTTTAAATTAAGACAGTTCAAGAGAAGCAATTATGATGGGAATTAATGTCCTTGCGATCGAATAAGAGTCGGGAGTATTCTCAAAAATGTCATTCCAGTCTAACGGCGTTTAAGACTGTGGGTGGTAGGCGAGGAGCTGGGGATGCCCCATGCTATAGGTTAGAGGAGGTGCAAAAGTATAGGCACGTTGTAATGTAAGGTGGGCCACGGAGCTCATATTTAGAATAGGAACAGTCGCGGGCCAAGTCGGTGGGCATAGGTGAGTGTAGGATCAGAAATAGTAAGTACGAGCTCGGGAGGTCGCGAATAGTTGCATTCAGGTTAACGGTATTAGCTGCTGTGGGAGGCAAGCTACAGGTAGGCAGAGTAGGCTTTGTCTGTATGAACATTATTCTGAAATAAATGGTGGGGAGCAATTAACCCTATACGTGGTGGATGCTTGTGTGAAAAGCGACCAGTCAAGTGCCGATATATTAGTGGCCATATGACGGCAGTGGTAGTGTGACATTCCGTCACATATTAGAGCAAAGGCGTCCGGTCAGGTGACAATACGTTAGTGACCGTGCAACGAAAATGGTACAGTGACATGACGTCACATGTTATAGCAAAGGCGTGCGGTAAAGTGGCAATACGTTAGTGACCGTACGACGGTAGAGTGACATTCCACCACATGTTAAAGCAAATGCGTCAGGTAAAGCGACAATACGTTAGTGGCTGTGCGACGGCCGTGAACGAGAGAAGCTTCAGTTGTACGTTAGTGAAAAGTCGACTAGAGTCCAAACACCAGCGACAACGTAGAAGAAATCAGAGACAAGAGAGAACGCGGGCCCACAAGTGACTCAAAAACTATGTGGATGGGGTGTGATTGACGTTTGTGTTATATTTATTGGATTTTATGAAAGTTACAAATTACTATATTTTTCTGTATGCATGAAAATTGTTAATTTCAGTGAATCCTGTTGATTTATGCTTTTTTAGAAAAAGTCATTGACCCCTTCAGGATAAGAACCGCCCCCAACATAAACCAAACAGGCGGGTTCGTCACAGTGAGACATGCGTTCACGCACGGATTCTGGTGACACTCCTGGTGTCTGGGCTGAATACGCGGCGTGAAGCTATTTCTCCTAGCAACGATAACACCCGGTTTTCGACGGAGACGGCGAACACCAGACCGGCTCTTGACAGGTTTCGTTACAAAGATGTTTCAACAAATAAGGAATCTATTGTATATTCATTGCATAATTCTTCTGTACGTGACCTGGAGAGAGTCAATTATAACTATAAGACAACTATAAGACAATTTGCGTAACATGACTTTATCAGTCTACCGAATGAATTACATGACAATGTATTAAGTATAAACAGTGTTTAGGTGTACTGCCACGGGGTCACATATCATAATCCTAAGTCTGAGCTTCTAATTAAAATGCTAGAAATTATTCTCCTTTCTCGATAATAAATGCTACAGACAGCATCAGCTTGCCAGACGCAATTAGAAAATCAAATTACCTTCACCATAGAGTTGTAATTCTTTCCGTTTATGAGTCAAAGACAACAGCTAATTTTAATTATACGAAAGTCACTTCTATAACGAGTGCGAGGTTTCGTCTCTGGAGTATTGTTCCGCATGGAAATATTTGACACATTCCTCCTGCCATGTGATCGCCTGTCCTTTGCATTACAGTACGTGGAGAGTGTATTATCACTAAATCACCCGCAGAGTGGAGATTCCACCCAAGCAATAATTGCAAATTTGTCGCAAAGCCTGACCAGCACAAGCAAAGTTTCAACCAATGGACCTCCGGGTTAAACCCGGAGGTCCATTGGCTGAAACATTGCTTGTGTTTTTTGTCGATATGTACAAAATTTGAAAGTTATAGCTCGGGTGATAACTCCACCCCGCGTGCGATTTAATTACAATCCACTCTCCACGTACTGTAAGTTGGAGTAAATTTATGTATCAGAGCACAGCATGTGAGGACTAAATATACAGATGAAAAATTAGGTAATACCAGGCTATGGTAGAAAGTCACCAACAAGGCAAAACATGGAAATGTAGTGTATTGTGACGAAGATAGGCGTGCCCAACTTCATCAACAATCTCTCCTTTTGAAAACCGATAGAAGCCACAGGTTTCTATGACGACTATCATCCAATAGTCCCCAAGATTACAACAGTCTTAAGTCCCCAAATACAGAAATGAGTCGCGGAGTCGTATGTGCACACTAAAAACTAAAGTGTCAAAACTGACATTTTCAAGGTGTTAAACCCATTCTAACTCTTAAGGTTTGATTTTAACACTCAAAGTGCAATGCTTTAAGCACTTAGACATTACAATCGTCAGACATCTGAAACTTGAATGGATGGCACTTCCCATGTGTCTAGCATTTGTGGCTCTTCCAGAATCGTCCATGGGACATAGGACATTCTAGCACTCAGGCGATGTACAGTAGAGGCAAATCATAGGACAGATAGTTCAAGACAAGATGGAAGCCGATATTTATTTATTTATTTATTGGGGATAATGTCACATACTTATGCACAATGGTTAATCGTGACTGTGATAGTTTTACGGGTGGAGGAAGCCGGAGGGAACCACCGAGCATCGACGAGCAACTGTCAACTCCTCAACATTCTAACTCTGTTCAAGCTCCGCTCAAGCAGGGTTACAGCGGTTGAAAACATGAGCACCATTGACGTGAAGTACGCCTTAGTACACGGCGTCATCGTGCCCCCATGTAGGCAACCGGGATAAAGTGCCTTGCCCAAGGATACAATGTGGGTCGTCCCGGCAGGGGACCAAACTCGGGACCTCTCGGGAAGCAGAAGATTCTAAAATAATCCGAATAGAAGGTAGAAACCGAGGATTTGGGGAAAATTCGAGCCAAATAAATAGTTGTCGGGTCTATTTCGGTAATTCTACGGAAGAATCCGAACCAATAAAATTACTCCTGTACACAGGAACACACCATCAGAAATACACCCGTCCTATTGTGGGCTACTGGTTCACAAGGCAGCCACGTGCTACCAGAGCAACCAAGATGGCCTCCAGTATACAAAATAGACGATGGAAACACGTTCAGCCTAACAACACGCGATGCGCATGCGCACTGATACCACCACGTATCACTATGGAGATGACTCACAAGATGGCCGGTCACGTGGGCTACCATAACAACCAAACATGATGTAACTAGGTCACGTGATGATGACGTCACTTCCGAGGTCCGGTCAACCGGGCTCGTTTCACCCCTCTCCTACTACTCACACCAGGGTTCCAAGTTGGCTCCGTGAGCTGTGCATCATACCTTCGGACAGATCTTCGTACTCGCCATTCTTCAACTTCTACGTCCATAAACAATTGAACATTTACCTGCAACCAGAAGGCTTCATTTGAAAGCACGACTCATTTTCTTTTTCTGGGAGGAGAAGGACCACCGCACCTCCCCCTAAAACTTCTTTTGCTTGCTACTGCCTTAGAACTTCATGTCCCCTACTTGTTCCTCCCTCCACCACCCCCATCAAATATGCAATAGACTCGATATACAGAATGAGAGACACAAACAGGCAGACAGCGTTGTCGAATAGACTGGCATCCACACAAAAAAATCATACATTAATTGGTATTTGTCATTAGGTCACATGACTGTTTTGATCGGATCAATTTTCCTAACAAAACGATAAAAAACAATTTATAACCTCTAAATTCTCCTTCGCCAAAAGTTTGACGTGCGCCCACTGAACAGATGGCAAAGAAATAGCGCATTCAATCACAAAAGTCAAAGATGGGGTTTCCAGTTTCAAATGTGATACTCGTTTCATCATTTGTAAAACAAACTTCTGGGATTTTTTAATTATCCGAGGTATAATGTGATCAGAGTGGGCGCATAAAACGTGTATCGACACGAGCACGAATTGACGCATGGCGTGAGCAGCTATCTTTTAATTAAATTAAATTATCGTTGTGTATTATATTTCGGAATGTTGTTCATAGTTACAGTTAAAACTAGAAGTCCTGTCATGAAATGCGCACAAATAGCACGTCGATCTGCGCATTAGTAAGGCTATCAAATTCTGTACATATGGCCTGTACACAAGCAATGTTTCAGCCAATGGACCTCCGGGTAACCCGGAGGTCCATTGGCAGAAACATTGTCTGTGTTTACTATGAGTAACCAGGAGAACCTGCCGTGCTTTGGATGCCATTCGATATGGCAATTGCGCGCAATTATAACGGGCAATTAAGCCTAGATAATCGCGCAATTCGTGACAGGACTTCTAGTTTTAACTGTAATCCTTGACCAAAAAGTGGTTTCGCCTGCACTTCAGACGAGTTAGCAAATTATGAAGTGTTTGTTGCTCAGGTTGTAGCATCCAGTCATATTCTCAGAACAAGAATGAAATTAATGTTTGCAAAGGTGATAGCTTAAAGTTGCGGTTTTCTCGTTTAAAAGTGTATATAATTTTGATATTTTTTCTCACGCGGTCTAAAAGCGTAAATGAAGGTATGTGTCGATTTGTCACTTAAACAGACCGGCAATTATTCATGCGCTGCTGATTAGGAATGAAATTTAATGGCCATAAAGTGCGCATTTACTGAACGCCATATGAGCGGTCTGAAAAAAGATTAAAAGGAAGAGAGACCAGTCTTCTTCAGTCATTATCTACAGTACGTGTAGAGTGTATTATCACTACATCACCCACAGAGTGGAGATTCCACCCAAGCAATAATTGCAAATTTGTTGCAAAGAGTTACAAGCACAGGCAAAGTTTCAACCAATGGACCTCCGGGTTAAACCCGGAGGTCCATTAATTGAAACATTGCTTGTGTTTTTTGTCCATAGGTATAAGATTTGAAAGCTATAGTTTGGGTGATAACTCCACTCCGCCGGTGATTTAGTTACAATCCACTCTCCACGTACTGTATGCATCTATCTACACATTCTAAACACACACCCATATTATGCATCTGGTCTGTCATGAATGTCAACATATACCCAAAATGCGAGACCATCAAAGGAACTTGAATGCAAATATTAAATTAAGATAGATCTAAGCGACCAAGTTCAAGAGAAGCAATTAAAATGAGAATTAATGTCCTGGCTGTCGAAATAAAAATCGGGGGATTTCTCGAAAATTTCATTCCAGACGTGTTAGACTGTGTGTCGCAGGCGAGGGAGGAGCTGGGGATGTCCCACGTTATAGGTTAGAGGAGGTGTCGCATCGGTGCGAAAGTAAAAGCACGTTGTGATGTAGGGGAGTCACAGAGCTAATATTTAGACTAGGAACAGTCGCGGGCCAAGTTGGTGGCCACATATCAGTGTTGGATCATTTGCATTTAGGTAAACGGTATTACCTGTCGTAGAAGGCAAGCCGTACGCAGACAGGTAAGCTTTGCCTGTATTTATTTATTTCTTATTTATTTATTGGTGTTTAAGGTCACATACTTTTGCACAATGGCTAATCGTGAACGTGACAGTTTTACGGGTGGAGGAAGCCGGTGTACCCGGAGAGAACCACCGAGCATCGACGAGCAACTGTCAGCGCATCAATATTCTAACTCTGTTCAAGCTCCGCTAAAGCAGGGTTACAGCGGTTGAAGACATGTGCACCATCGACGTGCAGTACGTCTTAGTTCACGGCGTCATCGTGCCCCTATGTAGGCAACCGGAATAAAGTGCCTTGCCTAAGGAGACAACGCGGGTCGTCCCGGGCGGGGATCGAACTCGGAACCTCTAGCATAGAAGTCCAACAGTCGACCACTGAGCCACCGCGCTCCCTTTGCCCGTATGAACATTATTCCGAGATAAACGGGGGGAGCATTTAACCCTATTGGTGGCGATTGCTTGAGTGAAAGGCGTCCAGTAAAGTGAGAATACGTTAGTGGCCGTGCGTCGGAAGTGGTCGAGTGACATTCCGTCACCAAGTTAGAGCAAAGATGTCCGGTAAAGTGACAATACGTTAGTGACCGTTCAACAGCAGTGAAAGACTGAAGCGAAAAGGCGACCAAAGTCCAAACACCAGCCTCATGGAAGGGAAACCAGCGACAACGGAGAATGCGGGCCCGCAAGATATTCAAAAACTGTGTGGATGGGATGTGATTGACGTTTTTTTTTTTTTATTTATTGGATTCCATGAACGTCACAAGCTACTATATATATTTTTTTTTTATATGCATTAAAATTGTTGTTTTCAGTAATTCATGTTTTGGGGGGAAAAGTCATTGACCTCTTCAGTATAAGAACCACCCCAACAAAAACGAAACGGGCGGGTTCGTCACGGTGAGGCATACGTTCACGCACGGATTCAGGCGACACAAACTTGAGTTTTGGCTGAATACGCGGCGTCAATCTATTTCCCCCAGCAGCGACAAAGCCCGATATCCGACAGTGTGACTGGGCAGGAATTAAATAGATACCGGAGACATTCTATCGATCAGACATGAAAAGTGAGCAATTTTCTGAAGAGATAGTTATTTATTGCTAAATGAAGGATATGTGAAGTAGATGCTTCTAATTTCACTTACCATAAAAAAGAGATGTCCGTTGTTTTTGTTTATTAAAAGTAAACAAAGGACACTTGGCTTTATTTTTTACTGATGTCATAGTGTTTTGTTAACCCTTTACCCAACGTAACGGCCAAAAAGGCCAGCGCTATTCTCAAAAAACGCCAATTAATTTTCAGTATTTTTTGTCTCAAAAACATAGGTTATGACCCCTCGTTGGAACGAGCTCATCCAGCTCGTTCCAATGAGGGGTCATAACCTATGTTTTTGAGACAAAAAAATGAAAAAAAAAAATTTATTCAAGAATTTTGTTTGCAAGTGTCGTCTGCTTTTCGTGTTAAGTAAAGGGTTAACAATTTATTTATTTAACGACACTTTCAACAGACACGGTCACCTCGTGTCGGACAGTTTTGCGACTGGAAGAAGGAGAGCCCGAAGAGAACCACCGTGGAAGAAGGAGAGCCCGAAGAGAACCACCGAGCAACGGCAAGAAAATATCAGTCTCCGCAACGTACTAACTACGCACAAGCATGGTTAGCATTGGATGAAGGCATGTGCACCAGTGACGTGCAGTAGGTCATGGTACACAGCGCCACCGTGCTCCCACGTGGGCAATCGGGATTAAGTGCCTTGCCCAAGGACAAGGCGCAGTTACCGCTGGTAAGTATCGATCAATGGATTTCTGGTTTGGAATCCAACACTCCAACCGCTGAGCCGCCGTGCTCACTTCCCTGGGGAAGACTCTTGACCTTCCCTTGTGTGGGATACATTCTCCTGGACCAACACGAGGTCAATGAAGTGGAGAAAAAATATTTTTCGGCTGCCACTAAAATGAAGTGGAAAGAATAAAATATTTTCTGCTGCCCAGTAGCCTAAAATTATTTTGCCCCTCCACACCTCATTTAGTCTGGCTACGCTCCAGTTTGAAACACAGTTGAATAAATTTATTTATTTATTGGTGTTTAAGGTCATATACTTATGCACAATGGCTAATCATGACCATGACAGTTTTACAGGTGGAGGAAGCCGGAGTACCCGGAGAGAACCACCGAGCAACGACGAGCAGCTGCCAGCTCTCCAACATCGTAACTCTGAACTCTGTGCCGCGGCACAGGCAGGGTTAGATTGGTTGAAGACATGCGCACCATCGACGTGCAGTACGCCTTAGTACACAGCGTTATCGTGCCTCCATGTAGGCAATCGGGGTTAATTGCCTTGCCCACGGACACAACGCGGGAGTGCGACTCAGTCGCTGAAATGGTCACCTACCCAACTACTGACCGGCCTGGACATTGCTTAACTTCGGTGATCTGACGAGAACCGGTTACCGCGACTCCACCGCGCCCCTGTTGAATAAATAACTTTGAAGAAAGCACTGAGAAGGTGTTTTGCAGAAATAATGAGTTCAGAGGCACAGGATATGCTCTATCACGCGTTTGTGACCGGAAGCAAAGATGAAGAAGCCATACTGCGTGAACAGCAATTCCACGGTCCATTATCTAGCATTATATGGCGGTAAAGCATTTCTAATGTTTCAAACAATTATGCGTCGCGTTTCAAGTGAAGGTCTGTCTCAAAGTTTACGCCACGCGTGTTTTCACGGGAGTCAGTCTTACTCCAGAGACAGTTCCCCAATGTCACACCAATGGAGTTTCAGACTTGTTGAGAACAACGAGGCGAGGAGACAAACAATTTACCAGTCGACTAATGACAAAGTAAATGGCAATAAATACTTTTAATACGTCATCGAAAGCTCATTATACTGACAACCAGGTTACCAAGTATTGACTAAAACTGCTTCATATATTTGTTAATTGTTATACCAGACAGATAAAAGTGACACACACTACATTGAAGCCAACTGAAGCAAAGACCGCAGCCATTTAATCACAAATTGACCATTAATATTTGCACAGGCAAAATTAACATTTGTAACATTACAGAACGTGGAGAGTGGATTGTAACTAAATCACCCGTGGAGTGGAGTTATCACCCAAGCTATAACTTTCAAATTTTGTACATATCGACAAAAAACACAAGCAATGTTTCAGCCAATGGACCTCCGGTTTTAACCCGGAGGTCCATTGGCTGAAACTTTGCTGGTGCTGGTTATGCCTTGCAACAAATTTGCAATTATTCCTCGGGTGGAATCTCCGCTCTGCGGGTGATTTAGTGATAATACACTCTCCACATACTGTATATTGACATTGTTTACATGTTTTCAAGTTTTAGTTTGAGTATTGAACTAATATCGAGAATGTTTTCTAATTGGAGTAATGGATCGACGAATCGTAATTCAAACCCTCCCAAACAAGTACATACGATCTCACAAAGTTGATAGCAGGTTTCTCCAAACAATCCAAAACGAACACGAAAGAAGACAACACTCGCATACAAAGTTTCGAACTCAAAATGTGTATTGTGTGTGTGAAATACTTATCGCATGACCAATCGTTCGAACAAGATCAACAATATCTTTGCACTGCAGGGGCATATATACACCTGGAACTTAATTTAGCACCCCCTGCTTTTTTCGCAGTTGTATTAATAGAACAGTCATTACTTTCATGCTATCTTTCAGATGGCCAAAAGTGATTGTTTGTGGACAGAATGGTCTATTGACAAATTAAAGACAACGCATTGCTGAAAATATGCAGTATTTTAATAGCGCTAATTACACATATCTGTCACTAATTGTTTTGATGGAAAAATGTTCTCGCGACAAGTATGGAACAGTCCATGATGAAACAATGCCGGTAATTACTGACAAAAAAAATGTAACTTGTGATCTCCTGAACACAATAGCAGTGTCAGTAGCGAGTGTATCCACCACATGCCCGGATGACAGCCGGAACCCTCATGCTACCAGTGAGCTTTCTGATATGACACTTTGGCAACTACTGCCACTCCTCATGCAATTCAGCTTCCAAATCGGCCAAATTCTGTACAGGCGGATCCCTTGCTTGCACACGACGTCCAAGAAAGTCCCAGATGTGTTCTAAAAGATTCAAATCGGGGCTCATTGCAGGCCAAGGTAGCGTTGTAATAGCGTTTTTCTGGACGAATGCTCTCACAGCATGGGGACGATGTGGCATTGTTTTATTCATGAATAGTGGGGCGGGCGAGTAGCCAACGGGAGGTTGTCAAAATGAGGCAACACAGCCGGATTGAGAATGTTCCAGATGCCCTGAAGACATTGAGATTTCCACGTACAATCACCATACCAAGCTTACAATCATGAGAGAGGCATCCACAGATCATTACTAATCCTCCACAGAAAGGAACAGTAGGTCTGATGTTCCTGGGCACGTAAACAGTATTTGTATGCCTCCACACTCTCAATGCGACCATCTGACGTGAAACAGGAATCTACTCTCGTACGACCAATGTACGCTCCTCCAGGTCGTCTTTTATGCTGATCGGACAGAGATGGACGCTTGATGACCCTTCTGGACCTCATACCCAGCGTTTTGAGACGGCTTCCGATAGTTCTGTTGTACAAACGCCTGTTGGGGAGCCAAAGGTGTTTAAAAACCCCTTTGAAGCAAAGGGTTCACGCCTACGCGGCATGCCAGACTCCGATCTTCCAGAAGAGAGGTCTTTTCGGGTTGCACAGGCCTTAACATCGCTGGTTTGTTGATGTTTTCGGACAAGTCTGCTGATGACAGCATGCATATAGCCAAGTTGCCTTCCATTAGCTTTGAATGACATGCATGCTGCGTGCATGCGAACGATTTGCCATCTCAGTGAGCCTCTGACAGTCTCCTCCTTGCCATGTCAACATTTATTGATAAAAGATGTGTCAAATTTTATTGTTTTATACCCAGATATTGCATGTGAATGATTGTGGTTTTCGTGACATTCGTAGGACGCATGCGTCACATGGACGAGGGGATGTGTTTGGGGTAAGCTATCAACCAGAAACGTCATGTTTCACTAGCTGACATGTACGGCAAGACATAGCAATCAGTAAAACATAATCAGTAACAGCAACTTCACTGTCATGAAACATTTCAGGGGTTGCTTAATGAAGTTCCAGGTGTATATTAAGTTTTGAGGTGAAACCTGGGACACATTAAATTTGAAACAGTGATTCAAGTTTTTCAAGTTTGTGAACAGCTCTGATTGATAATGACGGTTGTCATAATTGATGTTTATATATATATATATATAGAGAGAGAGAGAGAGAGATCCGGATACGAGGCATATTCAGGCATCAGTATACCTTCTTTTGTTTATCTTTGTGCATTCTGCTTGGAAGTCGTAGTTCCTGTGGCGAGTGGTCCATCTAGTGTCTTCTCAGGTTGGCTTTTCTGTGCAAAGTTTTGGGACATCGATAGATTCCGGATCTTCGGGTAGTGTTCTTTCGTCGATAAAGATTATATTTCTGTGTGAAACGTCTCTGGCACTCTTCATAAGTGTGGGGTGAACACGTTGCTGATCTAAAATGATGAAGTTGTGGAGGTATCCTCCCTTTTGTACCTTTCGAAACAGGTTGACCAGATATCTTTTAAAGAGAAACTCCAAAAGGTATCCTCAAAGGGTATCCCCAAATGATACATTGGCGTGACATATATATCCTCAAATAACCAGATGAGTCGTAGAGTCGTATGTGGAGTCACTCGATCAACAATTGCTCTATGAGATTCGAGTCACAAGAGCATTTGCTCATGGAGCAATTACCCTCATGGTTCCTTAGCTCATTCGATGAAATCATCAACCCAGTACCTTGGTACCCCACTTACAGAATCCCTTTAGGAATCCTTCTTTCTGAAATGAGTCGGAGAGCAGTATATGGAGTCACTCGTTCGAGTAATTAGATCGATTAGATTCCAATCGCAAGAGCATTTGCTCATCGATTAACTGCTCGGTACAGTCAAAACTAGAAGTCGTGTCATGACCTGTGCGCTAATGTAGGCTTAATTGCGAGTAGGAATTGCGCGCATTTGCCATATCGAATGGCATCCAAAGCACGGTAGTTTCTCCTACTTACTCATTGCAAACACAATGGATGAAACATTGCTTGTGCACAGACCACATGTACAGAATTTGATAGCCGTACTATGGTCATAACGCGTAGATGACCTCGCAGCTCGACGTGCTATTGGTGCGCATTTCATGACAGGACGTCTAGCGTTAACTGTAGCTCATTTGCTCGATGCGAGTCGTGCGTGCAAAGACGTTTCAGTAACTGTTCGATAGCTTAGAAGGGGAACTTGGAATAGGTATTTGAAAGTTGTCGAGCAAGCAGTAGTGGAGTGATAGTAATGCGAACTAGGATCCGTAGCGGCATTAAGGTACTAAGAGCCGTAGGAGTGCCACGAGTTAGTAATAGTTGAGACATTCTAGCATAGGACAGAATAGTGGTAGCCAATATTAATAGTACAAGGCCTTCATGACTGCAATGTTGATAGAACACTATAGTATTTGGGCGACTACAATACCCGCTAATTACAAAACAGATGATGGTGACAATGACAATGGACAAGTGTTGGCCTTGGAGCTATGGAGGCTGTGAATGGTCTAGAAGCCAGGCGCTGTATATGAGCTAGGAGTCACAACTATCTTCAGATAGATATCATGCAAAACGTATCCTCAAAATTTATCCTCAAATAGCACAATACCATGTCACAGGTATCCTCAAATACCGAAATGAGCCGCAGAGCAGTATGTGGAGTCACTCGTTCTAGCACTTGCTCAATAGCTCATTTGCTTGATGAGATTCGAGTCGTTCAAGCAATGACTTTCTCAGTAACTGCCCTTCGAGTAATACGTATGCCTGCTCGATTGTCTTTTGGGTTTGAGAATCATGGAGGCATTCGTTGTACACAAGGGGGATAACTCTGTGTGGTTAGGTACAAATTATGGATAATCAAGTAATCGGACTGGTGAATGTAAGACTTGGATGAGGACAGAGGTTGTGACAAGGGGGTTATCAAGAGTATCTAGGACTAGACTGCTAGGGTTGGAGTAGCAAGAATAAGCAGAACTAGAGTGATGTCACACATGCAGCCCGACTGTCCCAGGAATGGCAATGCTTAGACGCAAAATAGTCGGAGCCATTTTTTGTTAACAATTAACCTAACTCATCTGCCATACCTGCACTCGTGATATACAAAATTTGCTATTCAAATTTTATTTTTTTCATTTCTCTACTTCAAAACATACCTCATGACCTATTAATGAAACAAACTTGATGAGCTTGTTCCAATAAGGAGTAATAAGCCATAGTCAGAAGTAAATAAAAAATGAAAAAATCTGAGGTTTCAGAAAAATAATTTGTACTGTTGGCTTCAACTTGTGTAAGGTAAAGGATTAAAGATGCAGTACATAAAGCAATGTTAGGCTATATGAGTCAATTTTCTTTTTTGCATGTAATAACTCCCAATCCTTCAAAATGCATTTTGGGAATAATTGCCTAAGTGACAATTTGTGTGTGTGTGTGTTTGTGTGTGTGTGTGTGGGGGGGGGGGGGGGAGGGGCAGTTGTGGAACCTATATTGAAACCTGGCCTGTATTACTAGCTGGAAAATACACATATCAACTTTGGTTGAAATCAAATAATCCAAACTGGAGTTATCAGTCAGAAACCAATTGTTTACAGACAGATGGATGACGATAGCCCTGAGTATAAACAGTCAGGCTAAAAATGCATTTTGTACCAAAGAAAAAATATTGCATGAATGGCCCTGGGTGAGGGATGAAGGAGAGTGGGGGTGTGTTAGGGGAGTCCATTTTTTTCCACACGTGGTCAGTCTAAATCCTTCAGAATGCATTTTGAGCAGAGAAAAAAAAAATACCTCACTGGCACCGGGGGGGGGGGGGGGGGGGGTGGGGGGTATGATGGGTGGTGGTGTTTGTCTGGGTTTTTAACCACAAACATTAACCAAAACTGTAAAAAAGCATTTTTGACGAAAGAAAAAAAAAGTGCCTAATTGCCCCCCTCCCCCCACCCGGAGGGGGGAGGGGAAGAAGAGTACGTGAGTTTAAAAAGAGGTTCCGCATGTAGTGACTGTAAAAGTTCAAAATGCATATTCGAGGAAAGAAAAAAAAAAGCCAAATTGGGGGGGGGGGGGGGGGGATAATTTCTGTCTGGATTTTTAACCACAAACTTTAACCAAAACTGTAAAAAAGCATTTTTGACAAAAGGAAAAAAGGGTTCTGCATGTAGTGACTGTAAATAGTTCAAAATGCATATTGGAGGAAATTTATCTCTATTGATGTTTAAGGTCACATATTTATGCACAATGGCTAATCATGACCGTGACAGTTTTACGGGTGGAGGAAGCCGGAGGACCCGGAGAGAACCACCGAGCAACGACGAGCAGCTGCCAGCTCCCCAACATCGTAACTCCGCACTGCAGCACAGGCAGGGTTAGATTGGTTGAAGTCATGCGTACCATCGACGTGCAGTACGCCTTAGTACACGGCGTCATCGTGCCCCCACATGGGCAATGGGGGTGAAGTGTTTTGCCCAAGGACACAACGCGGTTGCGGCAGGTGGGATTCGAACCGAGGACCTGTCGGCTTGCAGCCTGCACTTCTACCTACTGAGCCACCGCGCCCCCTATTGGAGGAAATAAAAAAAAAAAAAAAAAAAAAAAAAACCTAATTGGGGGGGGGGGAGGGGGCCGTGGTGTTTGGGTTTTTGAGGGGGGTACGTAAGTTTAAAAAAAAGGTTCCGCATGTAGTGACTGTAAATTGTTCAAAATGCATATTGGAGAAAAGAAGAAAAAAAGCCTAATGGGGGTGGGTGGGGGTAGGGGGTGGTGGTGTTTGTCTGGGTTTTTAACCACATACTTAGAATGAAATCCCATCATAATTATGGCCTGTAGAATATTCTAAAGGTTTTCGGTCTTCGGGCCTCTGTTGCCGTCACAGTTGCCGAAAATGGGACGTTCTCATCTAGACATTATATGAAGTCAACCTATCAAGTTACAACGAAATCCCTCCTTAAATATGTCGTGTAGACTGTGCTAAAGGTTTCCGGGCTTTGGGCTCGGGCAGCCATCATGGTTGAATGATGGCAACCAAAAGGGGACATTCTCATCTGGGCATCATGTCGATTGATCCTACGAAGTTACAATGAAATCCCTTCATAAATATGACCTGTAGACTGTGCTGAAGGTTTTCGGGCTTCGGGCACCTATAGCCGTCACAGTTGTCCAATCACGTCGAAAAGGGGACTTTCTCATGTGTAGAAATTATATGAAGTCAACCTATGAAGTTACAATGAAATCCCTCCATAGATATGGCCTGTAGACTGTGCTAAAGGTTTTCGGGTTTTGGGCTTGGGGAGTCGTGACGGTTGATCACGCCCAAATGGGGAAATTCTCATATAGACATCATACGGAGTCATCGTATCAAGTTACAATGAAATCCGTCCATATTAAACATGACCTGCAGACTGTGCTAGAAGTTTTTGGGTTTCGGGCTTGGGCAGCCATGACGGTTGACAGATCATGCCCAAACGGGGACGTTTTCATCTAGGCATTATACAGAGGCATTCTATGAAGTTGCAAGGAAATCCCTTCGTAAATACGACCTGTAGACTGTGCTAATGGTTTTCGGGTTTTGGGCTCGGGCAGCCATACCGGTTGACCGATCACGACCAAAAGGGGACATTGTCATGTAGACATGACCTAAAACCGGCATATGTAATTTCATGAGGATCAGACAAGAAATATACCAGGTATAGTCTGTACTTGAGGGTTGAATAAAAAACTTTAACCACAAACTTTAACCAAAACTCCAAATGTCAACTAAACTGGAATAAGAAAAAAAAACAAAACAAAAACCCACTTGAACCTTCAGTAAAAGTTTTAACCACAAACTTTAACCAAAACTCTAAATGTTAACAGAAAAAGGCAGACGGACGGACAGCCGGACGGACGGACGGACGGACGGACAGACAGACGGACGGACGGACGGACGGACGGACGGACAGACGGACAGACGGACGACGGACGGACGGACGGACGGACAGACGGACGGACGGACGGACAAAAGTCATTACTATAGCCCTCACTGTAAACAGTCGGGCTAAAAAATGGGATTCTTGCTTAATCGAACACACCTTATAGAAGCTTTAGGATCCTATACCACTACTTGTTCTCGTATAAGCCCAAAATGAGACTTCGCTATGTCCGTTTGAGTAATTTTAGACAGTGTTTAGTGATTTGGACTTAATGTCGGGTCTATTTGGGCAATCAGATAAAATCTTATACAACGGAACACACATATTATTGGCAAAAAAAGGATTCTGGTGGAATCCGTTCCAAAAAAGTGATTTGGGATATTTTTTGGCGCTTTGGGGAAATTGTCGTGCCTATTTATGTAAATTAGGTATACTCAGATACAAAAAAAACATACCCTCTGAACATACCTCACCTCTGTCCTATTAGAAGGTTTGAGGCCACATAGTTACCACATGCTACCATAGACACCAAGATGGCTGCCTTCAGTATACAAAATGGACGACGGAAACGTGTGTCACTCTAACAATACCGGCTGCCCATGCGCACTGATGCATCACTATGGTAAAGACGTCACAACATGGCTGCTCACGCGGGTTACAACTCAAGGCGCCACTGGAACACATGACGTCACTTCCGAGGTCATCCACCGAGGTCATCCAAATATTGCTCGCCCCGGTACGTGACATACTTCTACCGACTGAGGGAGAGAGGCACGGTATCAACACGATTTGTCCTGACAGTCATGACTCAAGTCCCCACTGTGTCACCCTAACAATACAGGCTGCCATGCGCCACTGGGACACGTGACATGACGTCACTTCCGTGGTCATCCATCGAGGTCATCCAAATATTTCTCGCCCCGGTACGTGACATACTTCTACCGACTGATGGAGAGAGGTGTGGTATCAACACAATTTGTCCTGACAGTCATGAATCAAGTCCCCACTGAGGAAATATCCTTCGAAGACATGCAGCACTCTACCAGTTAAATATTTAAATGAGAATGGTCATGTGAGATGGGTGAGATTATTATTATCCTCGATGTGAATCTGGGTGGGATGGGGAAATCTCACCCGAGGGGCGAGATATTTGAGCCAGACACGAGGCTTGCCTCGTGTCTGGCTCGAATATCTGGCCCCGAGAGTGAGATTTACCCGTGCCACCAAGATACCATCGGGGATAATTTTTCTCCCACCATTTTAGGGGTGTGACGCCATTAATATTTTCCAGGATAAAATATTTCTTAGTGCGTTCAGTCTAGGAGAAAACCAATAAGATATTCAGGAAGCTTGCCGAGAAGTGTGGTATATATCAAAGATATTTTCTTCAAAACACGCAGACTACAATGTAGCGCCGCATGTTGAGCGTTAATGCACTAAAGCGACCTCAAATGAAATCGTCATTCCTGCTTACGCCATTTCCAGACTTGTACTTCAGTTTGACAGGGCGCAATGATATCAAATGAATATTTCTCTCTGATAGAGCAATTTGAGATGTGCTGAAGTTTTTCTTTGGGTTTTCTGGTTTCGATTTTCGTTTATAAAGTTAGTCGTATTTACGGAAGCAAAATGACCTTCCATTTGGTTTGTTTGTACATGTGCAGACGTGATTTGCGATGATTACATAGTTCCGGTACCAATTAAGTATGCAAATAAGTTGGCCACGTGGGTGGGGTGAGATAGCTGTCACGTAGGTGGGGTGAGACAGGCATTATCTCTCCCAGCTGTCCCACACGACTTTATCTATATCTCAGTACCTTAGCGGTGGGAGAAAAGCCCTATTATCATGATGCAGTTGGAATGTAATTGGGGATTATAGTTAGAAAAACTATAAATACTTGAAGTAGTCGTGATGCATGATGCACTTTACAACTCTTTGTTTAATTGGCACGTACCGGACTTAAAAGTAGTCATACTGGAAGACCAACATCTCCAATCAGCCACAAACCCACAGTGCCTGTGACGTAAGTCCGAGAAGCAAATTCTGTCGCGTAAGAAAATGCATGATTACCAACAAGAGCGAACTCACACCCAGAAGAAAGGGCTCCTAAGAGAAAAATATTGGGATGCCGCACCCCCAACACACCACATAGTTACATCCTTGAGTAAATACGTATAAACGATTGGCTAAACGTGACTTTGCAGTTACAGTACGGCTGCCGTGGACTGGTCACTTTCTGTCTCCATGGGCAGGAAACTTAATCTCGATTACCAACGTTGAGGCACGGTGGCGCTGTATACTAAGGCGTACTTCACGTCGACGATGCACCTTTCTTCAACCAATGCTAACCCTGCTTGTGTGGAGTTAACACGTTGGAGAGTCTGAGAGTCACCTTATAATAAAACAATAGCGTGAAGAAATAAAAGTGAGGAGGTGTCAGAACTTCTAATAAGAAGGAGAAGCTCCGTTGAATGAGGATAAATATATTTTTATGTAAATTTAATCGCCTCCTTAATTATATCTACGATAGGTCACTCTTGCATTCATAGTTACAAGCGTAGTGATACGAAATGAATCGATCATGATTAAAGGGGAAGTGAAGCGGTAATATTTGTCTCCCGTCTCAACAACAAACAAATCTAATTTACACACTTAAATCTGTCCCGTGGACACATGAAACCCGCTCACTTAATTTGATTTAGGTAATATATGCAGATAGCGCTAAATGGCCATACGCCTGGGGGGTTTACAGTTAGAACACATTTAAGTGTCTATTCTAATAGTACAGTTTCGCTGTAAAACACACCTTCGTCATTATTGTTTCAGTTTTTAATTTATTGCACGCCTGTTCTATGAAATCTCTATCTACAGCAACACTAAACCATGCGGAAAATGAAAATCCGTTCCGCACACGTGTATGGAACGAAAATCGTTGACGGGCAGTGTATAAATAAAAGCGAAATTTCACTGGAATTTTCAATAAATCGTGCACCGAAATTACAATTTGAACCGCCCCGGAGTTCCAATGTGTTCTATTTGCCAGTAGCACATAGAACACACTGGAACTCAGGGGACGAAATAGTAACACGGGTTCGCCTCGCAAATTTGGTTGGCAATAAAATGTGTTCTTTTCATTGATAGTGCATGGCATGAGTTCCAATGTGTTCTATGTGCCTATTGGCACATAGAACACATTGAAACTCAGGGCAGGACGTGTCAAATGAATTGCTGAGTGTCCTTCAAATAACTGCTTTTATAGATGTGAGGCGTGTAATAAACATAGAACGATTCGCGCGTTTGAATGGGTTAATCTATATGGCATTTGTGCCATCGCGGAAGGATACATGTAGAGGTCTGTGCCCTTTCGTTTTATCCTTCCGCGTAGGCAGTCTTGCCATATCGATTAACCCATTCACACGCGCGTGTCGTTCTGTGTATGTCCTGGTTTACCTAAGAGTTGAGACAACCTAGTTGAGCTGGTAATGCATTTGTCAAAGAAACTCCGAGAGGCCGCAATTTCCTGCAGATACTTCAAAATTTTCGTTTAGTGCCACAAAATGTACGAGTCCATATTTACTATTTGTGAGTAGACCATTAATATTTTCAACGTGCAGCCTTGGTTAAGCCTTGGGAATGCACGTTGAAAATATTGGGCGCGGTGTTCCGAAAAATTAGCGTATTTTTTATCATCAGTGTGCTCAGCATTTCACTAACTTCAACTATTTGTCTGTAGAGTAGTAACAAAACACAGATGAAGATTTTTCCCGATCAGTTTCAACATTTAACTCTTATTCTCCTTTCGAACCCCTTTTAAAAATAAGAAAACGGTGTTTTCATCATCTTTCGATGTTATGCAAGTTTTTTTCTTTTCAATATATCAACAGAGTGTGCATCGTGTCATAACACAAACACTGTTCTCTCCATTAATATGTAAGTCTAGGAGGCGAGATTTACTAATGGGTTTTTTCCTTGGGAAGAATAAAAACTAGGAAATTACTGTAAAAACACTTTTGCTAAGCAAAGAGACAGAATCGACACTTTCTGTTGGAAGGTGTGGCACTGATAGATATTCTTCATGACTGCATTATTTGCTTCTAATTGACTTACCATACAAAGCCAAGTTTCCTTTTGCTACTTTTAATAAACGAAAACAACAGACATGAATGACAAAGTTAACAAAGAACACTTTACTTCATTTTCTACTGATGTCATGGTGTTTAATAAGCAGAATTGGCATTGGTTGAAGGCAAGTGCGCCATCGACGTGGAGTACATACAGTATACACGCTAAAAACTAAAGTGTTAAAAACTGCACTTGGTGTGCTGTATTTAACACTTACCACTTACTAAGTGCCGAACAAGCACTTTGTTCAAGTGTAGATATCCCAGGACTTGACAGGTGTTGACAATAATACCACTTGACAAGTGTAACGTCGCGACACTTAAAAGGACACAACGCAGATGACGCGGATCCGGCTCGAGCTCTCGAGCCTGATCCGCGTCATCTGCGTTGTGTCCTTTTAATTATGTACCCACCAAGCGCAAATCAAATTATGGACGATTCTGTTAGAACCACCAATGCTAGACACCTGGGAAGTGCCATCCATTCAAGTTTCAGATGTCTGATGATTGTAATGTCTAAGTGCTTAGAGCATTGCGAGTGTTAAAATCAAACCCTAAGAGTTAGAATGGGTTTAACATCTTGAAAGTGTCGGTTTTAACACTTTAGTTTTTAGTGTGTAAAGCATCACCGTGCCTCTACATGAGCAATCGGGATTAATTACCCTGATCAAGGACATGAAACAGTTGTCCCTAGTATAGTGGTCCTGGTACTCAATTGTAACATTGTGTTAATTGCGTATGTGTGGCTTCATGAAAACAGTGGCAAACAAAACTTTTTATCAAAACAACGGGTATCCAATTGATGGGATTCCGAGGGCCTGGTTTCACAAAGAATCAGCAGTAGCTCCTCCCCTTCTCCTATCTTCCAGCAGTGAACGTCCTCAGATGACAATGTCAAATGTCATCTGTCACATGTCAGGCCAGTCGGTCTGTTGATATTAAGCACGCCTCCAAGACGTGACCACCCTTCACTTTCATGATAGTCTGCAGGTGTCAATCACCAGCCGACAATGTTTTCTCCCAGTTATGGCATCACACCTCTGTCATATTTGACAAAAATTGTTGCACATTTCACAATTGTGAATATGTGTGATTTGAAACATTTTTGTGTCAGATTGCTGACAATGAATTAAGCGATAAGTATGGCTTGCTGATTACAGTTCAAACAAATGCGACCAACAGCAGGTGACCGTGTTTTTACAGCGTGACAGTCGGGTGTGTTTTCCGTGTAACAACGGACTATTTATGTGATGCGTGCTACTTTAATTATTCACTAATTAAAAATAATCAAACAAATTTGGCAAACAAGTATTAAATTTTTATTTCATAATTTCTCCATGAATGCTTGCATGTCGGTGACGATAAACGAGATAGAACGGTACTCTCATCATCTCTCGCTGTTTATCATTTGTTCACGAAATAAGGAAAGATAAACTTCCTGTATTTTCAAAGCAACTTTCTGTGCGATTTTACGAAAAAAACACATGTTGAAATTTTATTATCAAGTGACCCAAACCAATATCGTTACAGACGATATACCGGTATTGCAAAAAAATAGACGATATTTAACCGGTACCGATTTCAATACCGGTATTTACCGGTATATCGAAATATCGCCCAGCCCTACCTGGTAGTGTTCCAAACAGTATTATGAAATTAAGATCAGTTTTAATATATCCCAGCTTTCCATTAGCGGTTGCAAACTTCCATAAGATTTCTGCGACACTAATATGAGCCCCATCTACAGAAATGGAACAAATGTAGTTGCCAATTATCACCAATTATCACCAATTATTATTGCAACAAAATGGACTTCAGAAGAAATGATAAAAAAGTAAAAAGGATAGCAGAGAAGAAATAAGAAGACGCTCCTTGACTGACAAAACGGAGAAGACTGAAAAGGTTAGTTCTCACTTAAGAATTTCTGACTTATCATCCACCCTAAGGATACCGGGTTCGGGGGCTCAAGCCAAACCCATTAAAAACTCCGGGGAACAAAAACACCTGTCAGTCTCAGATCTTCAGGAGCTACTAGAAAAAGAGAGGTTGGAAAATGCCAAGCTAAAAATTCAGCTAAACGACCTTATCAAATCACTAGCTGAGGAAAAAGAGAAGAATGAGAAGGAGAGGGTAGCCAGCCATGAAAGGCATCTTGAACTCAAGGCCATGTTCGGTGCAAGGGTTAATATTCCCTCTCAGGTCTCTTCTCCGGACTCTCTAGGTTCTAAATCAGACAGTCCTACTAGAGAGCTAGATTCCCTATCAAATAGGCAAAACAATCCAAATATCGAGGCTGTCACAGTCACTGACTCTGTCTCTGCCTATCTCAGCCCAGCAAGCAAAGAGTCGGCAACTCCCTCTCTACCGGAGAATGAAGACGACTCAAATACAGTCCCAGGTTCTGTTCGAACGCCAGCAGTTTCTGACATGGAGCCAGCATTCAAACTAACCCAATTTGGCCTCCAGCAGCATAGTCAATATATGAGAAAGACATCCGTACTAATAACGAGGTCGAAAGTAAATATATTATTAATTTATGAATATTATTTTCTATTTTTTTTTTATTTAAAAGAAAATTAACGATCCGAAGATTGAAAACATTGGTGCTTCATTTTTGAGAAGTTCCGAATAAATGTTTTGAACTTTCAGTGGAGTTCTTATCAATTTTCCCATCAACATTCCCTTACGTATTCCCACAGTCCGTAGTCCGAGTTGGTAATGGGCCGACTTTGTTATGGGCCGAGTTGTCATAGTCCGAGTTGGTAATGGGCCGACTTTGTTATGGGCCGACTTTGTTATGGGTCGAGTTGTCCCGATACCTCTGGAGTGACCCATTGTACAGCCTTCAGACACCTATCGTTTCTACGTCATATAAACGCCCTTCCATTCTGTATAAAATCTCAGGTGTGTTTATTGGCGGATGGAAATCATCTCCAACTACAAAATGACCTGTACTCGGGGTTGGCGCTGGACTGAAAACCATTTTTTGCAAAAAGCCATTTTTTTTAATCTAAATTTTAAAATCTAAAACAAAAATTTTCTAACACTTTTACACAAATAATTAGTACATACGCAAAATTGAATAATTTTTTATTTTTATTTTTTTAATTTTTATTATAGTTTTGCTAAAAACAGTTGCGGTGACTGCACAAATTGACAATTCAAATAAAACGATTTTCTTTTCATGAAATGTACAGTTAAAAAGTCCTGTCATGAAATACGCACAAATAGCACGTTGACATGCGCGTTAATGTACGCGTTTTGGCCCAAGTAATGCTATCAAATTCTGTACATATGGCCTGTGCACAAGCAATGTTTCAGCCAATGGACCTCCGGGTATTGGCAGAAATATTGCATGTGTTTGCTTTGAGTAACCAAGAGAACCTGCCGTGCTTTGGATGCCATTCGATATGGCAATTGCGCGCAATTGCAACGCGCAATTAAGCCTAGATAAGCACGCTATTCGTGACAGAACTGTACTATAGCATCGTTCATTGTCACAACCTTTTCATGATTAAAAATTCACGTTCCACACAAACTGCATTCAGATAATCGGACCGTAAATTTCATGATCCTAATTACAATATATAGGATATACAGTTAAAACTAGAAGTCCTGTCACGAACTGTGCGCTTATCCACGCTTAATTGCGCGTAGGAATTGCGCGCAATTGCCATATCGAATGACATCCAAAGAACGGCAGGTTCCCCTGGTTACTCGTAGCAAACACAGGCAATGTTTCTGCCAATGGACCTTCGGATTACCCGGAGGTCCACTGGCTGAAACATTTCTAGTGCACAGGCCATATGTACAGAATCTGATAGCCTTACTATGGTCATAACGCGTAGATTAAAGCGCAGATCGACGTGCTATTTGTGTGCATTTCATGACAGGACTTCAAGTTTTAACTGTAGGCTTTATTTCTGACAGTAAAGCGGTGTAAAATAATTTGTGTGCGACTGATAATTGAAAACAAAAGCTATAATATTGGACAAGAGTGTGTGTGTGGGGGGAGGGGGAGGGGGGGGGGGGTGGGGGTGGAGGGGGTAACTAAATTATAGGTATCTTTACCTTTTGAAGATTCACGGAGCGTGGCGTAATCCTTTAATTAATTACATGTGTACAGCCGGTGACAAATCAAGCTCGACGAGGAAGGTTTTTCATTTTTTTGAAAACAAATTTGGAAAAAAGGAATTTTGTTTGCAAAATGAGATTTTTTTTGCCTTTTGCAAATTTTGCAAACGGCAGTGTGAACCCTGTCAGTACTCATTAAAGAAATGACCTAAGGACTGGTGTGGGGTGGGAGGTGGGGTGGGTGTAAGGTTTAATGTCGGAAATGCAATATCCTGTCAATTGACAGAAGTGGGGATATTAGATTCCAAACACTAATTATAGTATTAATCTTCAAAAATTTAATTAATGAAGCACCGGGTACAACCCGGTGCTTCATTAATTAATAATTTGCTGATTAGGATTTTTATTAACTGTGAAACGCATGAGTGAACATCACTGCCCATGCGTGGATTATGAGCACGCCCCGGCGACTGTACTGCATGTCCTAGATAATCATATATTGGAACAGGTACAAACAATTCACACTTCAGAATTTTGATAAGTAAAATGAGAACCAGGTACAGTGAGGTATGTATAACATGTAGAGTCAATATTATGTAGCGTCTAACGAGGAAGCCCTTTATATTATCCAGCATTTACACACAAGTACAGTTAAAACTAGAAGTCCTGTCACGAAATGCGCACAATTAGCACGTTGATATGCGCGTTAATGTACGCGTTATGGCCCAAGTAAGGCTATCAAATTCTGTTCATATGGCCTGTGCACAAGCAATGTTTCAGCAAATGGACCTCCGGGTAACCCGGAGGTCCATTGGCAGAAACATTGCATAATAATAATAATAATAAATACAGCTTAGAGCCATGACTCCACGCAAATGTGCTCTCAGGCTTTACAAAATTAAAAATAAAGTCAGCTCTGTGTTAATCATGTGCTTGCTATGAGTAACCAGGAGAACCTGCCGTGCTTTGGATGCCATTCGATATGCAAATTGCGCGCAATTCCAACGCGCAATTAAGCCTAGATAAGCGTACTACTCGTGACAGGACTTCTAGTTTCAACTGTATGTAGCATTTATATGTTGTAGGATCTAACTTGAAAGCTTTGTTTGATATAGAATCTGTATTATGCAGCGTCTAACAGGAAAGCACCAAGTCGTCAATACCATGTATTGTCTAGCTTAAGCAGCATCTAGCCGTGAAGCGTGTCGATTATGTAGGGCCAGTATTACGTAGCATTTAACTGAGAAGTGCTATGCTGGAGGTCCCGAGTTCGATCCCCCGTCCGGAACGACCCGCGTTCTGTCCTTCGGCAAGGCACTTTATCCCGGTTGCCTACATGGGAGCACGATGACGCCGTGTACTAAGGCGTACTGCACGTCGATGGTGCACATGTCTTCAACCGCTGTAACCCTGCTTGAGCGGAGCTGGAACAGAGTTAGAATGTTGAGGAGTTGATAGTTGCTCGTCGGTGCTCGGTGGTTCTCTCCGGGTACTCCAGCTTCCTCCACCCGTAAAACTGTCACGGTCACGATTAGCCATTGTACATAAGTATGTGACCTTAAACAACATTAAATAAATAAAATAAATAACTGGGAAGTGTCTATTATACATTGGGAAGCGTTTATAGTAAGTAGGATGTTATGTAGCATCGAAATGGAAAGCGTGTGTATTATTTTCGTGTTGTTACATGTATGTAACGTCCAACTGTAAAGCGTGCATAATTATCTATTGTCTAACTAGGAAACATGTATTTTGTGATGAGTCTGTATTACATTTAGCAGCAACTAAATGGGAAGTCTGAATATTATGTAGCATCAACTTTGAAGAGTGTACAGTTAAAACTAGAAGTCTTGTCATGAACGCGCACAAATAGCACGTTGATCTGCGCGCTAATCTACGCGTTATGACCATAGTAAGGGTAGCAAATTCTATAATATGGCCTGTGCGCAAGTAATGTTTCCGCCAATGGACCTCCGGCATTCGATATATCAATTGCACGCAATTCCTACGCGCAGTTAAGCCTAGATAAGCTCATAGTTCGTGACAGGACTTCCAGTTTTAACGGTATATTATGTCGCATCTAAGTGAGAAGCGTGAATATTATAAAGCATCTATATTATCTTAAGTTGCATATATATTCTACATTACGTAGTATCAATATGTGTACTGACGATATTTCAGTGTGTAGCCCTCCATGTATCGTGTAGCAGCAGTCTGGGAAGCATGCATGTTAAGTAGCATCAAACTGAGAAGCTTGTGTATTGCGTAACATCAAGGAAAGCATGCTTGTTATGTAGTGTCTAACTATGAAGCGTATATGGGAAGCGTGAATATTATGTTGCATCTATTATGTAGCATCTATATTATGCAACACCTATATAATATTTTGTCGCATCTATAATATATAGCATGTCTATTATATTATGTGGCAGTGGAATATAAATATATTATGTACCGTCTATATTATGTAATGTTGAAATTATATCATGTAGCGTGTAAATTATGTAGTGTCTATATTGTTATGTACCATCAAACTGGGACGCCTGTGTATTATGTAGCATCCAACTAGGAAGGGCGTGTATTATGTAGCATCAAATGGGGTAGCAAGTGTATTACGTAGCATCAAACTGGGAAGCGTGCATAATACGTAGCATCAAACTGGGAAGCGTGTTTATTATGTAGCATCAAACTGGGACGTGTTTGTGTTATGTAGCATCAAACCGGGAAGCATGTGCAATATGTAGCATCAAACTGGGAAACGTGTATATTACGTAGAACCAAACAGGGGAGCGTATATGTTATGTAGTATCAAGCTGAGAAGCGTGTGCATTATGTAGCATCAAATTGGGACGCGTGTGTATTTTGTAGCATCAAACTGGGAAGTGTATATTATATACCGTCAAACTGGCAAGCGTGTATATGATGTAGCATCAAACTGGGAGGCGTGTATATTATGTAGCATCAAACTAGGAAGCGTGTATATTATGTAGCATCAAACTGGGAAGCGTGTATATGATGTCGCATCAAACTGGGAGGCGTGTATATGATGTAGCATCAAACTGGGAGGCGTGTATATTATGTAGCATCAAACTAGGAAGCGTGTATATTATGTAGCATCAAACTGGGAAGCGTGTATATGATGTGGCATCAAACTGGGAGGCGTGTATATGATGTAGCATCAAACTAGGAAGCGTGTATATTATGTAGCATCAAACTGGGAAGCATGTATATGATGTGGCATCAAACTGGGAAGCGTGTATATGATGTAGCATCAAACTGGGAGGCGTGTATATTATGTAGCATCAAACTAGGAAGCGTGTATATTATGTAGCATCAAACTGGGAAGCGTGTATATGATGTAGCATCAAACTGGGAGGCGTGTATATTATGTAGCATCAAACTAGGAAGCGTGTATATTATGTAGCATCAAACTGGGAAGCGTGTATATGATGTGGCATCAAACTGGGAAGCGTGTATATGATGTGGCATCAAACCGGGAAGCGTGTATATGATGTGGCATCAAACTGGGAAGCGTGTATATGATGTAGCATCAAACTGGGAAGCGTGTATATGATGTAGCATCAAACTGGGAAGCGTGTATATGATGTAGCATCAAACTAGGAAGCGTGTATATGATGTAGCATCAAACTGGGAAGCGTGTATTATGTAGCATCAAACTGGGAAGCGTGTATATGATGTAGCATCAAACTGGGAAGCGTGTGTATTGTGTTGCATCAAACTGGGAAGCGTGTATACTATGTAGCATCAAACTGGGAAGGGAGTATATTATGTAGCATCAAACTGGGAAGCGTGCATATTATGTAGCATCAAACTCAAAAGCGTCTATATTATGTAGCATCAAACTTGGTAGTGTTGTATTATGTAGCATCAAACTTGGTAGTGTTGTATTATGTAGCATCAAACTTGGTAGTGTTGTATTATGTAGCATCAAACTTGGTAGTGTTGTATTATGTAGCATCAAACTTGGTAGTGTTGTATTATGTAGCATCAAACTTGGTAGTGTTGTATTATGTAGCATCAAACTTGGTAGTGTTGTATTATGTAGCATCAAACTTGGTAGTGTTGTATTATGTAGCATCAAACCTGGTAGTGTTGTATTATGTAGCATCAAACTTGGTAGTGTTGTATTATGTAGCATCAAACTTGGTAGTGTTGTATTATGTAGCATCAAACTTGGTAGTGTTGTATTATGTAGCATCAAACTTGGTAGTGTTGTATTATGTAGCATTAAACTTGGTAGTGTTGTATTATGTAGCATTGAACTTGGTAGTGTTGTATTATGTAGCATCAAACTTGGTAGTGTTGTATTATGTAGCATCAAACTTGGTAGTGTTGTATTATGTAGCATCAAACTTGGTAGTGTTGTATTATGTAGCATCAAACTTGGTAGTGTTGTATTATGTAGCATCAAACTTGGTAGTGTTGTATTATGTAGCATTAAACTTGGTAGTGTTGTAATATGTAGCATTAAACTTGGTAGTGTTGTATTATGTAGCATTAAACTTGGTAGTGTTGTATTATGTAGCATTAAACTTGGTAGTGTTGTATTATGTAGCATTAAACTTGGTAGTGTTGTATTATGTAGCATTAAACTTGGTAGTGTTGTATTATGTAGCATTAAACTTGGTAGTGTTGTATTATGTAGCATCAAACTTGGTAGTGTTGTATTATGTAGCATCAAACTTGGTAGTGTTGTATTATGTAGCATTAAACTTGGTAGTGTTGTATTATGTAGCATTAAACTTGGTAGTGTTGTATTATGTAGCATCAAGCTGGAAAGTACGTGTATTATGTAGCATTAAACTTGGTAGTGTTGTATTATGTAGCATCAAACTTGGTAGTGTTGTATTATGTAGCATTAAACTTGGTAGTGTTGTATTATGTAGCATTAAACTTGGTAGTGTTGTATTATGTAGCATTAAACTTGGTAGTGTTGTATTATGTAGCATTAAACTTGGTAGTGTTGTATTATGTAGCATTAAACTTGGTAGTGTTGTATTATGTAGCATTAAACTTGGTAGTGTTGTATTATGTAGCATCAAGCTGGAAAGTACGTGTATTATGTAGCATTAAACTTGGTAGTGTTGTATTATGTAGCATTAAACTTGGTAGTGTTGTATTATGTAGCATCAAGCTGGAAAGTACGTGTATTATGTAGCATTAAACTTGGTAGTGTTGTATTATGTAGCATTAAACTTGGTAGTGTTGTATTATGTAGCATCAAGCTGGAAAGTACGTGTATTATGTAGCATTAAACTTGGTAGTGTTGTATTATGTAGCATCAAACTTGGTAGTGTTGTATTATGTAGCATCAAACTTGGTAGTGTTGTATTATGTAGCATCGAACTTGGTAGTGTTGTATTATGTAGCATCAAACTTGGTAGTGTTGTATTATGTAGCATCAAACTTGGTAGTGTTGTATTATGTAGCATCAAACTTGGTAGTGTTGTATTATGTAGCATTAAACTTGGTAGTGTTGTATTATGTAGCATTAAACTTGGTAGTGTTGTATTATGTAGCATCAAGCTGGAAAGTACGTGTATTATGTAGCATTAAACTTGGTAGTGTTGTATTATGTAGCATTAAACTTGGTAGTGTTGTATTATGTAGCATCAAACTTGGTAGTGTTGTATTGTGTAGCATCAAACTTGGTAGTGTTGTATTATGTAGCATCAAACTTGGTAGTGTTGTATTATGTAGCATCAAACTTGGTAGTGTTGTATTATGTAGCATCAAACTTGGTAGTGTTGTATTATGTAGCATTAAACTTGGTAGTGTTGTATTATGTAGCATTAAACTTGGTAGTGTTGTATTATGTAGCATCAAGCTGGAAAGTACGTGTATTATGTAGCATTAAACTTGGTAGTGTTGTATTATGTAGCATTAAACTTGGTAGTGTTGTATTATGTAGCATTAAACTTGGTAGTGTTGTATTATGTAGCATTAAACTTGGTAGTGTTGTATTATGTAGCATTAAACTTGGTAGTGTTGTATTATGTAGCATTAAACTTGGTAGTGTTGTATTATGTAGCATCAAACTTGGTAGTGTTGTATTATGTAGCATCAAACTTGGTAGTGTTGTATTATGTAGCATCAAACTTGGTAGTGTTGTATTATGTAGCATTAAACTTGGTAGTGTTGTATTATGTAGCATCAAACTTGGTAGTGTTGTATTATGTAGCATTAAACTTGGTAGTGTTGTATTATGTAGCATCAAACTTGGTAGTGTTGTATTATGTAGCATCAAACTTGGTAGTGTTGTATTATGTAGCATCAAACTTGGTAGTGTTGTATTATGTAGCATCAAACTTGGTAGTGTTGTATTATGTAGCATTAAACTTGGTAGTGTTGTATTATGTAGCATTAAACTTGGTAGTGTTGTATTATGTAGCATCAAGCTGGAAAGTACGTGTATTATGTAGCATTAAACTTGGTAGTGTTGTATTATGTAGCATCAATCTGGAAAGTGCGTGTATTATGTAGCATTAAACAAGAAAGCATGTGTATTATTTAGCATCAAACTGGAAAGCGTGTAAATTACGTAACATCAAACTGACGCATCAATTGAAGTAAAATGGTATATGTATTGATGTTTTAAATCTATATTTTTGTATTTAGAAATTGAAGTAAATTATCGGGGACAGAGTACTCCCATCGGGGACAGAGTACCCCCATCGGGGACATAGGACATTCTGGCACACAGGCGACGATATGTATTGATCTGTGTTGGAATGTTATAAACCTTTATTTTTGTATGTTATGCATGTTACTTTTTTTATCAAATAAAGTGCTTTTCAGAAAATAAATTTCCTAATTATCCTTAATCAACCCTTAATCAAAAACAGTGAATAACTAGAAACTGTTTTAGCACACTAAAACAAATGTCTCCCCTTCCTTTCTATTTAATGCACTGCAAATTATATATACATGAATAATATTGACAATCATACCAAATATCTAAGGTCTGGCTCAAAAGAGAGAGAGAGAAAAAAGCACATAAATCTGCCCTTTAGGTCAAAGGTCAAGGTCACATGAAGGTCACTATGGTACACGACACATCGGCTCATGGTGATACATCCACATGCTAAAATATCTAATGTCTAGGTCAAAAGACAAAAAAGTTATGCACCGGACAAAGTTTCACTTAAAAAGAACATAAATCTGAACTTCAGGTCAAAGGTCAAGGTCAAAGGTCAAGGTCACAATGGTACGGGACACACCGGCTCATGGTGATACATCCACCTGCCAAATATCTAAGGTGTAGGTCAAAAGACAAAAAAGTTCTGGTCTGGACGAAGTTTCGCTTAAAAAAGCACAGGAATGTGACCTTCAGTTCAAAGGTCACAAGAAGGTTACTATGGTACGCAACACACCGGCTCATGGTGATACATCCACATGCCAAATATCTAAGGTCTAGGTCAAAAGACAAAAAGTTATGCCCCGGACAAAGTTTCACTTAAAAAGAACATAAATCTGAACTTCAGGTCAAAGGTCAAGTTCAAAGGTCAAGGTCACAATGGTACGGGACACATCGCCTCATAGTGATACATCCACCTGCCAAATATCTTAGGTGTAGGTCAAAAGACAAAAAAGTTCTGGTCTGGATGAAGTTTCCCTTAAAAAGCACATGAATCTGACCTTCAGGTCAAAGGTCACATGAAGGTCACTATGGTACGCAACACACCGGCTCATGGTGATACATCCACATGCCAAATATCTAAGGTCTAGGTCAAAAGACAAAAGTTATGCCCGGACAAAGTTTCCCTTAAAAAACACAAATCTGACCTTCAGTCGAAGGTCAAGGTCACCTGAAGGTCACTATGGTACGCGACACACCGGCTCATGGTGATACATCCACCTGCCAAATATCTAAGGTGTAGGTCAAAAGACAAAAAAGTTCTGATCTGGACGAAGTTTCCCTTAAAAAAGCACAGGAATGTGACCTTCAGGTCAAAGGTCACATGAAGGTCACTATGGTACGCAACACACCGGCTCATGGTGATACATCCACATGCCAAATATCTAAGGTCTAGGTCAAAAGACAAAAAGTTATGCCCCGGACAAAGTTTCACTTAAAAAGAACATAAATCTGAACTTCAGGTCAAAGGTCAAGTTCAAAGGTCAAGGTCACAATGGTACGGGACACATCGGCTCATAGTGATACATCCACCTGCCAAATATCTAAGGTGTAGGTCAAAAGACAAAAAAGTTCTGGTCTGGATGAAGTTTCCCTTAAAAAAGCACATGAATCTGACCTTCAGATCAAAGGTCACATGAAGGTCACTATGGTACGCAACACACCGGCTCATGGTGATACATCCACATGCCAAATATCTAAGGTCTAGGTCAAAAGACAAAAGTTATGCCCGGACAAAGTTTCCCTTAAAAAACACAAATCTGACCTTCAGTCGAAGGTCAAGGTCACCTGAAGGTCACTATGGTACGCGACACACCGGCTGATGGTGATACATCCACATGCCAAATATCTAAGGTCTAGGTCAAAAGACAAAAAGTTATGCCCCGGACAAAGTTTGTATAAGAAGAAGAAGAAGAAGAAGAAGAAGAAGAAGAATTTTGGTAACTGGTCTAGTAGGAAGACACCGATCCACCCACATTAGGAGCATCTGTTTGCAACCGTCTGTCCGTGAAGTGTGAAAAGAACAGTGAATATCGGGGTTTACACCACAGCAACAGTGCAGAGGGCGGGGAGAGATCATTATCAAACCTAATTTCAGCTTACAACTGTATTGACACCATATTCAGCGATGCAATAGGGAGTATGGTCATCGCAGAACAAATATTGAATTTACAATTTGTCGAGAGAGAATGTTCCATTGATGCGTTTACACAAATAAGTAAATTAGTTTAGTCATTTCCTTTATATTACATTAACTAGTTTAATGAGGCACGAAGCGGGATGCTGAACACAATAACGGAATGGTCTATTTATATTTCATTTAGTGATCGACGTATCAGTTTACTGTTCCTTATGAAGTATGTTGACAGTAGACTAAATAATGTGCTTCTCGTAAAATCACCGTTTTGATTAACTCTCCACTAGGAAAATTGCATTTTATTAAATTTTGTATAAAATCGAGTTGCATCAGTTTTACTGCGGCCGTTACCCATTCTGTCCACAATTTTCAGAGAAACGGGAGTCGATGACTCTTTGATAAGGTATGGTATCCTGTCTTGGCACATGCACGTATATATTTTTATTTATTTATTTTGTGTGAAGTTCACATATTTCTGCACAATGATTAATCGTAACCGCAACATGGAGAAAAAGTCAAGTGTATTATTATGTTACCCATTTTAGAGAACTTCCACCCTAAGCATTGAAGACTGAGACCTATTTCGTTAGTAAAACAGAGCTTGTTTTTCACAGTAAACAAGCACAGCTTTACCTTCCGTGATTCCCCCAGGGAGGGGGATGGTGTGGGCAGTTGTGAGAAACTTGGCAGTAAACAAGCACTGCTTCACTTCCCGAGGCTCACTTGGAGGAGCCGTGGAACTTTCAGTGCCAAGTTCAATGCCGTACCCTCTGGGCACCCCCCCCCCTCCCCATCTTTTAATAACTCAATGATTAATTGTCATTTCCCATGAATGTTTTGGTTTTGTTTCGCCCATTTGTGAAATAAAAATTTGTGCCAGTGTCCAATGGAGCAATTAAACTGTAATTACTAAGGATTGGCTGTTAGTTAATATTCGCGTGGGCTATTCACATTAATTTTACTCTTCAGTACTCGAGACTGTGTTGTATTAACCTTTGTGGGATATAAGAAACTATCACGGGCAAGAGGTTGATTCGACGGATAATTCGGTCGCGTGAGGAAACATTACAATCCAAGCAAACACACTGAATTAAATTATAGCAATTGAAATGAATTATCTATCGCTTTATCGCAGTAGGACGAGCATTTATTACTGTTTTAACCCTTTGAAACCACGTATCGCCTTTGTGTACACTTACAGTAAGATGGGTGAGTCCAATATCGATATACCTGGAGGATAAAATAATAACTGCAGTCTGCAGCCCGTCTCGCTGCAGACTGCAGTTATTATTTTATCACCAATACCTCGTGTATAGACCTTTTATAATAAGACAAAAATGGGACGAAATTAAGCCTTGAACCGAAAAATCGGTCTTACGAGTTCAAAGGGTGAAGGCCCCATATTGCATTACTATGGCTAATAGTGACCGCAACATGGAGAGAAATTCAAGTTTAGTCAATCGATCATACCAATGGCGCCCATTTGAGAGGACATCAACCCAGGCATTGATGACTAGGTCCCATTTTACCTTTAAAACAGAGCATGTTTACCACAACAAACAAGTACCCGCGTTTGCGTCCGGTTGTTCCCACGGGGATGGGCGTGTAAAGTTTTGTATGCCACGTACTTGATACAACTTAATACACCCAACTGGTATTCATATGTCGATAAAGCGGCAGATTGTTATTTGAATTGGTAAAATTAAAAAATTACTAATCTTTACAATGAAAATTATTTTCAGGTTGTAAGTTTGATATTTCGATATCAATGTTTAGAAACATAACCCTATCTCTGTCACCACGACCGATTCGAGACGTTGCGGACTGTCTCTATGTCTCTGTCCATTTCATCAACTCTACGTTTCCAGGGGTGTAGCCAACAATTTTTTAGGGGGGGGGGGGTGCCCATAATGCAACTCAAGGATGAGAGATCTGGTGATTAAAAAGACTAAAATCTTGGCCAGAGGCCAAGCCTTGGCCAAATATCAAGTTGGATGAGATTATGGGAGGGGCTCACCCCTCCCATAATCTCCTCCAACTTGACCTTTGGCCACCAGTGGCGTTCTGTTGGTGAGGGATTCTTCAATAATTGACATCAGCAGTGATCAAAGATTTTATGCTGAGTAAAAGTGAATCAAATTTAATGTAGGCATTTATTAGATTGCTGTGGAGAATATCGGCCGCGGACCTTTGGGATGGGGGAGGGGGTCGAATGACACCATGACCCACTGTGGCTGCACCCTTGGTTTCTGTCTCTGAGAGAGAGAATTTCAAACAAATCATGTCTCGAAACCTGTAAACAACAAAAGACACAAAAGTAGAAATATGACCTATAAACTCACGAACGGGGCCGTGTACTAAGGCGTACTGCACATCGATGGTGCACATGTCTTCAACCACTGTAACCCTGCTCGAGCGGAGCTTGAACAGAGAATGTTGAGAAGCTGACAGTTGCTCGTGGATGCTTGATGGTTCTCTCCGGGTACTCCGGATTCCTCCACCCGTAAAACAGCCACGATCACGATTAGCTATTGTGCATAAAAGTGGGACCTTAAAACCCCAATGAATTAACAAAAACGGGAGGGCTGGGGAAACGAGGGAGAGGGGATGGAGAGAGGGATGGAGATAGAGAGAGAGATGTAGAGAGATAGAAAGAGAGAGAGAGAGAGAGAGAGAGAGAGAGAGAGAGAGAAACAAACAATGACAGATCAAATCGACCACGGTGATAGAGACGAGGTAAGTAAGAGCAGTGAACTCCAAAACAAAGTCACACAAACGACAATTTACACGACACTGTCTTCAATTTTATTGATGGAAATGTTAAAGCTGTTTAAGAATTAAGTTTTTTATCTCTCCAACCCGGCGTTGGATTATATCAACAGCCGGCAGCTGTCTTAGGCGATCCTCGTTTAAATTTATTTCCTATGACATTTTCCGGAAGTCTCTTCCAGTAAACTACGCCCTATTGAATAAAAGACCAGTGTCTTTCGTTTGCTTCATGTGATGATTGGTTGTTCCATTCAATAGTCGTCTGCGCTAAGGGAGATCTTGTAAGAACAGGAGAAAAATAGACAAAATAACTGCAAATAGCTTCTCCTTCAATTACGATTCAAATTGTTATTATCAAACAACTGACTAATACAGTGCGTGGAGAGTGGATTGTAACTAGATCACCCGCGGAGTGGAGTTATCACCCAAGCTATAACTTTCAAATTTTTTTACACATCGACAAAAAACACAAGCAATGTTTCAGCCAATGGACCTCCGGGTTTAACCCGGAGGTCCATTGGTTGAAACTTTGCTGGTGCTGGTTATGCCTTTCAACAAATTTGCAATTATTCCTCGGGTGGAATCTCCACTCTGCGGGTGATTTAGTGATAATACACTCTCCACGTACTGTATATTTGTAATGAACGAAAAGGGGTAGGGGGCTCGGGTAGTAGATCCACCCTGGACCCGAAAATTTAGTCGGCACAATCTTTCTGGAAACAATCCCTACATTTTGAGTTAACAGGGAGGCAAAAATTTGAAGAATATGAGGGCTCTTCGGGCTAATTCTGAATGGATAGACGTGTAAACTTTTCCCGAAGACGATTTGAAGACACTTGAAGAAACACGTAAGGAATGGTTGGTTGTTGGTGGTTAACGTCACATATTTATGCACCATGGCTAATCGTGACACAACATGGAGATGAAGTCAAGGGTAGTCAATCGTTGATCAACATTTTGCCCATTTTAGAGGACTTTCACCCCAAGCATTGGTGACTGGGTCCTATTTTACTAGTAAAGCGGAACTGGTTTACCACAGTAAACAAGTGCTGCTTACTTCCCGGGGTTCCCACGGGGACACGTAAGGAATAAGTAAAAAGAAGCTCATTTTTACCGAAAAGCATAGCTTAGGAGACATCATTGACACGAACTTCGTTCTGACATTGAGTCACAAACTCTGTGATTCGATGTTAGGTGAATTATTTTTTGTAACCCCACCCCTGCGCCCCACTATGCCCCCTCCCTCCCCCTCCCCAGAAAACCGTTTCTGAGAAATCTTTTGAGAAAGCATCAAAATTATCCTCAGGAATGATGCGAAAATCGACAAGCTTTGCGATGTAGGGAAAGCGAAAATCGACAAGATTTGCGTCAGCAGGAATTGCGAAAATCGACAAACTTTGCGTCGTCGGGAACGCGAAAATCGACAAGCTTTGCGTCGCCAAGAAAACGAAAATCGACAAGTTTTGCGTCGTCGAGAAAGCGAACGACATACATGTATCTTCCTACAATGGTTTTGATTTTTCTCACTGAGGTGAAATTATTTCAATTTGAATGAAATATTTATAATTGCCAAGGAAGAATGAACCAATAGGAAATAGTCTCTTCATAAACATTTTACATCCATTTATGTTGATTCATACTCGGTTATAATACAACTTATTTCTTATGATTTGCTTTTTTTTTCTTCAGCCGTCTAATCCTTACTTATTGCCACTATTAATTACTCATATAACTAGAAGGGGTATTAGTACCCCGTGGCTCACCAACCTGTGGCCAATGTAAAGTGTGGCTGTCCAAAACCTGCACACAATAGTAAAAAAAATCAAGCAAATGAGCACAGAAATGGTTAAATAAAATATAACTATCCTTGACAAGTATGCTAACACTAAATTAAAAAATCAAAACCTACACACAAAAGTTCAAAATGTAGAAATGCGGATGCCGACATGAGGGCTTTTCCACAGGCTCACACAACTATCGCTGGTGAGCCAAACAGGTCTTAATTAAAGAGGCCTAAAAGTAAATTATTCAAGTATAGAATCAAATAAAAAAGTTCTAATAACTTCCCTACATACCAATATGACCGTGCAATGAACATTGGTTGAAGTATTGTGCTGTACAGTACGTGGAGAGTGTATTATCACTGAATCACCCGCAGAGTGGAGAATCCACCCAAGCAATAATTGCATATTTGTTGCAAAGCATAACCAGCACAAGCAAAGTTTCAGCCAATGGACCTCCGGGTTAAACCCGGAGGTCCATTGGCTGAAACATTGCTTGTGTTTTTTGTCGATACGTACAAAATTTGAAAGTTATAGCATGGGTGATGACTCCACTCCGCGGGTGATTTAGTTACAATCCACTCTCCACGTACTGTATATGTAAAGAACCAAGACATTCAATACTCTAATATCCCCAATCAAAAAAAAATCAAAACCTGCACACAAAAGTTCAAAATGTATGAATCCGGACGCCGACGCAGACGCCGACGCCGACATGAGGGCTATGCCATAGGCTCACACAACTATCGTTGGTGAGCAAAAAACTACTCTTTTTTACCTCATAACGCAAATTTGGTAGATTGATTGCTTTCGATGAAAAACCGTGACCGATTTCGCCGTAAACAAAATGGCTGCGCCTAACAACTCATCAAGGGGGGAAACTCTAGCGCTGTTCATATCGACCGAGATGGGAGTCATATCAGCCGAGTTTGACGTCATTTTAGCCGATCTCGATAATGGGTAATTCTCGGGAGGAAAGACCATCATATCTAATACATTGTAAATAAATGAATACAGTACAATTGTCGTGAACTGGTCACTTTCCACGGATGGGAAATATTTCCACGGACGCAATAAAATTAGATTCCAAACACTAATTATAGAAATAATCATAACAAACTCAATTAATGAAGCACCGGATACAATCCGGTGCTTCATTAATTAAAATTTTGCTAATTGGGGTTTTTTACCTGGTAAACGCATGCGTGGACATCACTGTGGATTATGACCAGTTCACGGCGACTGCACTGTATGTGATGGAATTATTGACTAATGTATACAAGCACTTCCCCACTTCCTGATGAAGCTATGCGAATTGTCAAGGGAGGGGAGAGGGGGGGGGGGGGGGGGACATGTTTCACACCAAACAGCAATGGAATACACTCAGATGTTTTCCCAATGAACATCGCGAGTGTGTATTCACAATCTCAACTCACTATTTTAATATTTTAGGAAACACACATTTCGCAAAACCTTAAATTATTTATTTATTGGTGTTTAATGTCACATTCAACAGCTTTGGCTATAAGTACCTAAAATACACGAGGGGGATATATCAGAACACGCACAACATGCACTGTTAAGATTGATTGTTCGTTGATGTTCAAGCTTTTTCTGGCCGCAACAAAAATATAAAAGTCTATTTGGTCAATTGTTTATACTTATGTGGCATCCTTTAAACGATTCATGCCCATTACAATGACAAATGAGAACTTGGTTACCACAGTTGGGAAGAACTACTCCACTTCAATTGAGACAATGTTGCGATGAATACAACAGGATTGCTAGAAGGGTCACTGTTTATAGAATGTGATTTAACGACACTTTCGACAGCCATGATCACCTCGTGTCGGACAGTTTTACAGGTGGAGGGAGCTGGGTACCCGGAGAGAACCACCGAGCAGCGGCGTGTAACTGCCATACTCCCCATCGTACTAACCCCACACAAGCAGGGTTACCATTGGCTGAAGACATGTGCACCATTTACGTGCAGTACGCCCTAGTACACAACAACACCGTGCCCCCCACGTGGATAATCGGGATGACGTGTCTTGCCCATGTACAAAACGCGGTTACCGGTAGCGGGGATGGAACCAAGGACCTTTTGGTTTGAAGTCCAATGCGGTAACCACTGGGCCACAGCGCTCCCAGAAGGGTCACACCTGCCATCTGAGGTGTGGTTGGTGGTGGTGGGAGTCCAATTGTTGCTACAAATAGGCAATGTTAAACAACAAAAATATTATCGAAAGTCAATTTCCTGACGCAACGCAATCGCATTCGCATTCCTTATTATTAACCCTTTACCTAAGATGAAAACAAAACAAAATTCCTGACAAATTTCTTTTTCATTTGTTGCCTCAAAAACATCGCCTATGTCCCCTCTCTGGAACGAGCTCAATGAGCTCGTTCCAATGAGGTGTCACAAGCTGTGTTTTTCAGAAAAGAAGATGAAACTAGAGGCTTTAAGAGCCTGTAATTGCTTACATGGAACTACATAAAAATGTGATTTCCCATAGGCTTTCCATGGTAACTATGAGCTGCAATTGTGGCAATGTTTACAACATTACATCAACATTACATGAGGATCATTGGTAGGTGTTGCCTTCATATTCTGATGATATGCTTCATATTAGCTTGGAATTAAAAGTATTTAGTCTATGAGGGTTTGCCTTGTTACAATTTATGGGAGAGTGCCACTTGGCACTCTCCCATAAATTGTAACAAGACAAAGACTCAAAGAGACATGAACAAATTTGGATGACCAAAAATAATTTAGCACTCTACCAGATGAGAAGTACAAGATGAGAAATGTGAAATGCAAGGATGTTCAGGAGCATAAGCCAGGGAGCTTCCATCCATGAGCTAAAGACATTTATATACCTGGTATATACAGTACAGGCATCACAAAAGTGGTCAAAAAATTCTAAACAACTAGATACATTCATTTATTTATCTCACACCTATTGACGTAAAACATGGGATTTCCATTGTTCTGCCTGTACGATAAAAATAAAGTTGTATCGCACATGTGCTGATACAAAACATGTTCAATTTCGTTTCCAAAGTAAACAGAGAAGGAAACCGTCTAAATAAATCACGTCAATCATCGGTCCAATACACCAGAGTCAAGATCGCTTGAAAATTCAAAGTTCCTCATTTAGATTTGTTTACCCAGGATATTTAAACAATCAGATTCAAGGCAAAAAATTTACAAAATAAAAATAACATTATGTCTCCTTGTTCCTTGACAAATACTTTCCACAACTGGTCATATAATGATGGTGTGTGCTAACACTTGGCAGAAAGTGTCCTAGTCCTCAATCATGTAAAGTTTCAAAACTTTGTTATTTCAGAGGAGAAGATGTTTGCAAAATCCATCAATCAGAATCGGAGAATGTCTCTGGTGGCCACATTTTCCAACCAACGGGATGGCATCCTATAGACCATTCCTGCAAAGTTAGGTTCATGTCGGCTCAGTAGTTCCAGAAAAGAAGGTGAGGAGTGTTTGTAAAGGACCTGCCATAGACTATCCCTACAGTTAAAACTAGAAGTCCTGTCACGAACTGTGCGCTTATCTAGGCTTAATTGCGTGTAGGAATTGTGCGCAATTGCTATACCGAATGGCACCCAAAACATGACAGGTTCTCCTTGTTGCCCATAGCAAACACAAGCAATGTTCCTGCCAATGGACCTCCGGGTTACCCGGAGGTCCATTGGCTGAAACTTTGCTTGTGCACAGGTCGTATGTGCAGAATTTGATAGCCTTACCATCGTCATAACGCGTAGATTAACGCGCAAATCGACGTGCTATTTGTGCGCATTTCAGGACAGGACTTCTAGTTTTAACTGTACAAGGTTTGGTTCACATCAATCCAGTAGTTCCAGAGAAGATGGTGAAAATGTGATTTCCCATAGGGTTTCTATAGCAACTATAAGCCACAACTGCAGCCATGTTTGCAACCCGATCAACATTACATGAGTATTGTTGGAAGAGGGAGTCTCAAGTCATCATCCATGCAAAATTTCAAAACATTTGGCCCTCTGGTATCAGGAGAATATTTTTCAAAATCCACCAATCAGAATAAAAAAATGCTTCTGGCCGCCATGTTTTTCGATGCACGGTAACAAAAATGAGAAGCATTTACAGAAGACCTCCCATAGACTATCCCTGCCAAGTTTGGTTCACGTCGGCTCAGAAGTTCCAGAGAAGAAGATGAAAATGAGATTTTCCATAGGGTTTCTATAGTAACCATAAGCCGCAATTATGGCCGCGTTAACAACCCGGTCAACATTAAATGAGGAACATTGGTAGAGGGGTTCCCAGTCATCATTTATGTGAAGTATCAAAACATTTGCCCTACCAGTTTCAGAGGAGAAACTTTTTAAAAATCCACCAATCAGAATCAAACAATGCATCTGGCAGCCACGTTTTTCATCCAACGGGAAACAAAATAAGGATCGTTTGTAGAGGACCTCCCATAGACCATTCCTGCCATGTTTGGTTTTCACCGGCTCAGCGGTGACAGAGAAGATGACGAAAATGTGAAAAGTTTACCGACGTCGTCGGACGCCGGGCGTCGGACGACGACGACAGACGACGACGGACGCCAAGTGATGAGAAAAGCTCACATGGCCTTTTAGGCCAAGTGAGCTAAAAATGATGAATATTGAATGATGATTTTTGAGAACAAAGCTTTTTTTTGGACGTTGCGTTGGGTAAAGGGTTCAAGAATATACTTTGATGAACTGATGTCTGCGAAAAAAGACAATGTTGATGTGTTCATTTTTCGAGGCGACGCAAATTGATTATCTACATTATATTTTAGCTATTTATTGGTGCTTGAGATCACATATTTTTGCAGAATGGCTAATCGTGGCAAGTTCAGACAATCGTTATACCCATGTTGCCGATTTTAGAGGACTTCCCCCAGGCATTGGTTACCGGCTCCTGGTAAAAAAGGAGCTTGCTTATCACAATGAACAAAAACTGCTTCGCTTCCGGAAATTCCCACGGGGGATATATTTAGCAATTTCGTGCAAAAATCAAGTTCCGAGATTGAAAGGTTCATACTGTGTTACCAGTTTCCATGCTTGGCTTTCCGTTTGATGTTCGATGATGTGAAAGCTCTTACGCTGTACCTCAGTATTTATATTTATTTATTGATGTTTAAGGTCACATATATATGCACAATGGCTTATCATGACCATGACAGTTTTACGGGTGGAGGAAGCCGGAGTACCCTGACAGAACAACCGAGCAACGGCGAGCAACTGTCAGTTCCCCAACGCCACACAAGCAGGGTTAGCATTGGTTGAAGACAAGTGCACCATCGACGTGCAGTACGCCTTAGTACACAACGTCACCGTGCCCCCACGTGGGCAATGGAGATGAAGTGTCTTGCCCAAGGACACAACGCGGTTGCCGCAGGTGGGATGTGAACCGAGGACCTCTCGGCATGCAGCCTGCACCTCTACCTACTGAGACATCGCGCTCCTATGTAACCCCAGTCACAGTCTAACAGCTATCACGTGAGCATATGTAACCAATGGGAGAGTTTGCCGCGTTGGTGATTGGGTGCAGTAGATAGAGTGGCGGCATTTTTCGCACGTTCCAGCAATCAATTTGTGCAGTGATCAGTGGCGGAGTAGCACAACTACCATTAATTGACCAAGAGTTGACGCCCCGGAAAGTGATATCCTATGCAGTTCGACCGCCGTGGACTGATCACTTTCCACGCGTGGGTAATAGTTCCTGGGACGCAGGGACGCAATATTATTAGATAATCATCAAAAATTATTTAATTAATTATTTAATTAATGAAGCAATTAAATTCATTAATTAAAATTTTGCTGATTTCGATTTTTATTACCTGATAAACGTGCGTTTGGGAGTCACTGCCCACGCGTGGATTATGACCACTGCACGGCGACTGTACTTTGAACTCCCCACCCCACCACCCCACCACCACACCTTAGAACTACTGTGATTACTGCAGTGATGAAACATCCAAGGTACTGAAGAGGGTGCTCTGCGAATCATTACTGCAAAATCACAGCAAACGTCGCAGGTTGAATGTCCTTTTAAAATTTACAGATGTAATCATGTGTAATGAAATAAGACCAGGGGAATCATTAAAGTTCAGAATTTCAGTAAAAAGCCTCTTAATTCATTCACCGATCGATATTCTGTAATGACAGAACGCAATTACATCGAGTTTAGATAATCTATGCTAGGCCAGGTATGTGATGTACAAAAATCTCATCCGTATCTCGTATCACCTGAAGCCAATAGTAAAAGAGGTAATTAATCGAGGTTTTCTTCCGAGTGGATTTTAGTTACCTCACGGCTGCTGACGGTTTCACCACCAATTGCAATGTGAACGGACAAGGAATATCAACGCATTTTGAAGGTCTCACATCACGGGTATCCGCAGACATTAACCAGTGTGGGCCAAACACACAAGTTGAAAAACTGCAGGCTTCGGCTTTTCTCCTTGATGGATATCAACGATTTACAGTACAGCCGCCGTGGAGTGGTCCCTTTCCACGGGTGGGCAATATTTCCACGGACGCAAAAGCATTAATTATAGGGAAAATCATCAAAAATATAATTAATGAAGCACCGGGTACAACCCGGTGCTTCATTAATTAAAATTTTGCTGCTGATGATTTTTGTTATCTGGTAAACACATGCGTAGACATCACTGCTCATGCGTGGATTAAGACCAGTCCACAGCGACTGTACTATGTATGGGAGAAGCTCTAGAAGCGTTAGTAAATATTTAGTCGATCCAACCTTGTGGTCCATGAGCTGGAAGGTTGACAGCTCCAGCTCTTATTTTTTATTTTTGAGAAACTGCCTGGGAAAACCCCATCCATCCGTACTTTTGTCATAATATGTATACAAAATAATTACTGATCCGAAATACAGGAAACAACAAGGGCACTCTCTTGCTCACCTCTCTCCCCCCCCCCCCCCCCCCTCCTATCTGCATGTCTTTCATTATGCCGGTGAAAGGCTAGTGTGTAGTATGCTATTGAATAATTTCTAACATGTCACACATCAAATATAGACAAAATCTATACTAGAACAATAGAATTCTTAACAGCAGAATAGTAGATGTACCGGGGAGCGAAACTGAAAAGGGGTGAATGTTTGTTATCAGTTGCTGTATTTGTGGGTGGGTGGGTGGGTGGGTGGGTTATTGGGTGGGTTATTGGGTGTGTTTGGAGAGATAAATGGAGCAAAAGGTTAACCATTTGTGGGAAGTAGGAATCAAGGCCCCGAGTGTTATCGGCGTCTCACAACGAAAAACTTCAACAAAGGACGCTCATCACTGCCCCCCCCCCCCCCCCCCCGAACTCTATATTCTGTATTTATACCAATATTAAACTTGAAGTAGGACATGAAGCTTAGATTTCTAAACAAGAATGTCAACTAAAGGTCTCTTTACTTTCCTGCGTGACACGGTTGTTTTGCATGGACGTATTTCATTGACATGGTGTCAATCAGATGCGAAACGAGCAAGCGAATGCCCTCGTGCATGTCCTTCTTATATACATTCAGGATTCCACGCGTGTTTTTCCGACACATTTTTCATTGTCTGTATTGTATCGGAAAGGGTTGCATCCCTGACCTTTATCATAAAAATCGATTTTCGATAACATTATCTCCCTTGAAATTTTTAGACGTGCGAGGATAGCCAAATTAAGAAGCAAGTAATTGTTGAGAAAAGTCCAATGGCATATGTAGAAAATCAAGCCTAGTTTATTTTTGGTACTTTAATAACAGAAACTAACAAACAGATCTCGAAACGTTTCGTTTATTAAGGTGGTATTAAAGAAAGGAAAACTAGTTTGTTGGAAATCCTACCTCCAATAATATTCCATGAATTCAAATTAAATATGCACAAATTATACACCGACATGAAGGTTGTAATGTATAGAACACGAAAAATACATGCATTCAACTCAGACTTGACAGCTGGTACCAAGGGTTCCTGATTCGTACCAGACCTTATAAAATAATATTTCAGGCGAACACCTTATGGCCAAATGAGCTTGAGATATCCAAGAACACAAGATATGACACCGACCTCTGTACACCTCGTGCAGATAGAGCACTGATCTCAGTGGTACAGTGATCGGTGCTCTACCTACGCCAGATGTATAGAGATCAATGCCTCATCTACACCAGTTGTACAGAGATCAATGCCTCATCTACACCAGTTGTACAGAGATCAATGCCTCATCTACACCAGTTGTACAGAGATCAATGCCTCATCTACACCAGTTGTACAGAGATCAATGCCTCATCTACACCAGTTGTACAGAGATCAATGCCTCATCTACACCAGTTGTACAGAGATCAATGCCTCATCTACACCAGTTGTACAGAGATCAATGCCTCATCTACACCAGTTGTACAGAGATCAATGCCTCATCTACACCAGTTGTACAGAGATCAATGCCTCATCTACACCAGTTGTACAGAGATCAATGCCTCATCGACACCAGTTGTACAGAGATCAATGCCTCATCGACACCAGTTGTACAGAGATCAATGCCTCATCGACACCAGTTGTACAGAGCTCAATGCCTCATCGACACCAGTTGTACAGAGATCAATGCCTCATCTACACCAGTCGTACAGAGATCAATGCCTCATCTACACCAGTCGTACAGAGATCAATGCCTCATCTACACCAGTCGTACACAGATCAATGCCTCATCTACACCAGTCGTACAGAGATCAATGCCTCATCTACACCAGTCGTACAGAGATCAATGCCTCATCTACACCAGTCGTACATAGATCAATGCCTCATCTACACCAGTTGTACAGAGATCAATGCCTCATCTACACCAGTTGAACAGAGATCAATGCCTCATCTACACCAGTCGTACAGAGATCAATGCCTCATCTACACCAGTCGTACAGAGATCAATGCCTCATCTACACCAGTTGTACTGAGATCAATGCCTCATCTACGCCAGTTGTACTGAGATCAATGCCTCATCTACACCACTTGTATTGAGATCAATGCCTCATCTACACCAATTGTATAGAGATCAATGCCTCATCTACACCAGTTGTGTAGAGATCAATGCCTCATCTACACTAGTTGCATAGAAATCAATGCCTCATCTACACCAATTGTATAGAGATCAATGCCTCATCTACAGCAGTTGTATAGAGATCAATGCCTCATCTACACCAGTTGTATAGATATCAATGCCTCATCTACACTAGTTGTATAGAAATCAATGCCTCATCCATACCAATTGTCTCATCTACACCAGATGTATAGCGATCAATGCCTCATCCATACCAATTGCCTCATCTACACCAGTTGTATAGAAATCAATGCATCATCTACACTAATTGTATAGGAATCAATGCCTCGTCTACACTGGTTGTATAGAAATCAATGCCTCATCTACACCAGTTGTAAAGAAATCAATGCCTCATCTACACTAGTTGTATAGAAATCAATGCCTCATCTACACCAGTTGTAAAGAAATCAATGCCTCATCTACACCAGTTGTATAGAAATCAATGCCTCATCTACACCAGTTGTATAGAAATCAATGCCTCATCTACACTAGTTGTATAGAAATCAATGCCTCATCTACACCAGTTGTATAGAAATGAATGCCTCATCTACACCAGTTGTATAGAAATCAATGCCTCATCTACACTAGTTGTATAGAAATCAATGCCTCATCTACACCAGTTGTATAGAAATCAATGCCTCATCTACACTAGTTGTATAGAAATCAATGCCTCATCTACACCAGTTGTATAGAAATGAATGCCTCACCTACACCAGTTAGATCCATGCCGCATCCATACCAGTTGTATAGAGATCAATACCTCATCTACACTGTTGGTTATCATTCCTCAGGGTTTTGCGCAGTTACTCATGTTATGATTCTCAGATTCTCCCTCACTCAACACAAATAAAATCATATTCACTCGAAAAGAAAATGAGACTACCTTCCTCTACGTCAGTTAGGTTCTGTAAACCCAGTGAAACATTTTAATTTTATGTTATTTCGAACTAAAGGAAACGTGTTAAAAGATAATCAAATACTTTTTCGAAATAAAGAAATAATATTCCGTTGTAACAAAATGATGTTTCTAAATAACGAAATATTACCTTAGAGCAAGCATATATTTTCTCCAGTACAAGTAAACACGTCTATTCTGAATAAAAATCTGTATTCAGGGTAGTGCTCCTCTGTCTGCAGTACAGCCGCCGTGGACTGGTCCCTTTCCAGGGATGGGCAATATTCCCAGAAACGCATTAATATTATGTTCCAAACACTGATGGGAATCATCATCAGCAGAAGTAGAATTAATAAAGCACCAGGTACAACCCGGTGCTTCATTAATTAAATTTTCCTGGTGATGATGATTTTTATAACCTAGTCAACGCATGCGTGGACATCACTGCCAAAGCGTGGATTACGACCAGTCCACGACAACTGCACTGTGTATACACACTCAACCACAAAATAATCAAATACTTCAGTTTGTACACATGTTCAGTTGACTTCACTGGTTTTGGCGATATTAATTAAGGCAATATTTATTTACAGTACATGGAGAGTGGATTGTAACTAAATCACCCGCGGAGTGGAGTTATCACCCAAGCTATAACTTTCAATTAGTGTACATATCGACAAAAAACACAAGCAATGTTTCAGCCAATGGACCTCCGGGTTTAACCCGGAGGTCCATTGGCTGAAACTTTGCTTTTGTTGGTTATGCTTTGCAGCAAATTTGCAATTATTGATTGGGTGGAATCTCCACTCTGCGGGCGATTTAGTGATAATACACTCTCCACGTACTGTATTAATTTATTTAGTGATTTTCGCCACGTCAGCAGCAAAGGCTATATCGTGGCGATAGGCTGCCCAAATAATGAATATGGACTCTTCCAATTGCTTCCATTGAATTGGCATGGAAGATATACCACCAGGTTTCCAAATTACTCTCCCGACTTTGCAAAATCATAAACGCCAAACTCTACAACAATCGTCATGTTCATGTAAGCATAAAGCTGCTTGAACCAAACTATTATCAACTGCAATTCATGTAGTTGCTGAGGATTCATTTCACTTTGGAATGCACTTCGGATGTTCGGCTTGCAAATATAAAAGATGGATATGTTTTCTGAGTTGATGGCATAATTGTTTTATGAGGGACGAACATTTAAAATATAAAGTTTGTTTTCTGTTCTACAACGTGTGTACATGTAATTCAAGTAAACATTGTAAAAATTGAGATAAATCGCAATAGAAATGGCCATAGATGTCATGTTATCAAATGAAATGCATATCTGAGCAATAAAAACATTGGGCCCATATTTCGAAAACTTTATATAGTTTCATGCAGGGACGGCGCAGCAGGGTGGAATGCGAATGACTCCACCGCACTTTCCCTTTCCTCGACGATGGCGGACAAAGTACCCCATGATGACTAAAATGTTTTGAAAATTATTCATCGTTAAGGAGCATTCTATGTCAGCTTTTTTTCTCCAGTGAATTTTTGTTATTGCGTCATCTAATGGTTAAAACTGCCTTCAAAACTTCATGTTATACATGCTGCATAAACTTTGGGGTGTCATAGCAATGGTCCAGCCCAACTTTTCCTTCTTCATATCACCTGTTTCTGTGCTATTTAATCACAGCAACTTGGCACGTCATCATTTCGGGTCCTCCTATAAGTTTATAAAAAGCGCGTCAGACGGGGAAATACGGTTGATACGGATAGATACGGATGACCATCCGTATCGATCCGCAGACCTCCGTATCTGACCGCAGACATCCGTATCATCCGTATCAATCCGTGTGAAAACGTATCACGAAGCACACAATATGAAAAAAGTTTTGAAAATTTCAAAACTTTTTTTCGTCCGTGTGCGGATGGCCAATTCGCACAAAATCCGTATTAATCCGTATTAATCCTTATTGATCCGTATTAATACGTATCTCATCCGCATCAGATACGGATAAATACGGTGGAAAAGGGAGTCTACCAACGCGAGGTTTGATACCACAATTTGACATGCGCATCGCAGTGTATCTATCTGTATTGATCCGTATCTCATCCGTACCTATGATTATCTATGCGTATCTATCCGTATCTCCTGCCGCAGGTTTTAGGTATGGCCGCAGAGTGACACACATACATCCGTATCTATCCGTATTTATCCGCAGACCATCCGTATCTCATCCGTATTATATGCCTATTTTCCTAAAATACGTGGTATTTTCACGGTTCGGGGGGGGGGGGGGGTCGAGATTTATTATACGTATCTCCATCCGCAAGGCCATCCGTATCCCTGTCTGACGCGACTATAAGTTTCGAGTAGGGAGAGGTGTTTCCACAATGGAATGGCTAAATGGACGGAGTTGCAATGTTTCGTAGTCAGTGCAAAACAGTAAAGACAAGAATTAGTACCGCACAGCTGTATATAACTGGGTTGAGCCAACTGAATTGAAAAGCTATGTACCCACGGCAATTAAATTTAGAGTTCATTTCATGATAATCCCCCAGGATTCAACTGCAAAATCATTAATTCCATCACTGTGAGCTTAAGCAGTCTGTCTGTGTCTGTTTCTTACCATATTATGAATATAAAATTATGTGCTAGAGAGGATTCAGTGTGTCACAATTTGAACAGAAGAGAGCATGTTGTATCTGTTTAACCCCCTGCACACTGATGTCAAAATATCTAAATTTCAGGCAGAAAAAAATTCTCATAATGCAACTAGAAATTAAACCAATTCAATCTCATTTGACAGAGCTTATTGAGCTCTGTCAAACGAGATTGAAGTGGTTGAATTTCTAGATGCATTATGGGAAAAAATAGCTTCCTGAAATTTTGGTATTTTGACATCAGAGTGAAGGGGGTTAATATATAAACTATAACTTTCATAGCATATTGCATCAATATCATTGGTTACCTCCAGATTGCAGTTACTATCCCCGCTTTTTTGAAAAAAGCGAGGATATTGTCGCTGTCCATACCGTCCCGTCCCGTTCGTCCGTACGTCCAAACTTCATATCACCAATAGTATGAAATTCGAAGCATTTAAACTATGCTAAGGTGTTCAGATAGCATTTGAACTTTATTTTGGCCCCTTAGCGCATATCCATTGGTGAACTTTACGTATATCCATTGGTGTACTTCAAACTGAATTTTTCACCTCTTACAATCAAGGATGTGAAATGGGATAAACAGTTGAGGGATTTGCATACACATAGAATTTTCTTTATACATCATTTCAGATGGAGAATCCAATCTCGAATGGAGAATCATCAGTAGGAAAAAAATAGTGTTGTTTATCAATCAATTTAATGTGCCACATATTTTTTTTTCTATCTGTATCAAGCATTTACCAACAATATAATGCAAATGCTGAGAGATATATAGTGTGCTTTGCGCACTAATGAATGACACCATCTAGTTTTTTTTGTTATCATATCTTTATTAGTTCATCAAAATACAGCCGCAGTCGGCGTGGACTGGTCACTTTCAACAGGTGGGTAATATTTCCACTGACGCAATATTATTGGATTCTAAACACTAATTATAGGAATAATCATCAAAAATTTAATTATTGAAGCAACGGGTACTACCCGGTGGTTTTTTAATTAAAATTTGCTGCTGATGATTTTTATTACCTGGTAAACGCATGGGCGAATATCACCGCCCACGCGTGGATTACGACCAGGCCAAGCCGGCTGTACTGCAAATATAAATCGTTAACCCTTTACCCAAAGTAACAGCCAAAACCGGCCAGCGCTATTCACAAAAATCGACAATTAATTTTCATTAATTTTCATTATTTTTGTCATTTTTTGTCTCAGAAACGTATGTTATGACCCCTCTTTGGAACGAGCTCGTTGCAACGAGGGGCCATAACCTATGTTTTTGAGACAAAAAATTTAAAAAATTAGTTACTCAAGAATTTTGTTTGCAAGTGTTGTCAGCATTTCATGTTAGGTAAAGGGTTAAACTGTGTGTTTTGTTGATAATGATACATCGGAACCATCTCTGAATCTACTGTGAGAAAGTTCCAGATTCTCGGTAAATCATGTGGTCGCTTAATATTCCATATCACTATAATTGGAGTAAGATGTGACCTTGAACCCCCACCCACCCCACCCAACCCAAACCCCCTACAGGTATTGTAATGTATTTTGATTAATAAAAGAACACTGTAGTGATTTATAAACATTCGGTTTCACTGACAACATATTAATTGTTTCATGTTTCATGCCTCGAACGACCCCCCCCCCCCCCACCACCACCTCAGTGTATGCAAATGTTATGAATGCCCCAATCCCCTCCCCAGCATAGTAGTTTCTATAGTAGTTTGTCCAGGTGGGGGAAGTAAGCGAGACCGCGCATTGCTGTTTTATAGCAGCATAGTAGCGTGTATAGTTTGCCAAGGAAGGGGGAAGTTGGTGAGTCAGTGCATTTCTGTTTTATAGCTGCCCAGTGGCGTGTATAAGGTTGTCCAAGTGGGAGGAGTGGGCGAGGCTACAAATTACTGCTTTATAGAAGCAAGGTATGGAGTATAGATTGCCCAGGTAAGGGGGAGTATGTGAGGTCGTACATTGCTGTTTTATAGCAGCACGGTGACGTGTACAGTTTGTCTGGGTGGGAGAAGTTGGCAATACCGCACACCGCTGTTTTATAGAAGAAGAGTAACATGTACAGGTTGTCCAGGTGGGATAAGTAGGCGAGACTCTACATTGCTGTTTTATAGCAGCTCGATAGCATGTATAGGTTGTCCGTGGAGGGGGGGGGGGGGCGAATTGCTGTTTTATAGTTGCACGGTAGCATGTCCGTGGAGTGGAGTGAGCGCATTGCCTTTTATAGCAGCACGGTAGCGTGTACAGATTATCCGGGGAGGAGAAGGGGTAGGTGTGACTGTACATTGCTGTTTTATGGCAACACGGTAACGTGTACACATTGTCCGGGTGGGGAAAATAGGCGAGACCGCGAATTATCGGTTTATAGCAGCACGCTAGCGTGTATAGGTTGTCCGAGGAGGGGGTAGGCGAGAGGTTTGTAGCAGCACAGTAGCGTGAATAATATAGCACGAGGTTTTCGCCCCTAATTACTAGGACTTTGATGAATCAGCCAGTGTTAAATCTCCGTCGTAGTCCCGACTTTTAGTAGAGCAACGCAAAATGGGTATAAAGGATGGGCTGGACTTGACTTTATATCCATGTTGTGGTCATGGTTAGCCATTGTACATAAATATATGACCTTATACATCAATAAATAAAATAGTACAGAAACTTGTTCCTGTGCAAAACACCAGCTCCAACCAATTGGGTCTGACAAGTCGTATACGTACTGCATACACAGTATGCTATGGTATGTATAGTGATATATGTGCAATCATGGCTCTGGGTACTGCCAACTGGTACCTCTGAAAACTTGGTCGCTCGCGAAAGATTTTGACGAAGAGGGCAGCAGAGTGTCTGGTACATGCATTTATCACATCACGCCTAGATTATTGCAGCTCCCTGTTGCATGGGCTTCCCAACAAGCAAATACAAAGGTTGCAACAAATACAAAACACAGCTGCCCCTATTGTCTCATTGACGAAGCGGCGCCAGCATATAACTCCAGTGTTGAAAGATCTACACTGGCTTCCTATTTCTGCAAGGACTGAGTTCAAGGTTTTGCTCTTTGCATACAAGGCCCGCTGCTGTGATCCGTCTCCAGCTTACAGTTAAAACTAGAAGTCCTGTCACGAAAAGTGCGCTTATCTAGGCTTAATTGCGCGTTGGAATTGCGCGCAATTGCCATATCGAATGGCATCCAAAGCACGGCAGGTTCTCTTGGTTACTCATAGCAAACACATGCAATGTTTCTGCCAATGGACCTCCGAGTTACCCGGAGGTCCATTGGCTGAAACATTGCTTGTGCACAGGCCACATGGACATAATTTGATAGCTTTACTTAGGCCATAACGCGTACATTAACGCGCATATCAACGTGCTATTTGTGCGCATTTCATGACAGGACTTCTAGTTTTAACTGTATATTAGCGACCTGGTGGTTCCATATGAGCCTAAACGCTCGTTAAGCCCCTCTGCACACAAGTTGCTTGAGGAAACTACCTGCAACTTAGTCCCATATGGTGACCGCTCCCTTACCTACAGTGCACCTAGGCTTTTCAATGGGCTACCCGTTTCAGTGCGATATACATCTCCGAGTGCTTTCAAATCTGTGCTGAAAACCTATCCTTTTGATAAATCATACCCGGGGTAATTCTGAGTAGCATCGTATGAATGTACAATCCATAGGCATTGCCACATGTCATAAATGTCTTTGTAAAGCGACATGGAACTTTTTATCATTGTGATATGTGCGCTAACTAAATAAATATTATTATTATTATTATTATTATTATTATTATTATTATTATTATTATAATATGGGTAAGTGATGGAAGACTGTTGGGGAAGTTGAGTTTTCTTGAAAGTTTTCCCGCGAAACTGTTGACGCTGGTAATAACGTTGTGACGTCATGATGCGCACGCGCCATCAAAGAAACGAACTTTGACTGCTGTCAGGGCCTGTAAACGCCAGGATGACTCAGTGACGCTAAAATCAGTAATCGTTCTGAGCAGCGCCCTCTAATAGTTGGGAGTCATTTTGAGAACAATGTCGACTTGCAAACAGCGATAATTACATAAACATACGACAGGGATGGGGGTTTCTCTTTTCGCACACGCATGATATTAAACATTTAGTTTATGTGTGAAAATAAAAGCCATATCAATGAAAAAGATGTTGATGTTATTCAGTTTTCCGAGCTTATGTGTGAATTATAAAAGGAGTAGCACGTTTTCAGATTGAATCTTCTCTATTGCCTTCCAGGTGGGTCAATAGTGGAAATCTTTTTATTTTTCGTCATTTATGGCGTTATTCGATCACGGGTAACTCTATTTTGTAAGTTTTCAAATGTTTCTACCAACAAAACATCAGCACCAGAATAATTAAATCTCATCCGATACAAAACATTCTTGTTCTTGCAATCTTGGAACATTGTGGCAAATGATGTGTGCCAGTCCGAAGACGTGGCACATCAGAGAGAATTTGAATAATAATAAACCGATCATCTATGGAGAAATAGATTTCAGTTTGGTAAAATTGGACTGTCTAAGTTAAGCTATGACTGCATCCATTACACGTGTTAAGCTTAAAGGGACTTATAGTTTTGGAAGCTCCAAGCTTGCATAAAAGAATTGGGGAAAAAGTATATTATCGTTATTGTCCAGCCTTTACTCCAGCACATTTAATCTCTGTTTAATTTTATTCACAAATCTGAATTCATTTGACTTACTGGATTTGAAAAGAAATACACAGAACGACACACGAGTGTGAATGGGTTAATCGATATGGCACGAGTGCCATATCGATTAACCCATTCACACGCGTGTGTCGTTCTGTGTTTATTACACGCCTTCACGTCTATAAAAAAAACAATTATAAGAAGGACACTCAGCAATTCATTAGACAACTATCAACAAAAAGAACACATTTTATTGCCAATCGAATTTGCGAAGGGAACCCGTGTTACTGTTGCGTCCCCCGAGTTCCAATGTGATCTATGTTCCTAATGGCACATAGAACACATTAAAACTCAGGGGACGATTTTCAGCTATCGCTAGCGATTCAAATTTTAATAGCATTGCACGATTTGCAGAACATTCCAGTAAAATTTCGTCTCTATTTAAAAGTAGATTTCCGTTCCACACATATGTGTGGAACAGATTTTCATTTTCCCTTCGGTTTAGTGTTGCTGTAGATAGGGATTTCACAGAACAGGCGTGTAACAAAGAAAGAAAATGATTCATATGGTGTGAACTATGCATGTTCACTACAGAATTTAGCTGTCTGAAAATGGACAGATATTTACGTCTATTCATTAATAGTCAAGAACAAGAGACGAGTCTGTGCAAAACATTATAAACTGTTAAATCAGAAATGACAGAATATATAATTTAGATCAATCATCAACCCGACTGTCATCCCCGTAAATGAAGACCATATTGAAAAACAAAAGTTTCACTGTGCCTGAGAGAAGAAAATGCCATTATAAATTAATGTGATTATTACTTATTTACATTTACTGTTATCACAGTAGCCTCGAATAATTGATCTTGTTGCATCAAATTTATTCATTTTATCATCTGTTTCATGTATGGCAAGTTGTGCTAAAAACAAAAACTCCCCCAATATTAGGAACCCGGTGTCTTGAAAATTGGAAGACCTAATTGATATACACATGGACCAATAAAAGACATATACCGTTAGATACCAGAACTGAAGTCAGGACAAGGAATTTGATTTGATGAGAGATTCAATAAAACCAGACTCAGTTGTAAATCTGCATGCAAACAACACACTGGGAGCCTAAAATCCTTGGGTATGGGCTGAAAAATTAGTTTACATTCATTCAGACATTGTTGATATATATACAGAGGATATGGAATGAGTGTTTTTGTCATATAATATTTATGAAACGAGTCTAAGAATTCACCGTTTTGGCGAGCCTCTGGCGAGCGCAAAATGAAAAATCGGACAAGTTTCATAAATATTATATGAGAAAAACACTCATTTCATATTCTATTTATCATATGACACACACACGCACGAATTAGCCACTCAGTATGACTTTTTAACCGATCACCTAACTTAAGTTGCAGACGGCACTTGGAAAAAAATCCTTGTATAACTAAAACTTTTCATTTTTTGCTTCCAAAACATAGGTTATGACCCCTCATTGGAACGAGCTCGTCGAGCTCGTTCCAATGAGGAGTCATAACCAATGTTTTGGAAGCCAAAAGTGAAAATATGCAAAACAATGAATGGCGTTTTTCTTGTAGGTAAAGGATTAATACAATATAACCCACCCTAAATAGGACAGATAACGTAAATTCTCCCTACTAAAATTTTGCAAATATAACCCAGTTGTATTTTGTTTAGCCAATCAAATTGTCCAGTTTTGAAATTGACCAATGGAAGCTCCCAACTCTAATTATGCAAATTATGAAAATTTGGCCAAGTTGTATTCTGTTCAGCCAATCAAATTGTCTAGTTTTGAAATTGACCAATGAAAGTGACGGAAGGCTTTACTTATCACTGATTAATATGAAAACAAAATATCAAATGTTTTAAAGTGGACAAAACGGACGAGTCATGTGATAAATAAATATATACAAGTGATTGAAAAAAAACATAAGGCGACGTTTGTCATATACTGGTATGTTAGAAAATGTGAATGTTTATGTTTCATTTCCAGTTTATCATAATAAAAACATCAAGAGAAAACAAAGATGGCAATATGAACTTTAAGAATTTGAATTTATTCATTTATTGGTGTTTAAAGTCACATACTTATGCACAATGGCTAATCGTGACCGTGACAGTTTTACGGGTGGAGGAAGCCGGAGTACCTGGAGAGAACCACCGAGCAACGACGAGCAGCTGTCAGCACTCCAACATCGTAACTCTGAACTCTGCACCGCAGCACAGGCAGGGTTAGATTGGTTGAAGACATGCGCACCATCGACTGCAGTACGCCTCAGTACACAGCGTCATCGTGCCCCCATGTAGGCAATCGGGGTGAAGTGTCTTGCCGAAGGACACAACGCGGTTGCCACAGGTGGGATTCGAACCGAGGACCTCTCGGCTTGCAGCCTGCACCTCTACCAACTGAGCCACCGCGCCCCCAAGAATTTGAAAGATCGAGGATTGAGGATTTATACCATTGTAGAAGTGATGTGTTTACAAATTCATATTTATGGAAAATGAAAGTTCAGTAACTGTTACCAACGTACCCACACTGGTCATCCGATTACCACCGTTGCGGTGCAGTACCAAGTTTGCGGTTTAAAAAACAGCAGATTGCTACGCATACAAGTTGGAAAATTGGTAAGTACACGCATTTCAACAAGCCTACTTGTGTTGCAAACTCTTTCAGGGTAGGTATTAATCACCAATACTTTCATCCAAGAAATATTTTCATGAGGGAAATAAAAAACAATTTTTTTGAAGTATTTTAAAGTTGAAATGTGAAGATAAAAATTCCCGTTGTTGGGTTTGAACTGCGAATTATATTTAAAATATGATATTGTGAGTCCTTGGAGGAGAATCCGTGTAGAGAATTGTCTTATTTTAGTCAAATGTGTAAGTTACGTTTGTAAGCCTTTTGTGAAAACATGTTTAAACGGAATTTATCGAGGGGGTAATTGATTTTTATGACTACCTTATTTGCGGTGTACAGTTACCATCTTTTGCGGTTTAGACAACACCGCAAATCAGGTATTCTAAAAGTTCAACACCTCTCGTAGAAGCTGCCAAATAAGGCGAATGCAGGACTTTTTATGAAAGCTGAAGCTGACCTAAACTCAAAGACAAAACCTACGTCCTTGATATTCAAGGAGAGAACAAATTGTGTTGACAATTTCCGAAAGAATGAGGATGAACGCTAATGTATTTTCAATAACAGAGCTTAATTACTTCATAAAACACACGGACACTATGTACAAGAATGCTATAACATTCCATAGATCGCTAGATTAAAACTTTTTTTAATGATATACGCAAGTTAATAGCAGTTATAGCATATTTTATGACAACTACCTTCTACCGTTTCCATCTTTTTTAAACCGCAAACGAGGTACTGCACCGCAAAGGTGGGAATCGGATGACCAGCGTGTTACCTTGATGATAATTAATCATATCAGATTAATGTTTCTTAGCATTCTGGGCAATGATGTGAAAAATACCAAATTTCAGACTGCAATTTTTACAAGGATACAAGAGGCAAATTAGCTATGTCACATCTTGTTTGACAAAGCATAAATGGCAAGGCTGAATTCGTTGAATTCAGAGCTCATTATAGGAATCATTTGCAATTTGATCTTATTTTTACATCAATGAGTAAAAGACTAAATGTACAGAGAAACTCAATGGCATCAAAATTGATGATAAATTGTTGGAATGTTTTGAAAATGGTCCATACAGTTAAAACTAGAAGTGCTGTCACGAATAGTGCGCTTATCTAGGCTTAATTGCGCGTTGGAATTGCGCACAATTGCCATATCAAATGGCATCCAAAGCACGGCAGGTTCTCTTGGTTACTCAGACCAAACACATGCAATGTTTCTGCCAATGGACCTCCGGGTTACCCGGAGGTCCATTGGCTGAAACATTGCTTGTGCACAGGCCATATGTACAGAATTTGATAGCTTTACGTGGGCCATAACGCGTACATTAACGCGCATTTCAACGTGGTATTTGTGCGCATTTCATGACAGGACTTCTAGTTTTAACTGTAGTAACAAATCATTCTCTTCTCTTTTTCGTGTGAGGGTTGAAAATTATGGATGAAGATAACCCAAGCGTACCTGTAGGATTGGGTTGATTAAATGTTTGAACCAATCATGACCCTTTATTGTCTCGGGTTAATCTATGGCATGGCCTTAAAAATAAATTATCACCAAAGGTACCAATAACAAAAATTGTCATATTGATCAATGCAACCTCATCAAGTGATGCAGAACAAATTTTGAATATTTAATACTGACAACAATTCATACTGTACATGAACAATTAACCCTTTACCACTTGCAAAAAAAATTCTTGAATAACTATTTCTTTTTTATTTTTTGTCTCAAAACATAGGTTATGACCCCTCATTGGAACGAGCTCGACGAGCTCGTTCCAACGAGGAGTCATAACCTATGTTTTTGGAGACAAAAAATGAAGAAATAATGAAAATTAATTGGCTATTTTTGAGAATCGCGCTGGCTGGTTTTGGTCTTTACGTTGGGTAATGGGTTAAATAGATCATTGGAGAACTGTAGAACCTGTTTTCGGTAGGAGAAAATAATATATTTATCACACCAAATTAATCTGCTATAATTGCATGTATGTTTCAAAACACTGCATAAAATATACTATTTATTGCCAATGACTCAACCATATTAGTAAGAATACCATTATGGTTAATTTATATCACCACAATATCAAGGCCCTCTCTTTCTCTTACTCTTACTGGAATATTACTTAACTGAAGGCATTTTATTGGAAATCACGTAAGGCCTACAAAAGTTAAAAATCTGTTCAAAGCTGATTGGGGACAAACAAAGGACATAAACAAGGACAAGACAAAGACGTAAAGTGAGCCCCCCACCCCTACAAAGGTAACCACGAGGTGCATGTTTTCTCTGGAAATGTGTGTATTTTAGGACGTGAACAATTACATCTCCAACATTGTGAACACCTGGTACTACACTAAACATGAAAAAACCAAACACTGCAACACCCAATAAAAAAAAGATTCACTTCACAAGTTCAGAAGAAAAATGTTGTACAACCAAGGTAGCGGATGTAATTTGACATTCACTCATCACATATTGTTTTATTACCGTGATTACATATTCTACTATATACAAAAAGCCTATGACATAAATTTTAGTTTTACACACCAACCATGGTGAACATGTCAGCAATGGGATTTCAATAGTTAAAATTTACACCTGCAGTGGAACTACATCCAAGTTGACCTTTGGTGACCTCGATTTGAATGCAAACTTGCCTAAATTTTATCAATGGGATTTCAATAGTTAAAATTTACACCTGCAGTGGAACTACATCCAAGTTGACCTTTGGTGACCTCGATTTGAATGTAAACTTGCCTAAATTTATCACTCGTCGCCTCGCGAAGAGTGAAATGAAACCGGCAATTATTTAGTACGTTTTTAAATGAATTTACCTCATAAGATACCAAAAATTAACAAACATGCGTTGCCTCATGTTAATAAAGAACCCATAACTCAAAATGGTATATTGTTATATTATTAAAATGAAAAAGGCCCCGTGATTTGCGCGTTTCTTTTTCCATTTCGTTTCGGAGATAAGACTGACAGCGGAAGTACCACACACATGTGTTGATGTAAACAAACACAGATTCGCACGTGTGAATATTGTATTATTTAACATTTAAACTCTTATTAATCTGTCGAGCATGGTATAAATAAAATATACCCATAGTAGCTTGGTGTACCAAATGTTTACATCTCGTGGTGAAGTGGTGTTAACCGCGCGCCAAAGGCTCGCAGTTAACACCACTTCACCACGATCGGTAAACCTTTGGTACACCAAGCTACTGTGGGCATATTCTATATGTATACTCAAGAAGCTGATCACAGTGGAATACATGTATATCAATTTGTGTTGGAGAAAATAAAATGATGGAACATAGAGGAATTATTTGAAAAAGATTCAGAACTTCCCGTCAGAATGTGCCCCAAACTTTCACCAAAGCATATTGAACTGAATAACTTTTAGACAAAGGTTTGCAAAAGAAACTCTTGGAACACAGGTTCACAATCTATGATTAGAAATGATGATTTATTTATTTATTTATTTATTGGTGTTTGAGGTCACATACGTATGCACAATGGCTAACGATGACCGTGACAGTTTTACGGGTGGAGGAAGCCGGAGTACCCTGTGAGAACCACCGCGCAACGAGGAGCAGCTACCAGCTCCCCAACATCGTAACTCCGTACTGCAGCACAGGCAGGGTTAGATTGGTTGAAGACATGAGGACTATCGACGTGCAGAACGCCTTAGTACACGGCGTCATCGTGCCCCCTTGTGGACAATCGGGGTTAAGTGCCCTTGCCAAAGGACACAACGCGGGAGACCGAATCGATCGCTCAGACGATCACCCATCCGAGGATTAACCGGGCTCGACGTTGCTTAACTTCGGTGATCTGACGAGAACCGGTTACCCCAACGCCACCGCGCCCCTCATCAGAAATGATGAAATAATGGAGTTAAAAATGGTTTAGTGAAGACCCTGGAACAGTCTTTTTGAAGGGGCTCTTATTTTTCATAAACTGAACAATACAATTCCTGGAGGATTTGGAGACTTGAAACAGGAGGCTTAGTGGGATGAGGGGAAAATGCAAATGATGAATAGTCATTACTGTAAATGGAAGACTGAGAGGGGAAGTGCAAAAATCTGAGACAGAATTAGTGTCTGCATTCTTGAGGATCAGGAGGGAGAATCAGGGATTAATGAGTCAGGTGTGGCAGGTTTTGCTCATCTGAGAACCATTATGGATCAGCAACTGGGCAAAACATGTTCATCTGTGTTGAATTAGGTTCTTTTCTTCAAAATCGTCAGCATAGAGCATTCACAGTGGTGGAAGGTGGTGTGCTTTTTTGAGTTCATTTCATATATACGTGAACTTGATTTATGCACCGTGTTAACCCTTCACCTAACATGAAAAGCAGACGACACTTGTAAAAAAAAAATCTTGAATAACTAATTGTTTTCATTTTTTGTCTCAAAAACATAGGTTATGACACCTCATTGGAACGAGCTCGACGAGCTCGTTCCAATGAGGTGTCATAATCTATGTTTTTGAGACAAAAAATGAAAAAAATAATGAAAATTAATTGGCGATTTTTGAGAACAGCGCTGGCCGGTTTTGGCCGTTACGTTGTGTAAATGGTTTTAATGGCATGTTACAGTGCGAGATACTGAAAATATTGCGAAGTGTCAAACTGATGGTCTCAGGAAAGTTTATGCAAACAAATAATGTTATTCATTTTTGATTTTACTAACCCGGTATTCAGCTCTTGAGAATCAATACTTTGATTACTCTATATCTGGTTTATCTTATGAGATTGAAACTAATTTCTGACTGGTAGAACCTGTTTGATTCATATTCCTTTTCTCAATCAGCTGTAGATCTTTGCAGGGAAAGGGGGACATTTTCCATAAACCGCCGGGAATAACAACATGGGATGAGTAGCTAATAGTTTGTCACATCAATATATCGTCGGCTGAGCGCTAGAATGTTCTATGTCACATAGGGGAGATAATACATAGTCCCATAGGGGAGATAATACATAGTCCCATAGGGGAGATAATACACAGTCCCATAGTGGAGATAATACACAGTCCCATAGGGGAGATAATACATAGTCCCATAGGGGAGATAATACATAGTCCCATAGGGGAGATAATACATAGCCCCATAGGGTAGATAATACATAGTCCCATAGGGGAGATAACACATAGTCCCATAGGGGAGATAATATATAGCCCCATAGGGGAGATAATATATAGTCCTATAGGGGAGATAATACATAGTCCTATAGGGGAGATAATTTTTAGTCCTATAGGGGAGATAATATATAGCCCCATAGGGGAGATAATATATAGCCCCATAGGGGAGATAATATATAGCCCCATATGGGAGATAATACATAGTCCCATAGGGGAGATAATATATAGCCCCATAGGGGAGATAATATATAGTCCCATAGGGGAGATAATATATAGCCCCATGGCGGAGATAATATATAGTCCCATAGGGGAAATAATATATAGTCTCATAGGGGAAATAACATATAGTCCCATAGGGGAGATAATACATAGTCCCATAGGGGAGATAGAACATTCTAGCACTCAGGCGACGATATGAAATAAAATTCTGGAGTAATCAAAAATTACAGAACCATGAATGACAAACTGGAGATCATATAAACAAATTCTTGGAGGTTTAGAATTGAATGCATATTTGTTTTGATGAACCTGTTTCAAAGTTAGCAAGAATACCGCTTAAGGTAAAATTACATTATTTGTTTTACTGCTAGGGCCCCACCCATTTTTATTTTATGGGTGTATCGTCCAATAAAAGGGGAATACTTGCTTATTCGGGCTCAGGCGTGTTTATTCTGAATGCGATATGTACTTTTGCGTATGTGTTTGTGTGTGTCAGAGAGAGAGAGAGAGCGAGAAAGCGAGAGAGAGAGAGAGAGAGAGAGAGAGAGAGAGAGAGAGATAGAGAAGAGAGAGCCAGCGAGTCATACAGCGTACTCCCAAAGAGCGTACACCAAGACTAATCTTTTTTTCACAACTTGCAACTGTATATTAGATGTTTGAATGCGTTTGGTTGTAATAAAACAAGACCGAATTATGCAATATGACAATAGTGCTCAGTGTGGTAATATGCGAGAAATATACATGAATTTGGGGAATACATCTCGTTTTTATCCAAGATTTTTGGCTTCAACATACATACTGAAAAAGATAATTTCGACTCCAGTAATTCCATTCTGAGCGATTTATCGCATTATGGGAGTGATTTTTATTTTTTGTACTCATTTTTTATAAAAACCTTTGTTTTCTATGAAAATGTCGAATTTTGCTCATAGGCTCAGTGTTATTTTGGAGCTATTCTGACACCAGCTGCCACGGGGCCAGAAAGTTTTTTCATAACAATAAACAGGAATGGAAGTGATATCTCCCCAGATCAGAGATTAATATCTCCCAAGATTCATTTTCACTGCCGCTGTTGATCTCCACTGTATGATCCGACATAACGTTGTTCGGGAATCAGAGTAGCAGTGTTTTCAACCCAAATACAACCATGTCACACCAGTTCCAGAAGCTCGGCGCACCCTGACCCGAACAACGTTATGTTGAATCATACAGAGGACTTCAACAGCAGCCAACGTTTCTTTGACGTCACAACGTCATTAGCAATGTCAACCGTTTGGCGGGGAAAAATTCAAGAAAACTCAACTTCACCGATCTTCCATCACATACGCATACCCAGAACCTTGATTGTGTGTATATATATCAGAAGTTCATAAACAAATCCTTGTGCTGGTACAGTTAAAACTAGAAGTCCTTTCACGAACTGTGCACTTATCTAGGCTTAATTGCGCGTAGGAATTGCGCGCAATTGCCATATCGAATGGCATCCAAAGCATGGCAGGTTCTCCTGGTTACTCATAGCAAACACAGGCAATGTTTCTGCCAATGGACCTCCGGGTTATCCGGAGGTCCATTGGCTGAAACATTGCTTGTGCATAGGCCCTATGTACAGAATTTGATAGCCTTACTATGGTCATGACGCGTAGATTAACGCGCAGGTCGACGTGCTATTTGTGCGCATTTCATGACAGGACTTCTAGTTTTAACTGTAGTTATAAGAAAAATCATCAAAGTTCAAAACAAATACAACGAAATTATTAAATTTATTCCTGCTAGCGCTTTCACCGCTCTCTCCGCGGATGTTCCTGTCTGATTTTTTTATATATACATATCATAGCGTACTATGTATGCAGCACGTCCAAAAGTCCAATTCCTATAGAAAGTTAACATTGTCTGCTCCACAAAAAGTCCGGGTAATTATTGTGGAAAACCTCTTGCTATACTACTAGCGTGTATAGGCTGTCCAGAGAGGGATGGGGTAGGTGAGACTGCGCATTGCTGAATTCTATCGAACGTTTTATAGTCTTTAGCTACGTATTACGAGGGGTTGTCTCTGCACGGGAGCTTGGAATATTACCGCCACCGCGCCGCAACGTGGGCAATCGGGATTAAGTGCCTTGCGCAAGCACACAACGCAGTTACCCCTGGCGAGGATCGAACCTTGGACCTTTCGGTTTGAAGTCTAATGCCGTAACCACCGAGCCATCGCAAATTTAGGAGAAACACTTCCTGGCGACAATATAGCTACTCCATTACAACATTCATGATTTTATTTGAAAAATAAATTGGAGAAAGTTTAATTTTAAGGAAATTTCTGATTAGGGTTGAGAAAATGCCTTGAGCAATTAAATTCTGTATGGAGACAACATAAAACTTGTAACATGCAGAACATGGATTTTATGACGGAATACCTACTAACCTTGAAGTGTTGAGAATAAATTTGGTTCAACACTCAACAAGCAAGTAATTATTGTCGGAATAAAGTGTCTATTTCTATTCAATACTTTCTTCGCTTAGTTAACGATTTTTAGGAAGCACGAGTTGTGATTCCATTAAGGTCCCTCTACTCATCGAGTCTTACCATATAATTTTTATGTTTAATGTTCTGTTTTATTAAACAACCGCGTTTATGTTTGTCAATTGCTTTGAAGCTTAAATTAATTCCGAGCCGTTAAATATCGAACATAACAAATGCAGTCAGGATACATGTTCAAACTGAGAGTTCGGATACCAAAAAATCCCCAAAAGTTAATTTCTGCCTCATAGGAATGAGTTTGTTTTTACGGTCGTTGTTCCATTTCCGGTATAGTAAGATTCCCGCCCCTAATATCTACCCTCACCAGGGGGAATGCTTCAAAGGATATCTCCCTTTACCGTAATGTCTTCTCCACTATGGATCTAGAGGAAGAACACTCCCTCGCTTAACCATTCACCTAACACGAACGTCAGACGACACTTGCAAATAAAATTCTTGAATAACTAATCTTGTCATTTTTGCGTCACAAAACAGCTTATGACCCTCATTGGAACGAGCTCAACGAGCTCGTTCCAATGAGAGGTCATAAGCTATGTTCTTGAGACAAAAAATGAAAACAATAATGAAAACTGAATGGTGATTTTTGTGAATAGCGCTGGCCGGTTTGGCGTTACGTTGATTAAAGTGTTAAAAAGGGCGTCAAGTTCTCGAGATTTCCAACCGAAAATGTTCAATGCAGTATGTCGCTGTGTGTCACTTTCAAATTTCAAGAAAACTATTCGGCAATTTAAGCATTCTCTTTTCGAGCATGTCTCAAATTAGGTAGAATACATAATCACTTAATACGAGGGTCAAGCCAGTGAAACATCCGACCAAAAATTAGCGATGCATCACTTCGCATTGTGGCACTTGCTACACGCTGGTATAGCCTCGCCCCACTACCAGAAATGCTGGAACCTATTAACGCCATTGATAGGTGGCAAGTGTTTGTCAGATTCTCCAACCGATGCGGTGTGTTTGTTCCAACTTGTTAGGCTGAGCTACTCGACTGGTGGCAGCATCAGCCGACACATTCATTGTTATCGACTGTAAAATCGTTGACTATTGCTGGGATATTGGAGCACGGTAAGATTTCGGGGCTTCAGATCGAAAGGTTGTGGTTTAGTTTAAACAGTATTTATTTCAATGCAGAAACAGAAAATTTAGTATATTAAATAAAATAAGGAACACATTTGTCACAAAGAATATACATGGAAGTGCATAACGATTATATGAGCTGTTTCAACAAAAAAACTTTACACAAATTATAAATACATGGCGACATTTATCTATATATTTATTTATTTATTTATTGGTGTTTAAGGTCACATACCTATGCACAACGGCTAATCGTGACCGTGGCAGTTTTACGGGTGGAGGAAGATGGAGTACCCGAAGAAAAACACCGAGCGTCGACAAGCAACTCTCGGTTCCTCACATTCTAACTCTGTTCAAGCTCCGATCAAGCAGGGTTACAGCGGTAGAAGACATATGGACCATCGACGTGCAGTACGCCTCAGTACACGGCGTCATCATGTCCCCATGTAGGCAACCGGGATAAAGTGTCGTGCCCAAGGACAGGGATCGAACTCGGGACCTCTAGCATAGAAGTCCAACATCCTTCCTCGGAGCCACCGCGCACCCTATATATATATCTATATATATATTGATGTTATCTGTAATGCCTTTCGTGAGCTAGACCAAGTATTCCGTCAGGTAGTAGACTGGTACTAATATTTAGGTGGTCAAAGAGAGTTTGTGAAAGGGCGATAAATTGAAAGGTGAAGGGGTAATAAATGAACAGATGGCTGAATGGACGAGCTACATATGCGAGGTACGATCAGAGGCAGATCGCGGAAAGACACAATTTATTTTGTACTGTTGTAGATTCGATCCGGACACGTGTCATCGTCTTTGCTTCCTTTGGCAAGAGACTTAATCTCATTTGCCGGAGTGGGATCACGGTTGAAAGATGTCCCCAAGTATACTGCGTGTCCATTGTACGCGTGCCTTCAATCAATACTAACCCTGCTTCTGTTGTCAGACAACTGCTCGCCGTTGTTCAATGGTGCTCATCGTGTAACCCCCGATTCCCCAACCAGTAAATCTGTCAGACAGGGTATGACCCTGGCTGTTTAAAGTGTCTAATCCCCCGCAAATAAATAAAATGTTGTGATACAGTCGAGTAGTTTAGCCTGACTGAACAAGCAACAGGTTGTCTTAATTATTCACTATCTCTAACTTATTTATTTATTGGGGTTTAAGGTCACATATTTCTGCACAATGGCTAACCATGACCGTGACAGTTTTACGGGTGGAGGAAGCCGGAGTACCCGGAGAGAACCACCGAGCAACGGCGAGCATCTGTCAGCTCCTCAACATACCAACTCCACACAAGCAGGGTTAGCATTGGTTGAAGACAGGTGCACCATCGACGTGCAGAACGCCTCAGTACACAACGTCACCGTGCCCCCACGTGGGCAATGAGGGTGAAGTGTCTTGCCCAAGGACACAACGCTGTTGCCGCAGGTGGGATTCGAACCGAGGACCTCTCGGCTTGCAGCCTGCATCTCTACCAACTGAGCCACCGCGCCCAATCTCTAACTTAACCCCTTGAACTCGTAACTTTTCGGCCCAGGACATAACTTCGCCCTATTTCTGTCTTATTATGAGGGGTCTATTCACGGGGCATTGATGATAAAATAATAACTGCAGTCTGCAGCCAGACGGCTGCAGTCTGCAGTTATTATTCTATCCTCCCTGTATATTGATATTGGGCTAACACATCTCACTCCAAGTGTACCATTCCAGGAAACGAGGGCTTAAAGGGTTAACTCCACAAGGCTGCGAAGCAAGTATATGTCAAAGAATTTGTGTGCTGGTGACTAAATTACATTATTTTATTAAATTACATTATTTTAGTCACAGGACAAATGTATTCTTGGTTATTTATTTATTACAGTTACAGGTTATTTCCACATGTTGCGTAAATGCCTTCTTACTTCGGGTAACGCCTTTCACTTCGATTTCATTGGTCATTGGTTGCCTCTCTAGCGTTTGTACAGGGACTTCTTTGGCTTCCAGAAATTTCGTTTTGGATTTCAATGTTTACATCGTCCAGAGTTCGATCCCCGTCCGGGACGACCCGCGTTGTGTCCTTGGGCAAGGCACTCTATCCCGGTTGCCTACATGGGGGCACGATGACGCCGTGTACTAAGGAGTATAGCACGTCGATGGTGCACATGTCTTCAACCGCTGTAAACCTGCTTGAGCGGAGCTTGAACAGTGTTAGACTGTTGAGGAGCTGAGAGTTGCTCGTCGATGCTCGGTGGTTCTCTTCGGGTTCCTCCTCACGTAAAACTGTCACGGTCACGATTAGCCATTGTGCATAAGTATGTGACCTTAAATACCAATAAATAAATAAATAAATAAATAAATAAATAAATAAATAAATAAATAAATAAATAAATAATGTCTACATCAAATCGCAAGAATATTCGATTTTTAAAGCACCCTCGATCCCTGCGATAATTTGTGCCCACTCTGCCCACTATAGAGGACCTCCGCCCTACGCTTGGGGTGAGGAGACTTTAAAACATAACTTTTTGACAACAGAAATAAAAACACTCCTCCTCGTCCCTTGTGTGGAATGAGGTATCATCCGCAATGCTTTTGCAATGCAGATGGCACCTTGTTCCACTCAAGTGACGCCCTCTATATTGGGTTCTCATACAGAAGCGTATATGATGGCATTCTTGAGAGACAATACGAGTAGAATTTCAATTAGAGATGTCGTTTGTGTTATGAAGTGCAGACAGATTTCAATTATTTTTTTAGTCTTCATCTTAAGAGTTGTTTGCTGAAGAGTGTTACCAAAATCTTTATGGTCGGAAAAGCATAACCCCAGTGATGTGGCTAGAGGGTTTCAACTGGGGGGGGGGGGGGGGGGGGGGGGGGGAGGGGGTGCCACCGGTGTAAATTCCAACTGTGAGTGGTTTCTATAGGTGGTTCCACTGTAGCGCTGGGTGATTAATTTTAACCCTTTACCCAACGAATCGCCCGCATCCGCCAACGTAATATGCAAATACAGCTGCTGAAAAAATATTATTTTTCGAAAAGTTTTAACAAAACCGTATCATGTGACCCCTCTTTGGAAAAAATGATATTTAAAATAATGAATTTTGAAATCGTCTGCGCAGGGTAAAGGGTTATGAACCTTCTGAAAATTTTCACCGGTCCTGAAACGGAAAAAAAACATCATTTATAATGTATCTGGGTCAGAAAATTTACCGGATTGATGTCAGAGTCGAAATTTTGAGGCCATGTCAATTTTAGAGTAGGAAATTTGAAACTCAAGTTTCCAGTTGGAAATAAAAGATCAAAATTTCTCATCATTAGTTGGAATTTTAATATTTTCCATGAACAATGTTAATTTATTGAATTTCCAACTATTTTATTTTTGACCTCGGAATTTCCAACTATTGAAAAAAATACCCCTAGCTGGGGGGTGAGACACCCCACCCCCACCCCCTGTCGCCACATCCCTGCATAACCCAAAAATGAATGAAATTTATTAGCAATTATTTCTCAAATTTATGTGTGAGGAGATAAATGCTGACATGCACAATATACTCCACTTTATTATAGATTTACGACAACACACAAAAAGGGGAGACACCAAGTAAATAATAGAACAAAAACAAAGAAAGCATCGCTGCATCACTTCCGATAAAAAATGAAATCCTCAGCATCACAGAAGAAACAGAACGGGAAGCGCGTCGATTCCATGCATTTTTTTCAGTAATTACCGCACTCGTCGAGTCAAATGAAAGGGAAAATGTTAGAAAGACAAACGAGATGTCTAATTAAACTAGAAAATACTCTTAGTGCAAAGCAATAATACACGTATTGTTAAGAATAATTGAATAAAAAATGTTTTATAGAATAAACGAAGAATAATCTTCCGTTGTTATATGTAGTAATTCGGGCTATATAAGGGTCTATTGTCGTATCACAGGACGCATACATTCGTAATACTCTCCAAGAGCCATCTTTGATGAGACGATAAACGTCGTTCGATTGGCGATTGGATAAAAAATAACTTGTATTTTCAACTACTAGCACAAACCCCGCGGAATCCCGGAGTTAAGAAAGGGGTATTAACTCTCTGCCCTCTGATGTCAAAATGCAAAGGTTTTCTGCAGAAAATATTTCCCATAATGCAGATCGATATTTAACCAAATATATCTTGTATGACAGAGCTCAGTCAAACAAGATATAATTGGTTAAATTCATAGTTAAACAAGAGAAAAACAGAGAGATTGGAGACAATTCAGTTGCGCTACCAGTGTGCTAGGGGTTAATGGTCTCGTTTTCCTTCGGATCGCGATCCTGTTGAGACACATACACCAAATTGTCGAGATTTTCCAAATAAAATCAATTATCCGAATGGAAATATTCTCGCATCGTTTTTTTCGACAACTGAGATTCTCAGTGGGGAAGAAAGCTGACAAACAATGTCCACTGATCACGATCTTTCAGAACGTTTCTGTTCGCGTTTGTTTGTTTAAGTTTAATGATGCTTTCCGCAGCAAGGGTAAAAACGTGTCGGACAATTTTACGTGTGGAGGAAGCAGGAGTACTCGTACAGAACAATCGAGCACTTACTCTCCAACTTTACTAAACCGGCACAAAAGATGTTAGCAGGGGTTGAAGATAAAGAGACACCATCAATGTACATTACGCTTTACTAAACATCAACATCGTGCCCCCATGTGGACAATCGGGATTAACCCTTTACCCAACGAATCGCCCGCATCCGCCCGTGTAATATGCAAATTCAGCAGTTGAAAAAATATTATTTTTCGAAAACTTTCAACAAAACCATATCATGTGACCCCTCTTTGGTACGAGCTCGTCGAGCTCGTTCCAAAGAGGGGTCACATGATATGGTTTTGTAAAATTTTTTTGAAACAATTTAAAAAATGATATTTAAGATAATAAATTTTGAAATCGTCTGCGTTGGGTAAAGGGTTAACTGTCTTGCCTAAGGACACATCGCGGGTACCACAGATTAGCATCGAACCATCGTCGACCTGTCGGTTTAAAATCCGCTACTCTAACTTATGAGCGACTTTGCCACAATCGGTTTTGTAACCGGAGAATGTATGGAGCTAAGATGCCAGGATATGCAGTACAGCCCCCGGGGATTGGTTGTAATCCAGGCGTGGGTCGTGATGTCCACGCACGCGTTTACAAGGTGATAAAAATCGTCATCTGCAAAACTTTAAAGAAGCACCGGGTTGTACCGGTGCTTCAATAATTAAATTTTTTATCCTTATTCCTATAATTATTGTTTGGAATCTAATATTCTTGCGTTCCTGGTAATTTGGCCCACCCGTGGAAAGTGACCAGTCCGTACTGTAGTGAAATATGAAAATAGACAATTGTTCACTGCTTGGAGTAACGTACGATGTTTGTTCTCGAGTGGGATGCGGAAGGTTATTTTCACGAGGCGCTCCAAGCAGTGAACTGTAGTGTTTATTACATTTCCCTGATAATATCTGCAACACAAATACCCCTCTTGCGTCATCCAAGATCAGTTTCCCAAGGTCGCTCAATTTGTATTGACGGTCAGAAAAATCGGCGCATGAAGACAAAAACATGAATGAATGAACTGATAATATGACGTCATCTGAAAGGAATGCAATGACGCTCGTTTTCAAATGGAAAATCAAGTGACGGGAGATATGAACTTATGAAGGAAATCAACACATTTTAAAGAAATAATTCAATCACCATGAATGAGTAGTCATGTTCAACGTGTTATAACTTTGTGTTGATGTGTTCGTAGTTATTGTTCGATGTCAGTCGGAACATCAAGAAGAAAATTTGTCGAAGTGGATTGGGTGTTATCGCTGGATTTCCATGTGGAACAACTGCAATGGTAAAAGTAGTGACTGTATGACTGGGAGTAGGATATCGCCGTGGGAGTTGAATAACACTTTTGAGGTCGTGGGAGTAGATATAGTTTTTATTGACAAAGAAAAAAGCTGTAGAAATATAATAAACACTGATTGTCTTCCCGGGGTTTCCACAGGGAGAAACACAGAACCTGACGAAGTGATGACATTATTAAACACAAACTTCGGATCATAAATTTACGATGTGATGGGGTTTGGAAAAATTCCAGTTTATGAGTTGTTTCGAGATTGGCTACCAGGTCCTGTTTTATAAGTAACCAAGCACTTCACTTCCCAGGGTTCCAATTTGGGAAGGTTAAGAGTCAAGCCTGAAAATAAGCAATCTGTATTTGCAGAATGAGGTACCAAGAGGGGGAATTTGCTGCTGCTATCCCATTCAGTGGGCCAATTTACCCTGTGGGTACCTCTTTCTGTTCAGGCCTAAGACCTTGATTCAAATTGAGGTTCACAGAGGGTAAATTTAGTGATGCTACCCTGCTGAGCAGGGTAGCATCACCGAATTCACCCTCTGGGGACCTCATTTTGCAGATGAAAGTCTGCTTATTTTCAGGCTTGAGAGTTAATTTTCAGATGATTTTTGGCTCTGTATGAAGTTAATATTTAGGTCTGCATGTTGTTTAGAAATGGGATTGGCACCAAGTAAAAGAATTATATTGCGGTAAACTGGTGTACCAAAGTGATTTAATTTATTCTACTTTTCAACACAGGTACCTGTAATCCTATATAGTAGGATATGGTTTTTTATTTACAAAGGAAAAAGCTGTAAAAATATAACAAATAAACAATCACTTTTGGTGTCAATATTCAACTGGATTATAGACGAATACCTGGGAATTCGTATAAGACAGACCAATTAATTCGTAGTTTCAGAAAACATTCTTTGATTTTATGATTACTGGTAAATATAGATTGATCTAGCAATATTCGAGAATCAATGCCGTCATTTGTGACTTTCCTACCATATGATACCCACAAAATCCGCAAGTAATTAAAGCAATCCATCATCAGATTATCCGATTTGGTGGCATGACTATCAGATGAATGAGGAGACAGACTGTTGTTAATTAACTTCGCGAAATTTACAAAAGCTGTCGTAAAAACTACTTTATTTTGTAGAGTGGTCATTATGTCTGTTGAAAATATTTGATCACATCGTTTAAAATTAAACAAAGAAATAGACATACCGTTCCTTGTTCCGCTAAATACCAGACGAATAACACCAAGCAATCCAGATTCCAAGGTTGAGTTAATGTGACTATCTGTTGTCTACTGTGTAGGCTAAAGATCCGTTTATATTTTTTGGCAAGAGCGGGGCCACGACGTTGCCATTAAGGTGGTGGGTATCCCACACACCACGCCATTGGGCCTACAGGTGGCTTTGATATAAATTGTATAACTTGATAGTCAAATCCTTGAAAAGTAAGCATGTTTGATTAAAGGAAATCTGTTGGACCCAAAAGTCCGCTTTAGCGGCCCAGGTTTACAGTAAAACACACTCTTTACAATGTCAGATACAACCAATAATTGGTTACAGCAAATTTTATTTTAATACCTCTTAACTGAATAACCCTGCTAATTGAATATAATTTTCCAACACAAACCATTTACCACACTTCCTGTACAAATTTGCCCTATTAATTGAATACACGTTATAGAGTAAACTCCTGTTAATTGAATAAAGAAATCTTGCAACCTGTCGAGATATAACCCTGACTCTCCCCAGTTTTCCTTTGTTTATAGACCCATTTGGCCTCAGTGCATCCAATAGACATTTAATCTATTATATCTTGTTTGACAGAGCTCGTGGAGCTCTGTCAAACAAGATATAATAGAATAAATGCTAAGTTTATCTCTAGAATACAGGCAAGTGACACAATCCCTGTTAATTGAATACTTCTGTTAATTTAATAATGCAGTCAATTAATCTATTATATCATGAAGCTCTGTCAAACAAGATATAATAGAATAAATGCTACGTTTATCACTAGAATACAGGAAAGTGACATCGTTCCTGTTAATTGAATACTTCTGTTAACTGAATAATTTTCATTGGCAAAGTGGCTATTCAATTAACAGGCTTCCACTGTACTACAGCTGTATAAAATTATGTGCTATAAAACAGATTGTGTTTACATTTCTCTATTCTGCCATCTACATTATTGATTTCTGCACTTAAATCAAATACTAATAGAGAATCCCCGGGATTAACAAAGAGCCAATTAATACTAATTAATAACAAATAGTGTTAATAATTACAGGAGATACTATATAAGGTGTTCATAATTTTCATAAATTGGTTTGTGTTACAAATTAATGCCCACAATTATAGGACCTACAGTACGAAGAGAGTGGATTATAACTAAATCAGAGTGGAGTTATCACCCAAGCTATAACTTTCAAATTTTGTACATATCAACAAAAAACACAAGCAATGTTTCAGCCAATGGACCTCCGGGTTTAACCCGGAGGTGCACTGACTGAAATTTTGTTTGTGCTGGTTATGCTTTGCAACAAATTTGCAATTATTGCTTGGGTGGAATCTCCAATCTGCGGATGATTTAGTTACAATCCACTCTCCACGTACTGTAAGTCAGGCTAAATAAAATGGGAGACGCGATACTTCACACCTCCGCCTCCATTTTATTTCACCTCGTGCTGTGTTCGCAGACTGTAATGAAAGTGTCAACGACAACGACACTGTAGCTTACCATGTCTGATAATGTTCAATATTTATGAAAGGATTATGAAATAAAGACAAGAATTGTGATAATTGGGATATGTAATGTCTGTGTCCTACATGCTATGTTTTCAATAAAAATAATATGAGGTGTAGTAAATATGTGTACTAAAGAAATGAGGAGTGGGTTCATGTGGACCTCACAGTTAATGTATGTGGCCCTCACAGTTAATGTATGTCAACAAAAGTTACCAAGTTACAGTGAATTTATTCCAAAACGAGCTATCCTATCAAGTTGCACTGAAATCCCTTCATAAATACGGCCTGTAGACTGTGCTCAAGGTTTTCGAGCTTTGGGTCTGTGTAGCCATCGCGGTTGACTTATCGCAAACCAAAAGGGGACGTACTCATCTAGGCATTATCCACTATCCGGAATCATCCTACCAAGTTACAATGAAATCCCATCATAAATACGACCCGAAGACTGTGCTAAATGTTTTCGGGCGTCGGGCCCTGTAGCCGTGGCAATTATCCAATTGCGACCAAAAGGGGACGTTCTCATCTGGACATTATATGGAGTCGCCCTACCAAGGTCCAATGAAATCCCTCCATTAATACTACCTGTAGACTGAGCTGAAAGTTTCCGGGATTTTGGCTCGGGTAGCCGTCACGGCTGAATGATCGCGACCAAAAGGGACATTCTCATCTAGACATCATATGGAGTCAACCTACCAAGTTACATTGCAATCCCTCAATAAATACAACCTGTAGACTGTGCTAAAGGTTTTCGGGTTTTGGGTTCAGGCAGTCGTCTCGGTTGAGAGATCGCGACCAAATGCGGAAGTTCTCATCGAGACATCACACGGAGTCATCCTACCAAGTTACAATGAAATCCCTTCATATTAAATATGACCTGTAGACTGTGCTAAAAGTTTCTGGGTTTCGGGCTTGGGCAGTCGTCACGGTTGACAGATCATGACCAAAGGGGGCCGTTCTCATCTGGATATTATGCAGTGGCATACTACCAAGTTACAATGAAATCCCTTCGTAAATACGACCTGTAAACTGTGCTAAAGGTTTTCAGGTTTTGGGCTCGGGCAGCCATCGCGGTTGACCGATCGCGATCAAAAGGGGACATTCTAATCTGGACGTGCCCTCAAACCTGCATAGGAAATTTCGTAACGACCAGACAAGTTCTACGGGGTGTAGCCTGTGCTAAAGGAAAATGTGAACAGACTCACAGACTAACAGACTCACAGACTTCCTCACGCGTGATGGCAATAGTTTATCTTCACTTTGTTAAGTTAAGCTAAAAATGTTCGTCATAAATCCACTGACAATGTGTTGTTATAAAGCAAGATCAATGTTTAGAAATTTGAACTAAAGAAACAAGAGCACCGCCTAGCGGGGCAACATACGCCCGTCAGAATTGGAACATGCACAAGTTTCTCTAAAGTTTGAAATTTTTGTTAACTCGACTATGTCTGACCCCCCCCCCCCCCCCCCACCCCCTCCAATCATTGCCCATTCCCCTGCCCTGTCTGGGATAAAGGGTAATTCCGCTGTTTTCACATTTTCATATTAATCGATCTGAGGTCTTCACAAAATAAAAACAAGGCTGCTGCAGAAGATTCTCCTCGACGTTTACAATGGTAACGTCCATTCATTGACAGGTTAACATCATTGATAACGATTGACGATGGGTGGCGCCAAGGAAAAGGACATTCTCATCGTTTAAAAATAAAATGGTGTTATTTGCTCCTGTCACATGCACAACGACAATTGATGATCAACATGGGTGCAAAGTTTGAACAATACAGCATGTAAAATGTTGAAGGAGTAGGCGACACAATAGTGTAATGTTTCAAGTATTAAAATGGGGTATAACTCGGAAATACAAAACAGAGTTACCTGCTTTTGCCACACGCACAGCGGCAATTGGTGATCAACATGTGTGCAAAGTTTGAACAATCGAGAATGTAAAATGTTGAAGGAGAAGACGACACACTACTACAATGTTTTAAGTACTAAAAGGGGCATAACTCTTGAAATACAAATTGGAGTTATCTGATCTTGTCACATGCACAACAGCAATTAGTGATCACCATGTGTGCAAAGTTGGAATAAAATAGCATGTATAATGTTGAAGGAGTAGGCGACACAATACTGTAATGTTTTAAGTACTAAAAAGGGGTATAACTCTGGAAAAACAAAATGGAATTCCCTAAACTTGTCACATGCACAACGGCAATTACTGATCAACGTGCGTGCAAAGTTTAAACAATGTAGCATGTAAACGGTTGGAGGAGTAGGCAAAACAAAAATTGTTTACGGACAGACAGACAGACAACGCCATAACATAATATGTCCGTCAAAAATGACGGGCGTATAAAAATGCCGTAAAGGACACAGGAGAACGACAGTCAAGATTATGCCATCTGCTTAAAAAAAATGATCCGAAATTGTGTAAATATTTGATTTTTGTCATTCATATATATTAAATACCAAGTTTCAATGTAATGGAAGTTTGTTTTATGTTCTTCTCGACACATAATTCGAATATTGCGATTTTACTTCGTTACACGGATATATCGCACATAGGTTTTTCAATGTTCATTTTCGGGGTCCCTGTGACGTCGCTATAATCGAATTTTACTGTACAATGCTTCATCATTACGCAAAAGTAGGTGGCTTATTGGTGAATACGCGGCTAGATCAATTAACCCTTTGGACGCTGGTCATATTAAGTATTGAGCCTCTGCAGTCACAAATAAATCTTTGTAACATTGTGAACCAAGACAGATGTGAAAGAGGGGCCACATCTATCTTTTAGCCCATTTCCTGAATAACAGCCAAAACCGGCCAGCGCTATTCACAAAAATCACCATTCATATTTTGTTAAATTTTAATTTTTTCCTTAAAAAACATAGCTTATGACCCTCAATGGAATTAGATGAGAGGTCATAAGGTATGTTTTTTAGCAAAAATGAAAAAGTTTAGTTTTGCAAGAATATTTTTGGTCTCAGTCGTCTGCTATGTAGGTTATGTAAAGAGTTTATTTACCTCATCTATTGGTGACAACTAACCCCATTAACAACAGATCAATTAATTCTTGAAGCATTGAGAACATTCCCACTGACCAGTAGATATTACATGATCATCTTCAAATGCTGACTTATAACAAATTCATCCATGTTAGTCCAGAGCCATCAACAGTTAGAGTCTATATTTGTTACTCGGGGAGACAAATCTATATTTTTAATGTGCAGCCTTGGGGCTGCACATTGATAATATTGATTGGGCTATCGCACAAATTCACTGAACATCTATCTCACGATCCTGAACTTGAAAATTGTTATTTCGGGTTCAAAGGTTTAATTCCAGTAAACGAACCTAAAATTTTCTATCGAGGTTGAAAGGGATAAGTAAGTCAATTCTTACAGATGCTTTGTCAATTATACTTGTTCAACAAGCAGGAGCCAATACAATAAAAGTTTTACAATTGTATTTTTCATAATTGTATTTTCTACTTGTCAATATAAATCCATGAAATAAATCTTTAGCGTTTCAAAAGACGTGGCAATTTACCTACCAGTGCATTGACACACCTTTTGAAACGCTAATTGATCCATTTCAGTGAGCTATTTCCATAAATAGAAAATACAATTTTTGAAAATACATTTGTACAAGGTTTATAGTGTTGGTCCCAGTGGAGGTTTGTTATTACAGAACCACGGCAGCTTCCAAATAAGAAACACATTTCGAAACTGACGAATATTTATACGCATTGATCGGATTATCCGAATCACCACAACACAACCAATCTTTGTGGAATATTCAACAAATAAATCCTTCAACATTTTTTTTCGTAATAATACAAACTCTATCACTACTTTTAATTCCACGAACGACATGAGGTTATCTTTTCAAGTCAGTTTGTCACGCGTTTCTACTATTTGTTTAACACCAGGGTTTTGTGCCTGGGTTCGTCAGTCAATGTGCGTACAGTTATAGAATTATTTAACAATAAAACCCAAATCGGGGCTTATTTTTATTTATAAAAACACGAGTTTTGATACAAGATAAATTTAAAACAATTCAAAAAGTTCGGTTTTAAACATAGGCTTCAGTGGATACAACTTATGTTGAGTGTACCGATAAAACAATCTCATATAAAATATGGAAGATAAAATAATACCTGAAAACCAGCTTGGATTCCGGAAGGGTTGCAATACAATCGATAGTATATGTTCTGAAAACTACAATAAATAAATACAGAAAACTTAAAAAGCCTCTGTATGCTGTTTTCGTAGATTTCAGAAAAGCATTTGATAATGTAGATAGAACAATACGTTTTCAAAAACTACAATACATTGGTATAAATGGACCGATTCTAGAAACCTTGATTGAAATGTATAAGTCGAGTTTCTACATTTCGAAAACAAACAACGGACTAGGTCCATCTAAACTGTCAACCATCGGGGTCAGCCAGGGGTGTAACCTCTCGCCGACCCTCTTTAAAATATTTATTGATGATGTTAAAGACATATATGATGATACATGTATTTGTCAACCAATCCATCTAAATAATTATTCCTTGAATCGTTTACTTTTCGCAGATGATCTTAAAGAGCATTACTATCGGGATCACCGCAAGGCGTGCAAAATTGTGTAAATCAATTGGTAAATTTCGCTGGAGAAAACAATCTTCATATAAATATAAGTACAACAAAAAGTATGGTATTCCGGGCTCGCATATATCATTTGTCTCCTCCAATTTTTACCTAGACTCGCAAAAGCTCGAACCCATAAGCAATTTCAACTACTTAGGATTAACAATTTCACAAAATGGTAAATTGGAAGACGGCCAAAAAGACTTGAGCATGAAAGGCTTGAGGGCACTATACTCACTAAATAATTCAATTAATCAGAAATATCGCCTGACAGTACAAGTATATTTAAGTCTTTTCGATAAGCTGATCAACCCCATCTTATTATATGGGAGTGAAATATTGAACGTTGGAACGGTTGAAGACGAATTCCATTTTATAATAGTGTCCATTATTTGATCAGTTGCGTGATGAACTGTTCAAAATGTTTATTGATCATACACCAAACATACAGGTGGATAATATGACACTCTTCCAACACATTATGTGGAACAACGTTCCAGAACTCTAACATAATCCAGCGGTTCTTCATATTACGGGAATCTGAAGTCCCCGCTGTGATTTAGGATTTATGGTAATCACTGCGATGCTTTCTTAATGTATGACTGTATGATTATATACCTTAAATGCGTGTATCCGCCGTTTCTTCATTGTCCAAATTATGTTTTCCTGCATTTGTTTTATATTGTTTCATTACATTGTTTCATTATATTACCATAATAATGCTGTTGCAAAATTGGCAATCTGCCTCAAGTAGGTGCTTATTGCTTGAATACATTCTATTCTATTCTCTATAGAATTGTAGATATCTGATTCCTTAATTACAACTTGTTAATTCATATAATCATTTTCTGACTCCACCATTGTAGATAACATGTGTTGCCTCCAAAAGTGCTAATCGCGGAAACTTAACATACCGTCGCCTGAGTGCTAGAATGTCCTATGTCCCCTATGGGACATAGGACATTCCAGCACTCAGGCGACGATACGTCACCATCTATGATTTCCCCAGTTTAGCCTGGTCTCAGCACAGACCAACACAAGAAGATTAGATCAGAACATCTGATAAAATGTTGAAAAACTTCGACATTACAGAGGGGAAACCGCGAGAGGATGTTTGCCGAGAGTATGCAATCGGATATATCGTTCTAGCAGCCCATGCATTGGAGAAAGCAGACTGATAATCATACAAGTTATGAGATAGCATTAGAGAAGCATTAAGCTAGAACTGTTAACGCATCACATTGCTGCTATATCAACTCATCATATCTCAGCAGTCTTGATCGAACTCACATTACAAGAAGCAATGTTTAATTAGCTAGATATCTGAATCTGAACGAACTCAATTATGATATACAAGTGACGCGCATTAATGGAACTACGTTTATCAAGGATATCCGGATTAATGGAATTACAATACGTTACCGAATGGGATTTAATTCAGAACTGTGCTTACCACTGCGGATTTATCGTGGGAATTTATCTAAGTTAACTTCATGGACATTCATGAAGAACAAAATTAACGGTGCCCCGGGCATTCATGTTTTTGGGGTGTCCTTATCGTTTGTGTAAACAGTATTTGTACTGAATATATTTTATGAATACATTTAACAGATACAATGTACAAGATTTACATTAGCAATAAACATTAGCCTGTTATTGAACCCTGTTTTATAACTATTGGTACAAAGAAAGAGGATATGAAATGAGTGTTTTTCTCATATAATATTTATGAAACGAGTCTAAGAATTTTCCGTTTTGGCGAGCCTCTGGCGAGCCCAAACGGAAAATTCGGACGACTTTCATAAATATTATATAAGAAAAACACTCATTTCATATTCTATTTACCATATGACACACACACGCACACATTAGCCATTTAGTATGACTTTTTAACCCATCACCTAACTTGAGTTGCAGGGGGCACTTGGAAAATACATCCGCGTATAATTCAAAATTTTCATTTTTGCTTCCAAAACATAGGTTATGACCCCCTCATTGGAACGAGCTCAACGAGCACGTTCCAAATGAGGGGTCATAACCTATGTTTTGGAAGCAAAAAGTGAAAATATAAAAAAAAAATGAATGGCGTTTTTCTTGTAGGTAAATTATTAATACAATATAACCCACACTAAATAGGACAGATGACGTAAATTCGCCCTACTGAAATTATGCAAATGTGACCGAGTTGTATTTTGTTTAGCCAATCAAATTGACTAGTTTTGAAATTGACCAACGAAATTGACAGAAGGCTTTATTTATCACTGATTAATATGAAAACAAAATATCAAATGTTTTAAGGTGAACAAAACGGACGAGTCATATGATAAATATTTGTTATGTTGGAGTTAACTGAATAGTCACGCATATTTAGTTATGAAATAAAATATTAGTAAAGAATTAGCCACGGTTGAACATACAAACTTCAGACCATGTTACCGTCAATTCATCACAATAACGTATATGTTCCAATAAGACCATACCCAAAGCCTAAAACCCGCATCGCGAAATGTACAAGGCAACTTCAATGAATGAGGCAACTTCAGTGAACAAGGCAACTTTAATGAACAAGACAACTTTAATGAACAAGGCAACTTTAATGAACAGGGCAACTTCATTGAACAACTTCATTGAACAATGCAACTTCAATGAACAAGGCAACTTTAATGAACAAAACAAGGCAACTTTTATGAACAAGGCAACTTTAACGATAACAAATTTCTTAAATAAATGTCTCATGTACTCCACGACGTCACTGGACAACAAAAAATCAATAACTTAGATGAAGGACGAGGTAACTCCATCTCAGTTCAAATCACGAACAAGTTGAGATGGAGTAACCGCGACATTTTATGAGTGAGTTGTCAGCATACATTCATAGAATGATCACTGGCCTCGAAAAATACGCTCTTATAGGCAATATGTACATTGAATCTCCTCCCATTTTTATCATCTTTTTAAATATGTCACTTGGTTACGTCAGTAACATATGCCACTGGAGCCGTAAACCCAACAAACACTAAGCAAGCTCTCGTCCAATCAGAGGGTGAGGGTTTTAGTCTTATTGGAACACTGTTTAACGTAAACGTTACATGTATTTAAGTTTACTAATAAGTAATGACGAGATTCGACGTCAAGCTTGGAGCTCACATGAGTAGTATTCCAAACCAGTGAATTAAAATGGCAGTATAATTTTTCATTCAATATGATATAACAGGTAGGTATTCAGGTGGATAGATAAAAAAATAACTTAGATTAATATTGTAATAATAATAATGATGCAAATTATTATTTATTTATTGGAGTTTAAGGTCACATATGTCTGCACAATGGCTAACCATGACCGTGACAGTTTTACGGGTGGAGGAAGTTGGAGTACCCGGAGAGAACCACCGAGCAACGGTGAGCAACTGTCAGCTCCCCAACATACCAACTCCACACAAGCAGCCTGCACCTCTACTGAGGGTTGAAAGGCAGTTTGGGCGTACGTCGATAACAAATAATCACGCCCATGTAATCTTTTTTTCTGGGGGGGGGGGGGGTTATAATGTAACAAAACAGAAAACAGAAGCTAGTATGTTTATAATATTAACTGAAATAACTCATACTATAAATGTAAGTATAAAATCAAATATACAAGCTGTCGTGCTCACACCTTTTAGTCATTTTCTTATTGACCTCGATATTGGCAACAGAGCTGGCGTCTTGTCACGTGACCAAGTTACGTCTTATGGGGTTTTATTGGTAACCTGTGTCAGCGGCCATGTTGTGACGTCCTTGTCATGGTGATACGTCACGTCTGTTAGAATGACACGTGTTTCTGTGTCTGTTTTATGTACTGGGGCTCCATCTTGGTTTCTGTGGTTAAAAGTGGTCGCTACCAGATGGGAAGGGGGATGTGTTTGGAAAGTTTGTTCGATTGAATAGGAGTAAATTTAATTGTTATAAACCACCTAACTACAGAAAATCAACAAAACATACGCAGTGCGATAAGCTCCTGAAAGGTGCGTTCGATTCTATAGGAGTATATCTACTTACCTCAAACACTCCGATACTTATTTACATAGCATTTTAAACCAGCAAGAATTCAAACTAAGTTCACATCATCACGTCATATAGGAGCTCGGAGACCCATTTACGGAATCACTTTTCTAGAATCTCACACAGAGAATCTTTTTCTATGATATGTCTGTTATAGAATCCTTTGGTTTCCAAAATAAGGATAAGCATCATATGTTTTTGTTTTTTTTATGTGCATTTTCGCATAAGCACATATCAACACATACAGCATGTGCCCATGTGCTGAGTGTGTTGTGTACAGAATGCTATTCATTGTAGACTAGCACACAAGCTCAGTCAAAATAGGGAGATAAGAGCAGACAGAAGTCACAACACGTACAGGAATGATGGGAATAAGACCTCGGATACATAGAAACTGGGGTTTCTTGCAGAATTCGAACTATATAAATAGTTGTCGGGTTGTTTGAGGTAATTAGACATACTCCCATTGAATCGAAACAGCTTTCAGCACTACACGCTACTCTTATTAGACCAAGATGGTGACTTCGTCGGGTTTGTTTTACATCATTTTAGGTAGTTGTCGGGTGACTTCGTCGGGTGTGTTTTACATCATTTTAGGTAGTTGTCGGGTGACTTCGTCGGGTGTGTTTTACATCATTTTAGGTAGTTGTCGGGTGACTTCGTCGGGTGTGTTTTACATCATTTTAGGTAGTTATCGGGTGACTTCTTCGGTTGTGTTTTACATCATTGTGGATAGTTATCGGGTGACTTCGTCGGGTGTGTTTTACATCATTTTAGGTAGTTATCGGGTGACTTCGTCGGATGTGTTTTACATCATTGTGGATAGTTATCGGGTGACTTCGTCGGGTGTGTTTTACATCATTTTAGGTTGTTATCGGGTGACTTCATCGGTTCGGTTTTACATCATTGTGGATAGTTATCGGGTGACTTCGTCGGGTGTGTTTTACATCATTTTAAGTAGTTATTTCGTCGGGTGTGTTTTACATCATTTTAGGTAGTTATCATTTTAGGTAGTGATCGGGTGACTTCGTCGGGTGTGTTTTACATCATTTTAGATAGTTATCGGGTAACTTCGTCGGGTGTGTTTTACATCATTTTAGGTAGTTATCGGGTGACTTCGTCGGGTGTGTTTTACATCATTTTAGGTAGTTATCGGGTAACTTCGTCTGGTGTGTTTTACATCATTTTAGGTAGTTATCGGGTGACTTCGTCGGGTGTGTTTTTCATCATTTTAGGTAGTTATCGGGTGACTTCGTCGGGTGTGTTTTTCATAATTTTAGGTAGTTATCGGGTGACTTCGTCGGGTCTGTTTTTCATCATTTTAGGTAGTTATCGGGTGACTTCGTCGGGTCTGTTTTTCATCATTGTGGATAGTTATCGAATTGCTTGTGTTTAATTAGACTTACTCCTATTTACTCGTACACGATTTAATGTACCTCCGAACATATCCCCTTCCCTATTAGAAGCCCCTTCCCCACCGATGCCCATACCATAGCCTTCATGGAAACCAAGATGGAGGCCTCCAGTATAAAAAAGCGGATGGCGAAAACACGTGTCGCCCTAACACGCGCTACGCGGACGCACTGACACCACCATGACAATGACGTCGTAATACGGCCGTCAATGCGGGCTTCCATGACCAACCCATATGACGTATTGGACCACGTGCCTATGACGTCACTTCCAGGGTCAATAGTGGCGTAAGTAAGAAAAGGACAGCAAGGTGTGTGAACTACTACTTATAAACAACATTCCTGATTGGAACAATTTTTAACTTTGCAAAAATAAATCTCCAAACACACCACTACTCACGGTAGCATAGTCTAGAAGTGTGTAAGAGTGCCTGAAAGCCAGAAAAGATTGGAAAATAAAAAAAATAATAAAGACTGTGTAAATATGGCGACAAAAGTGTATTATATTAGTTATCCTTGTGTTTTCCAGGCTGTATGGGAATTTACACCGGTTTGGGAACTCATACACCCTGAGGCAAAGCCGAACGGTGTATGAGTTCCCAGACCGGTGTAAACTCCCATACATCTTGGAAAACACAAGGATAACGGATTTATTTCCAAGCATTTTGGTGTACTTAATGCTTTAACCTACATTGTGGGCAAAAACTGACAGAAAATTTGTACTTTGCAAGTTTCTTAAATAAAACCAAACAAATATGGATGTCATTGGAACTGGCTCAAGAGCCAGTTCCAATGACATCCATATCTGTGATATTTTATTGCACATAAATATTAAATTTCCTGTATTTTTATTTTTATTCCAACATAACCGAGCAGAAGGTATGAATTAATAATTAAAAAGAGGTACTTTTTAGCCATATAGCTTGCTCTTGTATATTCTTGTTTTTACACCGCGGTTAAACACGGTGTAAAAAAGCCAATGTGGATTGCAAGTTACACCGTACCTCTCAGCCAATCAAAATGCAGTATTTTGTTTCATTTGGAAATAATATATTTATATTCAGCTATAAAATAACTACATCCCGAAATCAATTATTTTGGCAAACTTTGAGGAGTACAATTTTGTTTGAATTTTGTTCCATTGAATTCGGTGAGGGAATGCAAGCTTTGCTTTTGAGAGGAGTTTTAAAGACTGTGCAAGGACCAGTGGGGATCTTTGTGGTGTATCGATAGAAGAATTCCAAGTAGGAAGAAGTGGTCAAGAGTTGTACAGGCATGACTTCACTTACGGGAAACTTACCCCCGATTAGTGATGGGCGATAAATAACATGAGTAACATTCCGCGGTACGAGCGAGGGCGACAAATCAGTGAGAGAATGTGGAGTGAGTTCGTTGTTATAAATTGAATGTTGTGTATAAAATGAATACTTGAGATAGGGACATGAAAAGGTGGTTTACGGTTTACGCCGGGGGGGGGGGGGGGGGGGGCATCATTCTCAATCCTAGCCAAAATAATTCACGGGTTTTCAGTGGCATTCAGAGCATTGTCGAATATGCCAAGCGGTTGTAAATGAAACTTCACGGTCGATTTTCGCCACTGATAGTTTCTTCCACTTTGATGAATTAGAAAAAGTGATGCATTATTTCATGTCTACAAGAAATGCGGGTGGTTGACATTAAAATTATTAATTAACGTAAGTAATCTGGCGTCGGTGAGGATATCAGACGTCGAATCAAACTTGCCGCCTGTGGCAGCTCGTTTGATCGAGATATTTAACCTCATGAACTCAACAAAATCCTACAGACTTGCTCCCTTTACTGCGTAATAAGTTTTATCTCACAATCTGGGCGTTTTTGCACTGTGTAAAGTTTAATGTATCTGGGCCCTTGTTCCGAATCCGTATCAAGGGCCCCTGATACAAGCCCTTGATTCTGCTGTTGCCAAAACAACGGCATTAATATCATTTTTCGATCGCTTCGCGTTTTTCCCTTCAGAGAAAACAATATTAGGTGAGGCGAAGCCGAACCTAATCTTGTTTTCTCCGAGCCGTATATGACACCGTATCTGCCAACTAAACTAAACGCCCTGTAACGTATTTATTATGCACGGCACAAGGCATGCTAAAATGTCACCGGGGAAGTTAACTCAACGAATAGTTAAATTATGCGCACTTTTCGACATCTTGGGCTGGTTTGTAGCCTATTATTGGGATTTTCCTGAACGCTCGAGTCGAGGCTTCTCTCTTGAAGTTAAAGGATTAGCTTTCGCTATGAAATGTGGAAAACTCCACCTCAATAAACGATGAAGGGCATATTTTAAAATAAAATAAAATAAACCTTTACACCAAGAGGTATATTTAATTCACCAGTAATTATTGCAAAAGTAACAACCAATTTCACGTTGACGAAACACACAGTTGCTTCACCTCGCAAGACAGTATTCAGTAAAGTGAATCCCAATGACTTAATTTTCTCTGAAGTGTAACATCATCGGTGACCTCAATATGGAGATCAATGAACGCTATTCTATTTTTCAATTTGCGTCTTTCCATCGATAAGGCAAATGAAAAAGTTCCTCTTAAAATAGTTTTATAACACATTTTGTGGTCAATATTGTGAGATAAATTTATCATCACCACAGTGTGCGTCTCCGGAAATCCTGATCAAGTCTCGTTGTAGGCACAGAATCGCATTTCGACTCGCCCTAACGGGCTCGTCGAAATACTATTCTGTTCCTACAACTCGACTCCATCTGAATTCCCGGAGACACACACTGTGGTGATAATCTGTATGCACCAGCTTGAGAACATCAGAACATACCAGACGTCGCACCTAAAATTCACCCTGCCCTTATTACTTGCGATAAAAAATCCCCCTAAGGGCGTAAAGTCCGCTGGATATCTCTGACTATTTCGAAGTTTCTTTGTTTTTTGGAGGTAAATGATACTTTCAACAATCAGGGTCTTATCGTGTCCGACAATTTTACGGGTGGGGTAAGCCCGAGTACCCGTAGAGAACCACAAGGTAGCAGCGACCAACTGTCAGACTCACAAACCCGGCACAATCAGAGTTAACAGTGATTGAAGGCAAGCGTATCATCGACGTGCAGTAAGTCTAAGTATACAGCGCCATCGTCTCCTCACGAGATAATGTTAGGATTCATGAGTAAAAAACAGATAAAGATACAAATACGCACTTGTGGATTAACCCTCTGCATAGTGATGTCAAAAATTTCAAAATCTCAAACTGCAAATTTCCACCATAATGCGAATAGAAATTTTATCAATTCAACCTTGTTTGACAGAGCTCTAATTGAGCTCTGTCAAACAAGATTGAATTGTTTAAATTTCTAATGGAATTATGGGCAAAATTGCTGCTTGAAATTTGAATCTTTTACCATCAGAGGGTTAAGATAGCATCCAAAACATTTTGCACTGTAGATCACCAAATTTCAGATTTTGATTTTTCTTTCTTTTAAAATATGAACCTGAACTTTCTTTAATGTCTTCTCTGACTCGTCGTCGGCCTCTTCCAAAGCATGGGAAGAGAAGATTTTATAGTGTTTTCTCCAAGCTCACTAACATGGTCTTGACGAGTTATTTATTTATTTATTTATTTATTTATTGGTGTTTAAGGTCACATACTTATGCACAATGGCTAATCGTGACCATGACAGTTTTACGGGTGGAGGAAGCCGGAGTACCCGGAGAGAACCACCGAGCAACGACGAGCAGCTGCCAGCTCCCCAACATCGTAACTCCGCACTTCAGCAGAGGCAGGGTTAGATTGGTTGAAGACATGCGCAACATCGACGTGCAGTACGCCTTAGTACTTGCCCAAGGACACAACGCGGGAGTCCGAATCGATCGCTCAGACGGTCACCCAATCCGAGGACTAACCGGGCTCGACGTTGCTTAACTTCGGTAATCTGACGAGAACCGGTTACCGCAACGCCACCGCGCGTCCCGGGTGAGTTATTATTGGTCGTGAAAAAAAAAGTTTGTTACAGTTGTAGAGATGGAAACGTTAATTTCGTTCTTCAGTAAGCACACTATTTTAATAAACACTTCTTGTAAGATAGTCCGCCAAGAAAATTTATCCTACGGTGTCGTATCACTTAATCTACGAAAGCAATCACCGTATAGTAACTCGCATTGAACAATATAAACAGTATTTGTTTTTTCTGATTGTAAATTCGGTATTTGAGGCTGCATTAGATTAAGTGAATTACTCTAATGGAAGATAACATTTATGAAATCTTGGCAGAATCCATCTGTACTCAATATTATTCTTTGGCGCAATAATATTTTAGCGGAATACTTGGCAAGCAAGTTATTTCAGTCCAAACATTTCTGTTAGTGTCATTTTCTATTTTTTATTTTGTGACATTTCCTTGTGGAAGAAAATTCAGTAATTGCAGGAACCGTTTGTCAAACTTGAAGAAAAAATATAATATTTTCTTTGCTTTCGCATTTAATATTCCAGCCAAGAGAAACTAAATTGTTAATTTGCATAAAGTATATTAAAAACTGTCAAAATATATCGAGTCGATAACTAAAGCTGATTTAACGTTTAATCCTTTATCCAACGTAACGGCCAAAACCGTCCAGCGCTATTCACAAAAATCGCCAATTAATTTTCATTATTTGTTTCATATTTTGTCTCAAAAACATAGGTTATGACCCCTCTTTGGAACGAGCTCGTCGAGCTCGTTCCAATGAGAGGTCATAACCTATGTTTTTTGAGGCAAAAAATGAACAAAATTTGTAATTCAAGAATTTCTTTTGCAAGTGTCTTTTTTTCATGTTGGATAAAGTGTTAACACGAGGGAAATGTGTTTTTCCTTAAATTAACCCTTCAACTACGACAAATGTATTCACGGTAGAATAGCCGTGCTGGAACGGACAATCCAAATGGTAACATTTATAAAACAGAATAAGCAGCTGGTTTATTCTGTTCAAACGTGCCTCAGAGGCATATTTTCAAGGCACCACTATCTACAGTAACGGAGAAATGATCCCTAACATTCAGGTGAAGTGACTTTCTCCTACTAAATCTGTTCGTCCGAGCCCAGCTAAACATGTGTGGATATAAATTTTCTGTATATTTTTGCGATAAAACTTGAGGTCGATGTTAAAGCAACGAAGGGGAGGGGGGGGGGGGTAGGAAGATGTGACATCCGTATGGAGGTTCATGGGACACAATCATGACCTGGGAAGTAATATCAACTCTGACTAGATGTCCTAAGGTTAAGAGCTGTGCTCTGTCGCGATGCAGCAGTTTGGGACCGGAAGAACAGAGGAATCGAAAGAAAGAGGCGAGAGTGAATTGTTTTCATTGAATCATCGTTGAATACCTCTACAACATGATGAGTCAATGCATCATTATTATTTATTTATTTATTTATTTGTTTATTTATTTAATTTATTTATTTATTTATTTATTGCTGTTTAAGGTCACATACTTATGCACAATGGCTAATCATGACCGTGACGGTTTTACGGGTGGAATAAGCCGGAGTACCCGGAGAGAACCACCGAGCAACGACGAGCAACTGCCAGCTCCCCAACATCGTAACTCCGCACTGCAGCACTGGCAGGGTTAGATTGGTTGAAGACATGCGTACTGTCGACGTGCGTACGCCTTAGTACACGGCGTCATCGTGCCCCCATGTGGACAATCTGTGTTAAGTGCCTTGCCCAAGGACACAACGCGGGAGTCCAAATCGATCGCTCAGACGGTCACCCATCCGAGGACTAACCGGGCTCGACGTTGCTTAATGCATCATTAATGAAACAAGTCACCGCGGATACATATGTAATCTTAAGGTGGCGACATGTACGTTTGAACCTGGCTTCAAACGACATTCCCCGATTGTCAGATTGTTATCTTGTAGTTCGTAATTTCTCCCTCCACGGAATCTTGAATCACTCCTCTCCCCTCCTCCGCCACTCATGATCTTAGTTATTGAATTCAGCGCATTGTTTCGGTTCGTCCTGCTTGCAATTACGTTTTCGATATTTACGCTCTGCTGGCTCTGTTGTATTTTCAGGGTATTCAAGCAACTTGAAATATCTCACAGAACAATAGGCTAGGTTTTCAAGCGATGTCAGTTGTAGAACCTGCACCAATCATGCTGGTTTACCCTGACCCCGGCCCTGACCCCGCGTCCAAAGCGCCCAGGCCCTTTTTTAGGCTTCCCTCAACCCTCCGTGTGCCTAAACCCGTTAGGCCCCCTCGCCCCTTCCCGTACCTAAAGCCCCATGGACACCCTCCCTGCGCCCAAAAGTTGTTACACCTCACCCCTCCCATGCCCCTTTATGTCTTAAACCTCTTTGGGCCCCCCCCCTTTACCCCTCCTTGTACTCAAAGCCCTTTGGGCGCTCTGCCCAAGATGGTGTCTTCCCCCATGATATCTGTGACGTGGCTACCATAATACACAAAATGGGAGGGCTTCCCTCCCCTCCCTGTACCCAAAGCCTATTGGGACCCAAGATGGCGGTCCAAGATGGCGGCTTCCCCCATGGTATCTGTGACGTGGCTACCATAATACACAAAATGGGAGGACTCCCCTTTCCCTCTCTTCACCCAAAGCCTATTGGGACCCAAGATAGCGGTCCAAGATGGCGGCTTCCCACACGATATCTGTGACGTGGCTACCATAATACACAAAGTGGGAGGGCTGCCCCCCCCTCCCTGTACAGCCCAAGATGGCGGTCCAAGATGGCGGCTCCCCCCCCCCCATGATATCTGTGACGTGGCTACCATAATACACAAAGTTGTTGGGCTCCCCCTCCCTCCCTGTACAGCCCAAGATGGCGGCGTCGTTAATGCACATGACATCAACAAGATGGTTGCACCCTTTCTGAGCATGCGCAATAACACTTTTTAAGATGATGGTGCCCATGATATGTATGACGTCAACAAGATGGCTGCGCCCATATTGGGCATGCGCAACAAGGATGGTGCCACATGATATGCATGGCGTCAACCAGATGGCGGCCCATACATCTTTTAGAGATGCACTCACGTAAAAGAATACAACATAGCGGTCTCTGATTTGGGAATATAGCGGTCACTGATGGGGGACTAACTGACTTGGGTACAGGGAGGGGTAATGTGCGCCTAAAAAGGCATGGACGCTTTTTGCTCTTAGTTTTTAATATGTTTGGGGAGACCAGTCAGTACTTTTCATGTCGCACACAAACAAAACGTGACTGAACATTTAATTATGTGTTTTTGTGTGATTACCAGTAAAATTATTGTAAAACTACTTATTGTTGTAAAAATTACTTATGGTGCAATTGTAAAATCACTTTTAAAACTGATTGAAAATCCATTTTAACTGATTGTAAAACCAATTAACTACTATGTAAGAACTGATTTTATGTGAAAATAAAAGAACTGAATAGACAGAAAAATTTAGAGTTGTTCATTTCGTTTTGACTTTAGCCACACAACCGGCATCGGGTAACTCTATACCCAACGAAGAAACCTGATTACGTGTTTGTATAACAGATTAATACTCTGTTCTTCTTGCCCAGATACACTCTCGGCAATAATAACGGTTGATAAAGCCAAGTCAGGGTAATTTTGTCAATAGAGGTTACACGAATGAAGATAAATTTCCAGACACAGTTTATTTACAACGCAATCGTAAGAGGATTAACTCAAGACCCTTTATGTAAGTTTATGATTGTTGATAACGTTACCAGATGCACGTTTACATACATAGATGTATTTGAAAACAGCGTTGTTGGAAAGCATCCTCATTCTGTGTTGGATAAGGGAAGCCATGTTTAAATTAAAAACTTTAATTTTTTAATTAAAGTTTATGTAATCTAATACTTTGTTTGTGTGTGACATGCCCTTTTAGGCGCACATTACCCCTCCCCGTACCCAAGTCAGTTAGTCCCCCATCAGTGACCGCTATTTTCCCAAATCAGAGACCGCTATGTTGTATTCTTTTACGTGAGTGCATCTCTAAAAGATGTATGGGCCGCCATCTTGTTGACCTCATGCATATCATTGGGCACCATCCTTGTTGAGCATGCCCAATATGAGCGCAGCCATCTTGCTGACGTCATACATATCAAAGGCACCATCATCTTCAAAAGGGTTATTGCGCATGCCCAAAAAGGGTGCAGCCATCTTGTTGATGTCATGCGCATTAACGACGACGCCACAGATATCATGGGGGGAAGCCGCCATCTTGGACCGCCATCTTGGGCTGTACATGGAGGGAGGGACAGCCCTCCCACTTTGTTTATTATGGTAGCCACGTCACAGATATCGTGGGGAAAGCCGCCATCTTGCACCGCCATCTTGGGTCCCAATAGGCTTTGGGTACAAGGAGGGGAGGGGGGAGTCCTCCCATTCTGTGTATTATGGTAGCCACGTCACAGATATCATGGGGGAAGTCGCCATCTTGGACCGCCATCTTGGGTCCCAATAGGCTTTGGGTACAGGGAGGGGAGGGGAGCCCTCCCATTCTGAGTATTATGGTAGCCACGTCACAGATATCATGGGGAAGAACCTTTTGGGCACAGCGTCCAATGGGCTTTGGGTACAAGGAGGGGAAAAGGGGGACCAAAGAGGTTTAAGACAAAAGGGCATGGGAGGGGTGAGGTCTAACAGCTTTTGGGTGCAGGGAGGGTGTCCAAGGGGCTTGGGGGTCGGGAAGGTGTGAGGGGGCCTAACGAGTTTAGGCACACGGAGGGATGAGGGGAGCCTAAACAGGGCCTGGGCGCGAGGTCAGGGCCGGGGTCAGGGTAAACCAGCATGATTGGTGCAGGCTCTACTACTGATGCAACCGAGAAAACTGGAGTCCATGAGGTTTATTGGGTGAAGAAGGGGCAGGGTGTACGTCAGTCACCTACCTCGCTGTCTGTACAGTACAGCAGCCGTGGACTAGTCACTTTCCACGGGTGGACAATATTTCCCCGGACGCACTAAATTTATATTCCAACACTAATTAAAGGAATAATCATCAGAAATTTAATTAATGAAGCACCGGGTACAACCCGGTGCTTCATTAAATAAAAGTTTGCTGATGATGATTTTTATACCAGGTAAACGCATGCGTGGACATCACAGGGCACGCGTGGATTACGATAAGTCCAAGGTACGGTATTTCATCGCTTTGAACCCCTCCCCTCCCCCGTTCTGCAACACATCGACGTTACGCGGCTCAATGTCACTCTCTCCTCATGACAGGTGGCTCAAATTGACCAAATTAACTATTCCCGAAACTTTCTATCACAACCAATGCTGTGTGTTTCGGCCAATCTAACAAAATATCTTGTGAACTGTTTTCAGAATTGAGTTTTCAAAAACGGGGAGAAAACTTCCAATACATTCTTAACCCACTGGACGCGGATGGTATAATCCATGTCAGTTCAGGGTCATCAACCGGTAGATTCTATATTCGTTACACGGGGGAAGACCATTCAATATTTTCAACCTACCTGTAGCCTTAGGCTGCACACTAAAAAGCTTGATAGGACGACCACACAAATTCATTGAGCAACTATCTAGTTATGTGTACAGATCGTATTACGATCCTGGACCGGAAATACACGGCCTTTCGTGTTCAAAGGGTTAACGGCTGCACCTATCACTTCAGTTTGCTTGAACACCGTAACAACGGCTATCACTATTCAAGTACATTTGTTTGGAATCTTAGAGAATTCAAAGACGCTCCTTTTTTTCTCTGAAGCAAGCGTGGGATGATTTATTGATCTATTTTCCTGAAACGTAGGCGGCGCAACACGGTGATATTCCACTCAAATTTCATTACAGAGAACACTGGTGGGGAACTGGAAAACCAAACTCAGTTCTCGAGTATCCCGATCTTGTGATAGGTACAGTTAAAACTAAAAGTCCTGTCATGAAATGCGCTCAAATAGCACGTCGATTTGCGCGTTAATCTACGCGTTATTACCATAGTAAGGTTATCAAATTTTGTCCATATGGCCTGTGCACATGCAATGTTTCAGCCAATGGACATCCGGGGTCCATTGGTAGAAGCATTGCCTGTGTTTGCTATGAGTAACCAGGAGAACCTGTCGTGCTTTGGATGCCATTCGATATGGCAATTCCGCGCAATTCCTACGCGCAATTGAGCCTAGATTAGCACACAGTTCGTAACAGGACTTCTAGTTTTAACTGTGGGTATTTAATTGATATCCGTAGTCTCGTACGTTAGTTGACTAATTTGGTTTGAGCGGTGTCAGAAATTCTCAATAGAATTTGCAGACATCCTGAATACCATATTAGACAACAAACAGACTAACGAATGCGTCTTGTAGACTATCTTCAATAAGCTGAATCATTTCAATTCAAATGGTTAATGGATGATAGAATTCTTACGTGTTTAGCGTGAAGTGGTTATTATCTGTTGTCATTTTGATGGAGAAATTTATTTAATTATTTATTTATTGGGGTTTAACAACATTTTCAATAGTCAAGGTCAAATCGAGCCGGAAAGTTCTAAGGGTGCAAGGAGCCGGGGTACACAGATTAACCCTTTGAACCCTAGCGACTGCTTTTCCGACCAGGTACGTGCTACGTCATTACGTCATTAAATGGGATGGCTGTTCAGTAAATGTGTGCTGTAGACCAATCAATATTTTCAACGTGCAGCCTCGAGGCTGCACGTTTAAAATATTGATTGATCTACCCCAAATAATGAATATGGACTCTTCTAATTGCTGCCATTGAACTGGAAAGGAAGATACCACTAGAGTTCAAAGGGTTAACTGTCGGACTTCCCAACTTATTAACCTCGAACAAACGTGCCTTAGCGTCCTATTATATGAGCCCTCACTTGGGCAAATGGGATTAACCCTTTCAAACGGTGTGCATAAATTTTGGCGTGAAGAAAATATTGGTAGTGGACAAGAAGACGATATAAAGAGCACAAAATC